>OX376372.1:197199409-197444409 GCA_947369275.1 Nemotelus nigrinus
ACGAAAGTGATACAGTAAAGAAAATGTGCAAGAGAGTTATAAGCTGCTTTTTACACCTGCACAAAAAAGTCCGAGGAAGAAGATCAGGTCCAGGACCTTTATTGTAGCCGAGCTCCGAAATAGCATTACGTATTTCTTAAACTTTCTCGGATTACTTATGATTTTTTTTTCCATTGAATTAACATAGAGCTCATACGTTTCACTAGATATGATAGAAAATTTTTTGGATAGCTGATCGTATAATCTCATTAGATCCTCATTGAGCAAGTTTTAATTTTCAATTGCTTTCCATAACTTAATCATATGGTTTCTGAGACGCCTTTATTTATTGTCAAGCCAAGGTTCTAAAAGTTTGCTATTTTAGCACTGAAAGAAAAATCTTGGTAAAATCAACAATTTTCCTTAGTTGTTTTTGCGTCAACTACGGGCTATAGTTAAAACAACCATAAAAAAATAGTTGATTACTTTTATGCACCATGACGCGTGGTTGATAAACAACGTCCGTGGTGCAAAAAAAATAAGCAACCACAAACAATGGTATTCCAACAATATACATAGTATGCAGTGTGGAATTATGTTTGTTGAATTTTACATTTGTATGGTAACGCGCACAATGGCTGCGGCCGAATTTGCCGCTGCGGCAGAATTTGCCAAATTTCTAATTTTGCCGCACCGCTAGCGGCGATTCCTACCATAGGTTGGCATCACTACTAGGTTGAATTAACTCTGTTTGAATTAGGTTGAATGGACTAATAGACAAGCGATGGCTGATGTGTATTGTGCCAAGCCAACCTAATCCTCTTACAACAGGATTTAGTAATACAAAAGACAAAAAAATGAATGTATTGCCGCAGCCCACTGCGTTTGCCACAGTGGAAGACACTGTCATGTGATTAACTTATGAAGCGTCATGCAACGTAATATAAAGGCTTCACAGCATAACATGACTATGAATTATATCGAACAGCAAACCGAACACGATTTTGCCATATAGTATATGAAACTTCTATGATAGAATAGGAGTATGAGTATGAGGAGTATGAAAAATCAACAGTTTTCCTTAGTTGTTTTTGCATCAACTAGGGCTATAGTTAAAACAACCATAAGAAAATTGTTGATTACTTTTATGCACCATGACGCGTGGTTGATAAACAATTTCATTCAGAGCATGAAAAACGTCCAAATGTTGAAACCATTCTACTTTGCGTAGAATAATTCCAAAGACGTTGCTCACTGAATTTCGTTTGTTGAAATCAACTATTGCGAAGTAGTTTAAGTACCATAAAACTGTTGATAATTCGAAACGTTGAAGTTTTGAGTGAGTTGATGAATATTTTTCTATTAATCAACTAATTTTCGTGGTTATGAAACAATTAAAACAGTTGATTTCATGAACGTTGTGATATTTTTTGTATAACCAGAACCAACTACTTTTATATCGTTAAATTAACTATATTAACATAATAAAAATAACTATTTTCCGTAGTTCGTTTAACGATTTTGTATGAATCGTTGCAATACTATTAAAAATAGTTGAACCAACCAAGAGTTTTTCTTTCAGTGCATCAATTTCGGTACGAATTTGTGGATGGCATGGAAGATTATTTTATAAAATGAAAATCTAATGCCGAAAAAACACTTGTCCTGTCGGCTGTATCGAAATAATTGCTAATGCTTAAGTAGTCAAAATTTTGACAACCATATACATTATTGTACAATTTGTTGAAAGAAACATTTGTGCAGGATAGTTCAACTGTAAAAGCGGGGTAATAAGGAAATCATTCTCGGCATCAATAGTTGAACTAACCACCACTTCGTCATAAAAGTACGTGAAAATCAGATCTAACTAATTGAAATTTTGGTTAGGGAAAGGGATTATTTGTTGTAAATCATTCCCTTAAAACGTACTTATAAGGTTGAAGTAAATGGAGTTAAAACGGTTGATTGGAAGGAGGTGGTTATCATTTTCGTCGGGAATGAAACAATTATTTTATCATCTTTATGAAAAGAAGCTCTTACGGAAGATATAAAGTCACATACGTCCTTATAAGCAGTTCCATCAAACTGGGAGGGGGGGACATAAACGATACCAATGCAGACATAATGCTTATCGAATAAAATTCTGACGAATTTGTGTTCAAATAGTTTGTACGAACTGGTCATCACGAGAACTAGCAAGGGTATTGTGAATTGCGATAAGAACACCGACCCATCTTGAAACATCAGTGTTAAGGTAGTCGCGATTATTTCTATAGATTGTTCAATTACCATGAAGAATTTTTCCGTTTATAAGCAAGTTGTTCAATCAATAAATAAAAAAATAAAAATAAGTCTTAAAGATTCCAGGTTAGTGAGAAGACCGTCTCGTTGAATCATAAGTTTGAGCTTAGTTTTCGTTTTCCCATCAAAACATGTGGCTTCATGTGCATCATGCATGTACGCAAGGAAAAGACGGACATTGTCATAAATCTTATGATCTCTGAAACGAGACAAGAGGTATCTGCTCTAGATTATCTGTAGAGTTTGCAGTAAGTTTTACGGCAGGCCTAGTGGGTAGAAGCTCGAGTAGCCTAGTCGGTAGTGCACTGGTTTTTTGTGTGTGGGGTCTCTGGTTCGAATCCAGGTTCGGATGAGGGACCACGTACCAAGGTTGGAGTTCACCAACGTCTAACTAGGTACCAGACTTAATCAGGGTAAAGTGAGTCTTGACATTAATAGCTCCACACTCGTATTCACATTGATTAAAAAATGTTTGATGAAAGTCTTTACCAGCTTCAACCCCTAGATCCGTACAAGGTTTGTTGTGGGACTACTTTACTTTTTTTATGATAGGCGGCACAAGTGGGTTAAAATAATTGGGTGAAAATAGTCGACTGACAGGGATTTCGGTATGATGACTGCACTAGATTGAGATAATATCACATTCCCACCGCGGACAAAATTAGATTATATTTAGATTTTGGCCCGAATTTCACTGCATTTGAGCTGTATTGAGCGCCGAATTGATTGTATCCAAAAATTTAGCTATTTTCCTATGAATTGGTAGAAGACGACATCTTAGCCTTACTGTATGTTCTGTAGGTGGTGCATTTGCCTGCAATTGTGTGGGAAGTGAGAAGCTTGTGCAACGTGGAGAGGCCAGTGACAATGAATATGGGTAATGTTGAAGTAAAAGAAGAAATATTATTTGAAATTGCAAGCGCATAGAGGAGAGAAGGGGAAATTACTATTATATATACTATTATTTCGTAGATTCAATTGTTTCGCTGGTTTTTTACGTCGGGTGGAGACTCGCTCCATTGACTGAGCTTCATTCCTTTGCAAACTAACAAAAATAGCTTGTCATTACAAGTTGGTTCAATTATGTTTAGCGTTAATACAGATGTAATAAAAAACACCAACATTTTACTATATCGAAAAATTTATTGTTTCATCTCTTAGGCTTAGTATGAAAAATATTACAATTTTCTCAAAAAGTATATACAACCTCGTTTTGTTTTTATCACATCAATTTAAAAGGCAAAACATTTTAATGTAATATGATTTCATTTTGTGCGTATAATAAATGCTTGCTTCAATAGCATGAACTTTGTTTCAATAGCATGTTGAGTTTTGGCTTATTTTGATCATTCCAGACGTTCTCAAGGATACTATTAAAACTCAGTTACTGTAGAAGTTTTTTTCAATTTTTACATCTCAGTGTTATACTAGGCATATAGTCATAAAAGACGTATAAATTCACTTTGTTAATGTTGAATCTACATCACGATAGCGTGTTCCTAGACCCTGGAATCTATTTTCGGTTACGACTTCGTATAACTTCAATATGATTTACTATCGCAATAATTTTTTAATTAATCATTTTCTACACCTATAAAAGTTCACACAATCTCGATCAAATCATGCATGTAAACTAGCCTGATAATGTTAAACGTTAACTCAAAATTAAACAACTTTTCATTCGCATCATTTTCAATTTCTCATTGCCAGCAGCTATCTCTTGTTGATTTATGCCTCTGAAACGAAATGCAGGGAAGATATCATATAATGATGACGAATGAAAACCACTTGCGAGTGAAGCCAGCACGAATATTTCTGTTATTAAGTTCAACGTCAATTTCTCACCTCATAATTCACCGCAATGTTTTGCATGATTCTCCAGTACTTTCTTCCATAAATCATCTTTGTCTTCATCTGGAGAGTGCTCACTCCCTCCTTGCAATGAACTGTGGTCGTGTAGAGACAATACGTTACATCGTGAAACTGGAAAAAATGATCAAACATTAAAGTAGAAATTAAGATTTATGTACGAGTATTTCGTAGAGGAGAAAATGGGGATGTTTTGGATGTTAAATCAGAGTCGAGTAAATTTTTTGCAACATTTGCAGAAAGCTAGAAATTCGGAAAATCATATGAAAAATATTAATTCTAAAAGCATCGTTAACAAATCTTCCTTTTAGATAAGTTTGCGTGAGTAATTTTTTTCAAAACTTACAAAACTTCAATTTGCATCAAATTACCAAAAGTCTAAGTTCTCTTAGAGCATTAATCCTCTTAGTCAAGCTTTTCCTTTACTATGTCAAACATTAAATACAACCTATATTACAGTAATGTTTCACAATTTGTATCAGGCGAAGTAGAACGAAATTGCGCCAGAGAATCAAAGACGGTTGGGACAATAAATTTAATTTTGTCACCATTCTTCGCTGTAATTACTTCGCACCTGGTGGTAAATGAGTTTTCGTCTGAGCATTCCCACAGTCAAAGGATAATTTCGACCTTTGTCAGCGTTGCGGAAGCTCAAAGAAAAGCAATGGTGGCAATGGTTTTCAGGAATTGCAAAAGCCTGTTGAGAATTCATCGCCTGTGCATTGTAAGTGGAAGTGATTAAAAATTATGCTTAGCAATTTTCATCGTGATTGCATGTTTGAAGGCAGGAAATATTATGTAATTTATTTGGCACAGTATGAGCGATTTTGCCTTGTATAACTTTTCTCCTGGTAGTAGGTTTTTGATCAAAAGTTTTGTACCCACAGTATTTGGACAACGATTCAGAGTGATAGTATACTTATTTCAAAAATTTTCTGTTTGAGAAATGACAAGTTTTAGTTCGCATGGATTGATGTCTTTAAAGCTTTGACTTTAGTCATAGATTTTCGAAAAATTTTTAAAATCATTCCTATACCTTAAAAAAGTCTAGTTTTTACTATGTTACCTTAGCTTTTTTGTTAGCTTGGAGGTTATTTTTTATGTTCTTGCTTATTGACATTTAGAAACAAATTTTAGCATGTAGTACAAAATTATAATAAATAGTTTCAATGAAACTGCAGAAATGATTCATGCTAGTATTCAAGGTAAAAAATTTAAAAAAATTAGAAAAAATTGCTTCAGGTTGCTCATGATTTTAGCTTTTCAGTCAAACTTTTCTTCAACTTTCACAGAGCCAAGGAGTATTTGATCATTCGGCTAAAAAAAAGTGTGCAAAACTTAGCAGACTAGATTTATGGCCATACATATATTGCTAAGCCAGGGAGCTCAGGACAAAAAGCGAAAATTACTTTTTGACTCACTCGGTCTAATTGTGTTGAAGACCATAAATAGGGTTTCAGTCAACGCATGTGTTATTTAAGTTACGGCCGAATAAGAACTTTGTGAAACGATTTTAGCGCAAGTCTCTTGAATCACAACCACAAGGCTATTGGGTACCGGTCACTAAAGTCGTTTATTCCATTTAAAAAAAAATTAAAATAAACTCATTCAAAAATATCTAATTCTAGTCATTTAGTTCTAAGAATATAATTATAAGAACAATCATAGGTTTTGATTAAAACGGTGGCTATTATATAATGCCAGACAAAACCACAAAATCAACTTATTGTCATAATTTTTGTCCTTACTAGGTTTATTTATTCTATTATAAATTGCTACATATAATTTTTGTGAGCGATATAATATTGAAGAGCATGCGCATTTAATTACATGTGAGTAGATCCTAATCATAGTAAGCAATACAATTGAAGTGCGGTCGTTACCCTTTCTTAACAAATCACTCAACCGAGCGTGATCGTGTATCGATGTCATTCACTTAGGCACTTCACAGACTTCATAGTGCTGGTCAATGGGATTCCTTCAGAACTAAAAAGTTTATAGGCTCCTTTTAGCTCATCTGAGCTAATTAACCAATCCACCGGAATCTAATGAGCTTTATATTTGTAATTGAATTTGCTTCCCGCTAGAATTGCGTACCACTCCAGGTTGATTTGAAATAGCCTTTCCTTACATATGGATCCAGCACGGCTAAGAGGTCAGAGTGCATTTTATTTATTTATTTATAATTTACTTATTTATTTACGGAACAAGGCATAATACACATTAGCAAAACATTAACAATTCATTATAACAACAACAAAATACATATTGAGTCCAACACATTAAAAAACATAATCACAACTTTCTTGTAGTTACTTTACTTTATTATATTTTTACTTTTATTGAAACTAGTTTGATGGCATATTAAGTGAGACTAAGATATTGGTAGGTTTAATCTGCACTCGAGTCTTAGATCCGTATTTCAGTACCGGTTCAGATAAGATTTCGGGATTTGAAAAGCCTTGACAGATTGTTGTAGGCGCTGCTGCATTTGAGCAGCCACTCCCGTATTTTTCTTCCATTTGGTTATCAGATCCTGCTATTGACACATAGTAGCAGCAGGCAGTGGCGGCTCGTGGTACCTGCAAATGGGTCGGCAGCTATTAAAACAAGAATAAGTTACCAAAAAAATATGTCCACAAAAATATGTCAGCATACTCAACAATAATTTCTCGAATATACTAAAAATCAACAACAAAGTCGCAAAACACGAAAGATATATATCAAACATTCAGACATTCACTACCTAACTTATTCACAAACCTTGAAGGCTGAGCTAACAAAAGAAGTTCAAAAAATTAAAACCATAAGAATACTTGGGTGCACGAATCTAATATTTTCATTATAAAAGTGCAAATCTACTAAATCGGTGCTCCGTAATTAATTGCTAATTTTTATTTGATTTCTTTAACAGGTACTTTTCCGATTTAAATGAATCCAGAAATGAAATTATATATATAAAAAAATATATATTTATTACAAAAATATATATTTTAGACCAGCTAAATTTGTTCCTTGGGTTAGTCAACTGTTAAACTGCTCAAAATGCATTTTTTTTAAACAGCTACAAAAAAAACTATTCAAGATATCGATTTGAAATTTTGAATACATCTTTATTGAGGTTAAAAATTAACATTTTCATAGGAAAAGTTATTACACTCAGAAAAAGACTTTGTAAAATTGGGGAAAAACATTGTTAATTCATATATTTTTCACTATGAAATGGCGCCATAGAGGTTTCTCTATGAATTAACTACGGCATAGTAATACGTGCGTGAGTTGTATTGGCAACAATTTTCTCTGTTGAATCAACAAGGGCTGCTTGTAATTTTGAAGACGCGAATAGGAAATCCTACAACTATATTGGATCGTAATAACATGGAAAGGAAAGTGTGGCTGCATACTTAAAATATGAACAAAAATGTCGTAAATCGACTTAAAATACCAATGCAAAAAATACACTATTTAATGATTTGAATAGTTGAAAGACCCAAGAATTTCAACAATTTATAATTCTTGAAATTCTTGGCTCCTTCAACTATGTAAAGCATTAAATAGTGTTTTTTTTGCATTGGTATTTTAAGTTGAGCTTTTTGAAACATCTTGACATTAAAATTGTGCTGTTTTGTGTCTTATTGCTGGCAAGCAACAGCTCTTTACAAGCTTTATCGCGTATATTGTTTAATAAGTATGGCGAGATTTTGGTCTTAAATGATGCCAATTTCGCAAGGAGCAAATTTTCATTTCCTGGGGCTGGGTGTAATAATCGGAAGTTGATATGTGTCTGGAATTTAAATTATAACACAATTTGAGTCTGATTTTATAAAAACTATCTACCTATTTGATGTCCTTAGGTATCTTTATACACTTGGCCATGCTTTAAGATTTATTTCTATCTGCCTTAGAAGAAAAGAATTCTCCCATTGCTTTTTCACTTGTTCCCAATGACTAAAGGTAAGTAACAAAAAATAAACTATTCAGCACACCGAACGATACACACTGCATGCACTACAACTTACATATATGCGCGATTTGTGTCTCGAAATGAATGCTCACTGAAAGAAAAACTCTTGGTTGGTTCAACTATTTTTAATAGTATTGCAACGATTCATTCAAAATCGTTAAACGAACTACGGAAAATAGTTATTTTTATTATGTTAATATAGTTAATTTAACGATATAAAAGTAGTTGGTTCTGGTTGTACAAAAAATATCGCAACGTTCATGAAATCAACTGTTTTAATTGTTTCATAACCACGAAAATTAGTTGATAAATAGAAAAATTTTCATCAATTTACTCAAAACTTCAACGTTTCGAATTATCAACTGTTTTTATGGTACTTAAACTACTTCGCAATAGTTGATTTCAATAAACGTAATTCAGTGAGTAACGTCTTTGGAATTACTCTACGCAAAGTAGAATGGTTTCAACATTTGGATGTTTTTTATGCTCCGAATGAAATTGTTTATCAACCACGCATCATGGTGCATAAAAGTAATCAACGATTTTCTTATGGTTGTTTTAACTATAGCCCTAGTTGATGCAAAAACAACTAAGGCAAACTGTTGATTTTTCATACTCCTCATACTCATACTCCTATTCTATCATAGAAGTTTCATTGCTGTTCGATATAATTCACATTCATGTTATGCAGTGAAGCCTTTATATTTCCCTTCTTCTATTCACAAAATATAAGCCTTCTGTTTGCAAGTCACTGTTATAAAACAGGGAGTCCCGAAAACGATTACGATTGTCCCAATGCCAGAAATTGTTTACCAATTTCAATTGTTTTCATAGATGCTGCAGCTTGCAGCTATGCATATGAACTCAATTTCACGTCTCACGTCCTGTTTCTATTTAAGGCTTGGATGGATTATGTTGCTATGGTTTATGGCTTATTAATGCTCCTCTAATGATACAAGCATTTAGAGAAAAATATACCAATACATCGTTACCGCCTGAACCAGTACTTTTTTGCACCACGGACGTTGTTTATAAACCACGCGTCATGGTGCATAAAAGTAATCAACTATTTTTTTATGGTTGTTTTAACCATAGCCCGTAGTTGACGCAAAAACAACTAAGGAAAATGGTTGATTATACCAAGATTTTTCTTTCAGTGCTGCTGAGATTTAGTAATGATCAAACAAATCAAAAGAAATTGAAGTGCATCTATTCAAATCAACAGATCAAGTAGTTAATTTGTGTTTATGACTAAAATAACCGATAATGCATGTTGCATTTACAACATAAGTATTGAATTTACATTAGTCGTTTTAATTCCATGAAATTCGTTGTTATTATGAAAGAAACAGCAACGAATTTACAAAGAGGCTGTACGTTTATTATGGCCCTGGCTTTTACATTGATAATTCTTGATTTTACTATGCGACTTTTTTCTGAATGTAGAAAACAAAATGGCTACCGCCCTAATGGTTCGCCGCAGCACCGCCAAAAAAAGCAAATTGTGCATCGTAAATTCCTGGACAAAATAAGCATCTGTGAACAAATTACCAAAAATATTTCATTATTTTTGAGTATAAAAGACTGCAAAATTCATTACTTGTCAGAAGGTCAACCTGTCAATTCACTAATGAAAAACTGTGCTTCAGGCGCAATTTTTTTTTGAAAGCTGGTTCCGTGACAGTTGACAATCAGCTGGTTGCTTGCCCGAACTTGCTCTACCAGAAAAAGTAGAGGAAACATCGTGCTCTAAATTGCTCTAGTTAGCATAGAGCAGGCTCATGAAACACAAGTCAGAGCAACTTGGGGCAAGTCAGAGCAGTCAAATTACTCATTAAACACATTTTGTTGAGATATTTCAACCTAGAGCAAGTCACTAAACAGCTGATTTGTAATTGTTTGAGTGTTTTCCAAAGAGCGAAATTTTTTCTCAAGAGTCAATGGTTTCAAAGATTTTTTCAAGTGCCTGCCATAGATAGCTGAAGGATTGCTCCTACATTCACAAAATATATGTGTAGTCGTATATTTATAGGTTCATCAACGTTAATAGGCCCTGTAAGCACGATGATCCAATGTTTCTGCCAGAAGTTATGATAAACCTTGCAAAAAATCCCTCCCTTTTTAGGCACTCAGCGCCCACATAGGGCTCAAAATTTCCAATTCTTTGTCATAAGCAAGCGTAAAACCTCATCAGCTTTCATTTGTAATAATTGTTTTTCTCAAAAAATGCAAACATTGCTACGTTATAAACATTTAAAACATTACAATTAAGTTATTAAAATAACACCGCAAAATATTATTTTTCACCGCTTGTTTGAAAGCTAATATTAAGAAGCCATAGCCACGTACCCGAGCTGTTTTATTATATTTTCATAGAAAATACCGAAAAGAATTTATTTTGGAAACCTTAACTACGTTTTCAATAATAAACTTTGTCTTCTCTATGTGCTTTTCCTGCAGCACAACATTTCGCTTCAACAGCATTTGCTTATTGAATTACAAAGAGCACCAAATGTTTTGGTTTGACGAAACCGTTTCGTGAGCTTTGATATGGTTTCACTTCCAATTTCGGTCGAATTGTCCCATGCAGACTTTTCTCGCCAAAGTAAACAATTAAACACACAGACCAACAGAACAACTCGTCAGTAACCGATTTCCACCCTGAACCGTTTAGGTTCCTCTCCATTTACGTGAAACTAAAATAAAACCGTTCAGTACGAATCGTTTCCGGGTGAGAGCGAAACCAGGAAATTTAAAGCTGTACGGAAATCATGAATGCATGGATGATATGTGGTTGCTCAAATTATTGGTATATGCATGTGTATGTAGGCCGGTATATTGCATTTACATTTTACCGATCCCGTAGACAAATTTTCGGAAAAATTTAATGAACATCCGACACCCAATTAGTTGGCGGCTATAAATGTTGCCAATTAATTTTGCAAATTTAATTATTCGGCCATGAAGTAATATCACATTGGTGAAGCTGAGTGATATTTGAATTTGGTTCAAAATAGAAAAATCGGGCTGTACTAAAATTTGCAGCATTCGACTTGAATGGAATTGGAGTGTGTCATTGAAACTAATTATCCTACTCCAAAGTTGACTGAGCTTGGCCAAATATCAAAGTAATTGCTTTTCGAATACAGGTTTTGTGGCATTTTAAATTTTTGAGCATTTAGCGAGCATTCTACTCTTGGATAATTTAATGGTTATTTGAAATTGATTGAAAGTTGAAAAAATGTTTGTGCTTATGGTCGCATGTGTTTAGAGTTGTTATTGATTTAATTGCTTAAGATTTAGAACTACATAGCTTTCTAGACAAATCAAAAACGACCATTCCGGAAAATCTGATCATTCTGTATAAAAAACCACAAGCACAAAAGCAAACGACAAATCATGTCCTTCTAAATGCAATCAAATATAAATGGAAAAGCCCCACAAGTCCATTCAAGTCATTTCGATACACAGTTATTTTGTTCCAAACACTTGAATACTTGAATACTTGAACCCTAAATGCCAATAATGCCCTTTCAAGAGAGCTCAAAAGACGACGGCAACATCGACGTTGGTGACGACAGCGTCAGTAAAGGACCTGCTATCGTGTAGCAGAGATTTCTATCGTGTCTTTGATCTCTTGTCACCGCTGTCGTATTTGATGTTTATTGGAAGGAAAATATATACTACAAATGCTTCCTAGTGCTCGTTGGTATTGCTTCACGGGGCAAAGAAAATTTAACTGAAGGTTGAAACTGTTTAAATCAGCAGACGGTTGAAATTTTTTGTTCTTGACAAGTGTTTTTCTCAGATTTTGATTCGAATTTGATTTAAATCAGGAAAAATTCGTATTCGATTCACTCGAGCGGAAATCGAATTTTTTCTCAGTGATAGGTTCTTTGATTTTTCACCGGCACCAATTCAGCAATAAACGTTTTTTTTGAATCTGAAACGTTTTACACCGACATTTAAAGAAAATGGTTTGAGCTGGGATAAAACGTTTAGAGGTAGTTTTGTAATTCTTGGAGCAAAGGTCGAAAGGTTTTCAGGATTATTATATTGTGAGCAATAAGGAAGTTTTGCTCAAATATTTCCATGAAATCATTAACTTTGCGGCCAATCTTGGAAGTATACACAATTTATGTCTTAATTACTCGTTTATGCTCAGTCCAAGCCTGTTACTGCTAGCACGCACCATGCATATTTGCATGAGGATAGCCAGTTATGGTTAAGCTTTGCATATTAATATCACAGGAAATTATTCCATCCATAGGTGTGAGATTTCGTGCTTTGATATAATGAATATGAATTAAACCGAAGTTTTTCCGGATATAAATGGCCTCTAAATATTATATTGTAGGCCGATGGCTTTCGAACACTCTGTGTGAGATGAAATTTATGCTTGAGATTTTAAGACAGTATGTAGTCTAATTAATCAAGTTTCAAGCATAACAGATTTGATGTTTTTGGGTTTTTTGGTTTAGAATGGCATAAGATACAAACTGAAACTGAATTATAGAATAGCGCCCAGTGTGGGTTTTATTACTAGGCGCACTTGCTGCAACCAATTGATCGCTGGTAAATGTCTTTTCTCCACAGATAGATAACTAATATAATTGATATAACTATATAATGGATATAACTATATAATGGATATAACTATATAATGGATATAAGTCGGAGATGTTAAAATTTGTCACAACCAGCGTTAATAACAATTCATGATTTCCAACTGCAAGTGGTCACACCAGTCAAGCATGCACTGTGTGCTGGTGTCTGATGAGAATCAGTGCATGCTTTCGAAACCACTTTGTCAAATAAAATTTTCAAGATAAATAAAATTTTTTTCAATTTTAATCATCCCGCAAAAACAATTCCAATTTAATATATTTTTGCCGAACAATGATTTTGCAAAATTAATCATTTTCAAGGTGATTGTTTTTTTACTTTTATTTTTAGTCCTCTTGTCATTGATAATCCATACTATTCTTGTATGATCGTTTCCTATCTTTTGAACGCAAAATCAACAGAAAGTTATAAAATTGACTTCCGGAAACGAATCTCTACAAAATAGGTCAAGACGTACACCATTGACGAATCTCAAACGCTTGAACTATTTTTGCCGCTTGCCTAATGATTTACTCCGTAAATCATGCGGAGAAAATTTCACAAGCTTTATAAAGACAAGCAAGGAAACCACGTATCAAATATGAAACGTAAAGTGTGATAGGAGAAGTATCAAGGACTCGAAACTTTTACAATCTGGCCTAGGTTAGATGAACGTGCACGGAATACATCGAGGAATTCAGCATATCACCGATCCACTTGCATATAGCGATACCATCGATAATATAAGCCAGACGAGCATCCGCAACAACGATTCCGACATTCCGAGTATTGTGCATCCCCGGAGTCATGTAATTTAAGCACTAAATGCTTATCATCAGACCTGTTTCGGTTATTCCTTTTTCGAGGTTTTCCTCGAGGGACATTTCGAATCCTGTTCCAATTCATAAGCTCGACCATAAAGACTGGCGATAACGGAAGGGTTGATAACGTGACATGGTTTACAAGGTTGCGGTTAGTATCGAAGAGACAATGATAATTTTAATTGCATGGATGTGACGGTGTCTCTATTTCGGTGATTCGGATGAAGTGATAATGGGAATATGTCGCAGGACGTATCAAAAAAAGTGCTTTTTGAAGAAAAAAACTTGTAGAGAAGAATAGAAGAATGAAAATATATGCCAAATGCATATGATTTTATATCAAGTTGGCTTTGAGGTCCATATCGTTTTGTGATGAAATACTGATTTATGAACCAAAACACTTTATTAAGCTAAATGCTGTCATTCGTGTAAGTAATAACTGCTATCAGCTTATCACTCAAAAATTACTTTTCAACAACATATTACTTTTCAGGCTTTTTTCTTATACTTAGTTTTTTATTTTAAATATTGGGAAAAAACATTTTTATACTTTTTGAACAATTGGCTAGTTGTGTAATTTATTCAATAAAATCAAGCCATTTACGAAAACAGCTATTAGCTTCCGCCGACCAAACATATTTTAAGCGATCTTGTTGCCTTCGACGTGACATTTGGTCCTAACTCGTCACTGGATTCGTGGTTGATTCGCAGGGACAGGTCTTGGATCCAGCTGCGTCACGTTATGCAGGCCAAATGAAGAGCAACATCCGCAAGGAACTGTAAGCATAACGAAGAATAAACCGAACAATCTAAAAGTAGTTAAAGTATCTTATACTTCTTTTTTTACATTAAATTGAAAAAAGAAACGCAAAGTTTCAATATCCGAAGCTTATTTTAGTCCTCTTTCAATTCAATACCAAATATTTGATGACAGCTTTTTAACTTTATTACTTTTTAACTTTATTAACAAATAATGGAATGGAGTGTAAAGCATTTATCCAGATTAGTTTTGGGGACTGGCCTGAGATATAGACGCTGATATTCAATGCCACTGCCACTTTCCAATAAACGACTTTGAGGTGGGTTCACACCAGTCTACTACAAAATTAATTTTAAAATCTATTGTCATGGTGAATTTAATTACAATTTCCATTTTATATCTGTAATAAGAATTTTTTTACTACAGATATAAAGTAAGAAAAAAATTCTCACTATAGATATAAAGTAGAATGGAATATATTTCCCAAAATATATTTTTTCATTCTGATCGCTTACCTTCTTCTCCATATCCTTCTCTTTCATGTGGAAACGATGGACAATGATTTCAATTATTTCGAATGCTGAAAACAACCAGCCTCATTGAGAAGGTTTCTACCCGGATTATTTACATGCATGACAGCCTTCACAGCATACATGTTTTGACATCATTTAATACTGGTTGAAGCCCATGACTGATAATGATTGACTGATCATGATTGCACAGGACAGGAGTTTTGGGTCGGCACTGCCGACCTTGTCGTACCTGACGAGCCGCCACGGATCCTAATACCACCATCACAACCACTTCTGAGACCGTGCGGTAGCTACAGGCAACAGGACACTGGCAGTGAACTGTCTGAACTTCTTAATTCGGATCACATCTAAATTTATGTCGGCTCTATATAGCAAAATGGAATCAGTCGTTAACATCAGCAGCGTCCGTCTCGCTTCACTGGATCCACCAACGTTGAAAATTAGCCTAACCAGCGAAGCGACAACTACTAGAGTCCTGTCACATGCCCTGTGGATATGTTTTTGAAGGCAGGTCATAAGATTGACCCCTGCGCTGAACCTGAGGTGACAGGCCTCCTTCTGACTCCATCTTCGGTGTAGCAACCATTGGTCCCTGAGGTAGTCTCACATTATGGCTAGCAAATAGCTAGGGTAGCCATACCAAATTCAAGTGCCTCATCAGCCCCTGAAACCTCCCGGTTCCTAATCGTAGACCCTAGACAGTAAAGGGAGGAACAATCGGTGACTAATGTTAAAATACAGCACAATTTAAATATTAAGAATGTCGAACTCTACCCCAATTTAATTTTCTACGAACTCTGAATCGAAAACTCAGTTAAATCAACTAATGCTATAAGAACGATTAATAATTAACCACATTTCAAGATGAAATCAGTTTCTTAAGGCCGGTATCTACATGTTGCATCTTTGCGTATCCTATCACCGTTGCGTATCAGTGGATACGACAAACGTATCTTCTTTCTGCATTAAAATATAGTACAAAGAAATGCAACGAACTCGATCGGTCATTTAGCGGTTTTTTGACGTCGCAACAAAGAAATCGTACGATATGCAATGGAGTCATTTTTGGACAAGTTGCGTCGCACCGCATCGATTAGTGAATAAAAATATTGCAGCAGCGTATCCTGCTTTTTGCAACCCAGCGTACTGATGATACATGGAATAGGTCGTGTTGACATCGTATCCGTTTGGTGAATGATACGCAACAGGGATACGATACGCAAGAAATGCAAATTATGGATACCTATATACATACCTTAAGATGTCACACAAAGAACAATGAAACTTTTAAATTCTAATTGCGAAAAATTCCGCCAAAAATTCATTATAATGATCTTACAAAATGGAAAATCGCCTCCTTGCATAAAACTACCGGCACAACTTTTACTTTGTAAAAAGCCTTCATTTGCCTGTTTAATTAACAGACAATGAAAAACTTTTTTGTTTCGACTCGTTAGCTTTACTTCCGAATTTCGAGTCCAAATTAAAAACGGTATCCAGAGAAACAATAGATTGATCTTTTTTTTTTCAGCTGGCAGAATATCTTTCCGTTCAAAGCAATTATGCCAATTATTTTATTTCACTTTCTGCTTTTTTACGTCAGGGTAGCAATGGCTTAACTTTTTTGGTTTGAGGTGCAAAATATGTTTATTAGGCTAACTTTAGGCTGCAAAAAGCTTTAAATCGAAATTTGAAGTGTAAAAATTGATATGAACTCTTAGATAATTTACATCTAAAATATTGTACTTTAAATATTTTACTACAAGGAAACTGTTTTTCTTTGAATATTTTTATAAGCGAGCATTATCAATGTGTAAATTACTGTCGGATATGTTGCAAGTTGCTAATATCTCGGGCTACAAAATGCAAAGCTGAAGAAAATTTCATTTGTGTCTTTCAGTTGATTCATTTCATTAATTAGAACAACTTTTCCTTGTCATCATCCCTAACTTTTAAATCTCTTTGAAAAAAGCAAGAAAAGAATAACTAAAAATGTCTCAAGAGAAAAACGTACTAGAAAGAACAAATAACGAGTAACACATAGATACCATCGAAACAGCAAAGCGTCAGGCTGAGAAAATGTCGTTCAGGGCCATTGTTTATCCCACTTCATTAAAATTCGTTTGTACTACCATCAGAAAGTAACAAGGCTTCTTGCCATGGGCACTAACAGCTCCTGCCGAAACACTTTGGAAGTTTTGGCCTTTTGATCGGAAGTGTACACAAATCTCATGCCCCGTGAGGCGACTTAAATTCAAATTAGAAGGTCGTCACCATTTCGAGGTGGCGAAAAAGTTCACATTTACAAATGAACTTGTGTCGAGAAGTATCTGGAGAATATGTTGGCACTAAAATTCAAATTTGTTTACGTCCTGGGAGAAAATTTTTCGGTTCTGATATTTTCATAGTTATCGGCTTTTTAGGCATTAATAATATTTTTGTGGATTATAATATGATGATTTAATATTTTCTTCTTGTATAAGGAATCAAGAATATTTAAAATATTCAATATAACTATCCTCAAGACCATTTCATTTACTATAATCTGCAGTTAATGGAAAACACAACAATCAATAGTCTTTCACTAATTACCTTTTAAGGTATAACATTTTCAGGAGAAAAAATGTTGAGCTGTCGAGAGCAATTATAGAGAATATGGCACGAACTAATTTCTTGTTGATAGTTTTTGAATCAAGGATTAAACAACCTTTGGCTCTGGAGTGACTTTGTCTTAGAAGTAAGCAAATGATGTTATACCAACTTAAAATGTTTAAATTTTGTTGACACACATTTTACACTTAAATAAAGCGAAGACGGATTTAATTACTCATCTTTACGTTTTCTCTCGTCTTCTCCACCTTGACTATGCTCAAGTGCAAAACCTGTGATAAAGATGTGGAGTTTACAAAAACCGTTGTACATGGTCATGGTTTCAAAATAAACGTTGCTTGTGACTGTGGTGACAGAATCATAAATTCATCGAAGTTGATAAAGAAAGGTTTTAAAATCAACCGAAGGATGATAATTGTCATACGATTGCTCGGCATGGGTCGCAACGGCTTGGATTTATTCTATTCGTTGATGAATCTAACATAAGGGTTTACTACAAAGACGAATGATTTACTTTTACAAAACGTCCGCATTGCAGTGAAAGTTGTCGCCGACATTTGTTTAAAAAAAGCGGGTGAGGAGAAGGCGGAAAATAAAGAAAATAAGTTACCAGAGGACAAGTTCACCGTTTCAAACGACAATGCTTGGTCCAAACGAGTTATAGGAGTTGCAACTGTCGTTGGCAAATAAACACGAAAAATATTAGACTATTTCGTTTCAGCAAAAAAATATTAGACTATTTCGTTTCAAAAAAACTTGTGAGTTAAAGAAAAAGCAATAGAATGGCGTTGATTTTAAAAATGTCGTATGACAACGAACTTAGTGAACACTGTTCTGCAAATGATGAATAAAGCTTCGGAGGCATGGAGGTATAAGGCATCATAGAAATTTTTAAAAACTCCATCGATTTCCATAAAGCCATATACGCGTACTGTATCGGCCGCGGAGACTCCAAGGCCTTTACGAATCTTTTGAATCGAGAGTTGGTTATACAGAAGATCGTATCGAGAGTTGGTTATACAGAAGATGGAATGCGTTTTGCACGTAGAGTTACGCAAGATCAAAAAAGCTGACGAAAATAAAAAAAAGAGCAGACAAAAAAGGAAACGCGGAGAAAAATGATCAGGTGCCGGTCAAGCAGCCGCGAGTAAAAATAAAATCGAACAATGAGCCTATACCACCACAACCACCATTTACAACAACAGATTTAACCGGAAAGGTGATGAAAACAATATCGAAAATTTTTTGCTTAGCCATTAAAAGATATCCTGATTCTGTACCCGAAATGAGGAAAGAGATATGGTCCAGCTTCTACCACATGATTTCTACCGACGACGCACCACAACACCAATACTGCAACAAGAACTGGTGTAAATGCCTAAAGGCGCAAGAAACTGGTGAAACTTTTCATGCAGTGGTTCAGAAGATCGTGAAGCTAGTCTTTGAAAAGTTAACCAATGAAGAACTTCTTACCCGTTGTTTAGGAAATAAAACGCAAAATAGCAACGAGTGCCACAACAAAACGCTTTGGGCGATCGTGTCCAAACACACGTTTGTAGGCAAGAAAGCTGTTGAATTAGCCATTCATATTTCTTCTGCTATCTTCAATGAAGCTCGCATGACACTGTTTAAAATGATGGAGACCATGGGCTTCACTATAGGATACGTATGATTATGCCATGAAAAAAGACGAAGAACGGATTTGTAATAGGACCAACATATGGAAGAAGAAGCTGAACAGGACTCTAGAGTGCTTTTATATGGCCGAGGGATAGCTCATTGAACCATTGTTAGTATTAAAATTTGATTATTCTAAAAATATTCGCAACTAAATCGGGGAAAAAACAACATTCAACGCGTTTTTTCAGGAAATAATTTTTTTTTCAACTGGCGGACAAGCAATCTCCGCAACCGCTCGACCGATTTTGATGAAACTTTGTACGACTTTTTATCAAGATCTTTTGTATGGTAATTTTTAATTTTTTTTTTTTTTAAATTATATTATAAAAATTTACAGGACGCAAACGGTCCAAAAAATAGGTCGATTTTCGTACAAAGTTTTTCAAATAGCTGTCATTTTTTCTATTATCAATTTTTAACAAACTTTCTTCTTTGAAATCTCATTTACTATTTTTATTTCAGACGTACCAATCCGGGGATTGTTTGTCTGCCATGGGAACACATTTTTTTGAGGACTCGACTTTGGCGCCCCACGAAAATTGAACAAAAACGTTGGGCAAAGTGAGGATTTTATTCTATTTTGTAAGGATAACATTATGGCTTTGAAAAACTTTTTTTGTTATATCTAATAAAGAAGCTGAGAAAAACGTTTTCGAAAATAAGCTATGTTTTTCGCTCTCTACAGTAGCGCAATACGGTGAAATAGTCGTCGAAGGAAGTGTATGTTGGACATTGTGTTAAGGATTGATTTTTCGATGATGTAGATGATATTCAAAAGACAATATGTGCACTAGATGCGATACGCATTTGACTCATTTATAAATCGATGAAACAAGTTTATTGCTTCACGAGGAGAGTAATTCGCACAAAAAAAAACCCAAAAATAATCCAGGTAATTTATATTAACCACGTTTCCTTTTTTTATTGCTGGAGTTTCTCAAGCAGCAGTGCTGAGTCCTCCACTACATAATATTGTTGCATTTACACATACATAAATCATATATTACCCTATGAGTGCTAGAAATAAAGACAAATATCAAGAAATATCTTCTCGAAATATCCGCACAAATGTATCTCATAGAATTCGAAAATCCCATATATCCCATCATAAACGCTGATAAGAAACTTCTCCAAGCCAAGACTCAAACAGATTCCTATAGAGACCTATCGACATGCAATCACAATCGTTCCTTCTGGAAATACCCAAGCGAAGTATAAATATCCACTGCGAGATACTCTTGCTAAGTCAGTTTTATAAAGCAATTCTTTCGAAGTGAATCTATTGACAAAACGAATTGAGTGTTTTCTGGCAAGTTAATTTAAGAGAAAATTGATTTGATCGCGAGTAGTATTGTTATTAGCGCGAGTAGTACTGTTATTACGCGATTTAGTTATAGCAATTACTGTTCAAATAAAAGTGTATTTAGTTGCAGTAAATGAACCTTTTTTTCGTTAAATTCTAGTACTCATTTAATCATAAAGCTACATTTTGACAAGACTCCATTATTTGGTCATTCTTTGGAGTGTAATTTTTGACAATGGAAAAAAACGAAGATTTTGCTGATTTCTGACCGATAAAATGTCAAAAATTTCAGTTTTCGGTCGATTTTGTTATAGAAAAGATATTTATACAATTTGATTTTCAAATTCAAACGCCAAATGTCACTTTTTAGCTCGAAACAACGAGCTGTTGTAAATCGGCATGAAATGATTGGAGGCATGGGTCAATGCCATCTGTATTTTCGAAGCGCAAATAACTTTCAAGTAAATTTTTACGCTAAGAAGTGAGTACAACTCTTGCTTAATATCAAGTTAAATTTTTGCCGAAATAATTCGAAGTCAATACCAATCTTAACGCAGAGAATATCGAATATTGAGAAACACAGCCGTATGCAAATGTTACATCGATGATATCTCTATTGACCTACAAAGTAAGATAGCCATGGGTGCTGGGGGTACTTACCTGTGCAAAAGTGAGCAATGCCCTCATGAAATAACGAAAAGCCTCTTAAGATATGTTTAAACAAATTTACCAATACTGCTATAGGTGTAAAATCAAAATTAATTTGAGAAAAACCTGAATTATCTTTTTCACTCAATAAATAATTCATCTCTCCGATAGCCAAATGAAATATTTTGGTGTGAAGCTTAGTAAAAGACTATCCTGGTTTGTTCATATAAACAAAATCTGCACTATCGATTAATAATATTTATGTAATGTAATGAGGGAAATCCATTAAAAGCACGTATTTAATTTCAATCTACGAAAGACTTCGTGCATAAGAGATTCTAGTGAGTTAGGCACCAAGCAAATAATGATGTGAAATTTCTAATTTTACGATTGGTGTAACTACTCTCAAATGTTACTCTCAAATTTCTGAATTCAAGTAATTTTGAAAGACTTGGAGTGGTATGGTAGTGCGTTTTCATCGTTCATTCGAGTAATTTGCATAAGTGCTTTTGGGAATTATCGGTAACGTCTTTAGTATTATGTCCCTGTCGAGTGATGCCAATTTAGCTACATTGAAGCTAGATTTTGCTACAAAAAAAACCTGTTTAGCTGCAAAATTTTTCATTTAGCTATTGGCTACAAATTTAGCTACTAATTTATAGATTATAAATAATTTAAATTTTTGCTTTGATTGCATTAATTTTCACTAGTTTATTAATATTTAAAACACTCAGTGCTTGAAAATAATTTCCTCAAATTCAAAGGTAATTGCTAATACTTTGGGTGTACAATAGTACTACTACTATGTACTATGTCTTTCTGGACTTAGAACAATAATGATCTTCTATGAATAGCTTTATATCTTTTGTTCGGTGCGAAGAAAACCGAACGCTTTAGCTCATTAGGAAGAAACTAAAATAGGTAAGACAAAAGAAATATGTTTAATATAGAATACACATTATCTGCCTAAATTTGAAGAACCGAAGAACCGAAAAATTCAGGCGTAGACATAAAGTAGTAATAAAACGTAAACAAGGTGTTCGCACAAAACCCTAGACGACATTAGGAATCGTGCTCAGTAGTAAAACCAAACGTTAGAATTGTGCTAGTTATGTTTTTTTTCTTCATTTTGTAGAGTTTTTGAACACAGCGAAAAATAAAGACTACATTTTCTCCGTTGGGAGCAGCACCTGAAAAACAACATCGGCAACAAATCAAAGCTGCAATGTTTTTTTTTCGTTGTGAACCATTGCGAATTAAGATCAATTGACCATTTGAGTGAGATGTGTAAGATACTGGCAGTTGAATCCAAAAGTTGGAGCAAGTATAGGATTCATCGATCAAAAGCAGCGCCATAGTGAAAAACGTTATGTTTCCATACTTCAATTCGGTATTAAATGCAGAAATTGATAAAGCTACTTCTAGTATTTTAATTGGCGAGTCTACGGACATTTTTGTGATATTAAGCAAACATTTATAACAATTTACTTAGCTTTGATTGAGCTAGAAAGTGAAACTGCTGAAAGTATTACTACTGCCTTAAACACGTGCTTAGAAAACTACAACCTAAATATTTCAAATATGACAGACAACGCAAGTGCTATGGTCGGAGTCAATAACGGTGTATTTCAAAAATTAAGTCGCCAAAATCCTTTTTTTATATTAATAAGATGTGCTTGTCATTCCGTTCAGCTTTTAGTTTCTGCAGCTGCAAGATCATTTCTTCCTAAAACATTAGAGCTTTTACTTGCAGAAATTTATAATTGGATCTCTACATTCCTTTGAAGACGATACGAAGTGCCTAAACGAGGTGGTTGTCAATAAAGGGATCAGTATGAAGGATCATTAGCCAATAGTTAGAGCTAAAAACCCACTTCAGTATAGTCCAAACATCAGAAGATTATTTAGCAAAAATGATTAACAATTACTTCTATTTCCTCAACCCATTTTAAAGGCTGCTTCTATCAGGAATAAAAAATAGAAAGTAATTCTGTTGAACTCACTAAGCTTTTTAACGATTTTATGCTATTTTATACTGTTAAATTAATTAACTACTCATTACCCGATGTACATCCAATATTTTTCCATATGAATTATAAACATTAGCTTAATAAAACTGTTTTCTAGAACCTTGAGTTTTTTTATTGTTGGAGTTAGCGACACTTTTTAGCTGTTTTTAGCTATGTTTTTCCTAAATTCTAGCTCCAACGGCTGGAAAGGAGCTGGCAGCACTGTTCCTGTCGCCGAAATTGTATGAAGCGCTTAATCTCACGCCATTAGTTGATTTCATACTAGCAGATATAGGGCTAACTTTTTCAGGGCCTTTTTTACAGAGCTTTGAGCTACGCTTTTAAAAATATTGTATATAGATAACTCATTTAAGCGTACCAACCCATATGACTATATTTAAATTTTAAGTCATTTATGTGCTCCAGACGTTCATTTGAATTTAGCTCAATTGAATGCACCGCACTATTTCCGCAAAACCAATACGCTTCGCTGCCTCAAAGTTCATTATCCCGCGATCAAATGAAAAGCCAATTGCCAAATACTGCGAACCATACTGTTCCATGCGGAATTCATTATGGCACATCGTAGCAATCAATTCGTCTGAAATGGTAATTTTTGCTTTAAAGTCCACGAATCGTGAACAATTTGATTTCCAATCTACTTTGATGTTGCTCGAAATGGATTTAATGTCTATTATCGACTGCTATACGGGTGCCGTGCAACACAATCAAAGGACCACAGCATTTCGATTGCCTGGAATTGCCTTGAATCGGTAGCGAACCAACGCCAATCGTTTGCTGTCGGCCTTACTGCTCATGATTGATGCTCCATGATCCGAAGGGAAGTTCCATGATAATTACCCTTCATATTTAGCTGGATGATAACAATTTACTGGTGTATGTATGTATGTTGACAGTACACTCAATTTCGAATCTTTAGGATTTTTTCAATTAATTGGAAATTATGAAAAGCGATTTTCGATTAAAATTGGGACGCCGCTTGTCTGGACAAATAATTAAAATTTAATTGAAATCAGGACAGCGGTTTGTTTGCATATTCAGCTTGTTCAAGGCTTTGAAAGTAAATTAGGTTTTATTGGAAAAGGAATGTTAAAGCTGTTATCTGTGCCAAGATGGTAATATCTTTTCTGAAAATTGTTCTGGAACTGATATAACTTTATTTGAATCAACATGAACTAATATGCCGAAACGAAATAGCTCTAGAGTCATCTAGCGCAATATCAATGTTTCCTTGCATTTTTCTACGCGATGAAAAAGCTCTATTTTGCCTAATATGTATAATATAATCTGCGTATAGAATCAACAATTGTAATGCTAACGACTAGAAGCCATATAACAGATATGAATTAGATATTATGATCGCCTTGCCTGACAACATAATTAAAAAAAGGCTTAATGAAATTAGAGAACATATTCAGGACTTTGTGGTTAAAACTACATATGATGATACACTCGACACAAACTACCAGGCGTTCTTTTTCGTCTTTTCCAATCGTAGATTAATTGCGAGTGTTCCACATTTTCGAAATATCTATATGATGAAAATGTCCCTTTTACAATCCGTAAATTGCAATTTCGAACTTGAGTTTGTTGAAGTTTCTCTACTTCTTTCGTCTTTGCTGACAGTCGTTACAAAAGTATTGGTTTTATTGAACGAACTGGTCACTTCGTTTCTTATCTGCCGATGCTGCACCACAAGCAAACTTGACAAGTTTGTTCAAAGTGTTTTCTTGAGTGCAAGCTGAACGAAAGTTTGACCGCATGATTTAAATGTCCTTTGGCAAAACTTTTCTTATCATTTTAGACCGATTCGAATACCTTAAATAATTTCATGGTCTGATTCCTTGTCTTTATGGGGTGTTGATATGTGGGTACGATATATTTGAGTGTGGCCTTTTAGTGAGAAGGACCCGATGAAATGGATTAGTTGACGCAAACAGTTTGATTTCTTCGTAAAAGCTTAATATTTTAACAACTTAAAATATCAAAATGCATTCGATTCGGAAACTGATAAGTTCAAATTGGAAATTATATAATCCACAACTAAGAGGAACAATATGCTTTCGTATCAAAGCTAATGCATCAATAGTCAGAAATTTTTTGAATAAAATTCATCAACTGCCTGAAATTGTAGTTGGAGAGTTTGAAGAACTTCAAACACGACTAGTTCTGCAGTTTTAAAGTATTCAAGTCTATTCGCTGATCTCGAAAAAGGATCATGGATTCGCTTATATTTATATTTTAGTCAAATTCAAATTCAGCAAGCATTACGTAGCAAAGTAGATTTAACTTTAGCTAGGGTTGAGCTCTGTTACAGTTATGCAGGTTTTAATTTATGCAAAGTAAAATTAATGATCTTTTTTTCATGGTTATTTTCACCATACGACTTAGTTTTAGTAACAAGTATGTTATATGCTCTTAATCGTTGTTATACCAAAATCTTCTTCACGTGAAAAAGCAAATTATATTATTTACAAAGTATGTGATTCGAAGTAAATCCGTCTTGTGGAGTGTCTGTGGGTTAGAGTCAATTTTGTTTATTAGCATTGTTTTGTTTGTTAACATTCAGATCAAAATGGGCCTCGCCACACATAAAAATGCAGTTATAGTTGAATTTTAAAAGAAAATGTGCAGATGTTAGTCTTTATGTAGAACTTTCTGCAGTTACTATCTTCTGATACTGATTTAAGCTTCTTGTCAAATCTCAAGGGTTGATTTGCATTGCAGCAACTACAGCAGCGATAGCTTCCTGCGTCCGATCTGAAATATCTCGTTGATAAAGTCTTCATGTGACTGTCCTACGCTCGACAAAACCGTTCACGGGCCTCATTATAGCCCATTTGGTCAGAGCAGTGCCACCAAACGAGCGCCTAAATTCTTTTTGGAAGGAAATCACAGACTCCAATGCATGATAGTGTCGCACAATCCTAATTTATGTTTCATTATCTCAATCGCTCATTTGTATTCTATTTAAAGAGATTAATTCCAACCGAAAACAAAGATTTAGTTCTTTTGGGTGGCGCCTTTTATTAGCCGTCCTGTATATAGTCAAAACAAATATTAGTAATTAGTATTCTTAACAACGGTGGAAAACGACGAAAAATTTGTTAAATATGTTTACTGTCCTACTTTGTCTGAATAAATAAAACCGGCGCAGAGCACAAGCGCAGTATTATAGTAAGAGGGGGCTGGATACTTAAACGATATTTCAAATGCCATAAACTTTCTGAATACCTCAAAATTGAATACGTTTTGTCAAAATAGTTATACTTGCTTCCGACAATATGGGTGAAATTATGTGTAAAGCAAGTATTAGCATAGCTAACACTTTCAAGAAGTCACAAAATAAAATTACTAACCGGCTTTTTACGTATCTTGTCGAAAGACGCGTGGATTTAAAAATCATCAGATAGTCAAACAATAAGGTGTCTAATATTTTCAAGCATTATTTTATTTTTGCATCGAATGGTTATTTGTCTTTAGTTTTATTGCAAACCTTTCACATACACACTTACTTTTTAGTTTTATTCGACTTAAAAAACTGTTAATGGCTACCTAGGCTGTTTATTTTCGCTCAAAAATAACTGAAACCAGATAGAACAAAAGAATACTATAGACTTGAAGTGTTGTGAAATGAATCTTCCACTGCCTGAGCTTCCGCCCAAAAGCCAGAGATATTATACGAACCATACCATACTTTCATCATCATGTTTGTTTCGTAATGAATAACTCTTGTTCTTCTTCGCCTTCTATACTATTTCTGGAGTCGCAAGGCTCGATTCTTGGTCCACTGTTTTTTATCTTGTTAACAATTAATCTTGTTTCCTTCTTTCATACCTCGTGTTTTTTGTATGCTGACGATCTAGAAATGTTTATTTATTTGTCAGCCAAACAAGGTTTAAATTTAACACAAATTTAAATAAAGAACAAATCAAAACAAAAAAGAAGAAGAAAGAAACCCCAAATGAACAATACTAATCAAAAAGTAATGTACACATAAATAATGCATAAATAAATAGCTAGGTAAGTAAATAAGTAAGTTAGAAATAAATCATAAATATACAACAATCAAGTAAATAAATAACTATTAGAAATAATATTAAAAAAATGCTTAAAAATTACTGGGTACAATAAGGGACCATTTGAAGGATAATTTGAAAATCGTTGAGAAATAAAGGTTGCTAAAGCCATTGAAAATCCTGCAGCATCTACTCACCGGCTCATTAACTGCATACATATATGGTGGAATGTGGATATTTCTTTAGCAAACGATTGGACTTGGTGTTCCTTACGTGGATCTTTATTGCCATTTTACTGTTAAGGGCTTTACAGTTCTCTTAGGGTGAAAAGTAAAAATTGTTTATGTATGGACTCGAGTCTTTTACTGTGGATTTCAAAGACTGGGCTCCAGATAATACAGGCGTACTCGAGAAGAGATTGAAGAAAAAATGCGTTAGATTTAGATCGTCTGTATAAAGTAGGTGAGGTATGTTTGACAAGACGCCAGATAGATTGGAGATGAATATGTTCAAAAGAAGTGAGCCAAGGAAGTGTTCTTGTGGTAGTGCAAAGGTGGCAAATACATTCTTGAAATTTTACGAATCGGGTCGATTGTGGAGCTGTGATCTGAGCCAGCTAAGTAAAGATCCGGCAAGTCTAATTTTTTGTAGCTTTAGGATCAATAAAGAATGGTCAACTCTTTGATTAGCTTTGGTAAAGTCTCTATGATTAGCTTTGGTAAAATAAATATTGATTAGCTTTGGTATATTGATTAGCTTTGGTAAAATAAAAATGAACATTTGTTTTTCTTATTCAATATACTTGCCTGCTGCTCTAATACATTTTTCGGATCCTTCAGCTATTTTATGTATATATACCTTTAAAAAAAATATTTTGTCTTTGTCGGAAAAGTATACCGAAACTGTGTCCTTCACTTCTTCATGGTTTGAAAGCTTCTTGCCACGAAGTTCCCTTTGCAATTTTGGGAAAATGTAATAATTGCTGGAAGCCAAGTCAATGCTGTAGAGTGTGTGATCTAAAATATCAAAGCCCATGTTAATCTGAGCAGCCAACGCAGAACAACTCTTATGATCAAGCGCGTTGTTTAGCAGAAGGAGGATACTTTTGGCTAATTTTGCTCTTCGTTATTCTTTGATGGTTTCTTTAAACTGCTCTAAAATTGAAGCGTTTAATTGGGCTGCTGCATAGAGTCTGGTTTGGACTCAGGCTCATAATGTTGAACTCAGGTTTCGTCTGCTACCATAGTTCAAATCAATACTCCATTTTTGTCTGCAGTACATAGGTCCAAAAAATGGTGGTAGCATTCCATGTGCTCTTGTTTATACGGCGGCATAAGCATTCTCGGCCCCAACCTTACGCTGACTTTGGTCATACGAAGATAAGCGTGAAGGATATGTCAAGTATTTTTTCTTTAGTCTAGCATATTCCAATATCAGTTTTTCGACTTTTTGAACATTTTCCGATTGGTCGACCTAGTCGTGGGTTGTCTTCAAGTAAGTTTCCTTGTTCAAAAAGACTGTGCCAGTTTAAGTCATGGTTTTATCTGGACAAGAGTAGCTGTAAACAGATGCCATCCTTGCCATTTTGGTTTGAGTCGATTTTCTTTATTTGATGAGGAACTTTATAATAGCGCGGTACTTGATTTTCTCCATATTTAACACTTGCTTTGAGATTGAATTGCGAATTCGACGAAGGCTCAAAAACCAATTTCTCGATTGAAATAACACTTGGTATTTGTACTTATTATGAGTCTTTAAAGTAATTACGTTTGATTAAACTACCCTCATTAGTGAGCTACCTACTCATTCCGTGAACTAAATGGCCCACCTTCTTATTTTAACAGGCTTGTAAAAGCACTGTTGAAGTGTATATTTATCCTTCGCCCACCTGATCTACTTGATTATTCTATTCTCCATAAAATTGTGATGAAAATCAAGACTCTACATGGCTTGGAATATACTTCACTTTCATTTTTTTGCCCTACATTTTTTTTAAATGACTCTTACGAGTAATTTTACTTTTTAATGTAACGGAAAGTCGGTACAGTCGGCTTGAAAAATTCCGCTTTCTAAATCAACTTTCACACTCTGTACACTCTTAGGAAAATTAAATTCAAAGCAATTAATACGGTGCATTCAAAGAATGTTGCCTTAGTCTGTAGATTAGACGATTCTACCCTGGCCATACCAGCTATGCTACCTTCAAACTGTATGCTCTCTGCAACTTTGAATTGATTGTTAACCAATTTTCTGGTACTTTGCTAAACAGAGGAAAAAAAGTAGAACAGTAGAAGCGGTGCCAGGACTAAAGTATCAAACCTGCAACGATAAAGTTTGCTTGTACCTCTTGCGTACCATGAGCTTTGCCGCTCTAAATGGACTTCCCGACAAGACTGAAGAGAACGTCGAATCATTTACTTCACTAGGGAACGTAAGTGCACTTGGCCTCTTTAACTTCAAAGCAATGTTGATCGTAGTAAAGCCAGCTATTCACTTTCAAATGAGTATGCGGCAATTTTGTTAAGAAAGAAATTTTCCAGGCTTTTAAGTTTTCTTTATAGTCGTTTAATATTTAATGTATGATTGGAAAGTTTGTCAGAGAAAAATTGCCTAGAAAATGAGAGAAATTTGAATTAATAAACAGGTTAGAATGTGGAAAGGTTTTGCGAGCATTTAGAAAGAATGCTTTGACAAAAATTTAAGTGGCCTGTAATGAAAAAATATTTACGTTTGTAAACTTTGAGTTGAGAAATGGTAATTCACTTTATTGATGTAGCTTGATATGCTCATATTTATATAAATATTTTTACATTCAGAAATAGTAAATATCATTAAAAAAAATAAGAGCGAATACAATAAAAGTATTGTGTTCTAACAACCACTACATACGGAGATGTATTTTCATATTGCCTTAAGGGGTAACACCACAGTAACCGGTTAAAAAAATCCAATTTTTTTTTATAGCTTTTTATAGCTTTTTTTTTTTATATAGCGAGCATCAACACGGATAGCCAAATGTATGGTGCAGGCACCGTTGTTAAAGGTACATATAACATTTTTATGATTTAAATGCACATTAAACTTTAAATACGTTTTTCTCAAAACTACTTTTTTCGACTAGGGCGAAATCATAACTCGAAAACTGTTGCTCCGATCAGTCTCAAACTTTTTTTGTAGCTTTGTAAATGCAATATCTTGAGCATCACGTAGCCGTTTTTCGATTGGATGTAAACATTTTTTTTAAAAACAATTATAAACAATTACAAACAATTAAAAATAATTATAAAAAATTCAAAAGTGCGCCATTTCTACAAAAATCAGTTTAAATAAAAATGCCTACGTGATTTCTAGCTAATTGTATGTGAATAATGAACTTTGTTTCTTTTTTGATCCAGGTCTCATCGTTTGCGCTAAATCTTTTCGCCCGTTTATCAATTAAAAAAAAGAGGCTTATTTGAAGATCGGCGCTATCGCCGCAATTTTGTATGAAAATGATAATAAAAATTTTTTTTCTCATACTTCAATGTGTGCTCAATAAAGCCCTTTATCGGAAATTTCCTACTCCCGTTCCAGGTTTCCGAAAAAAATTGTCAAAAAAAAGCCTTATTTTTCGACCGTTACTGTGGTGTTACCCCTTAAGTATTTATATGGACCGCATTTCGTAGACTCAAGTGACGTTGATATCACCCAAACAATTTTAATTGTCCAATGCTGAAGCGGTTCAGAAAGAGAAGATGAAGAGCCTAAACCACAGATTGCTATATAAGCATAAGCTACCTCGCTATGACGTCTTGCATAGTTTGGAGGAATGCAGCTGAGTACAAATGCGGGCGAACATATTTGCACTTCCATAATCTTTTGTTTCGAATTTATGCCACCCAAAAATTGATATTTTTCTCTGCAAAATCATTAAGTATCTACGAATATAAATATTTTATAAACTTAAATTTGTAACAAATCATCCATTTTCGCAAAATAAATTTTGTTTTAGCTATGTTTAATGTGATTGTATAATATCTCATAATATTGATGATATTCCATTAATTTCGTCCTCTTTCCGCTACACAAGGATTCGTAAACATACTACTAATGTATCAAATACACTAGGACTTGAAGGAAAACTCCATATCATCATCGAATCATAGAACGCTTTTGTAAATATTTGGCGTTATAATAGGAAAGGAAGAATACATAATAGAAATGGTGTTTGCCAAGACATCGCTCAGGATATTACTATGCTCCGGGCTGAGCTTTTATTCAATTTCCCGGAAGATGTGACATTAGAGAGGCTTAACACCATCAATAATGAAAAGTGTAGATAGAGTGAGGGGAATCGTGCGCACAGTTTATTGAAGATGTAAAGCAATGTGATTTTATTGAGAATTCTTTGAAATTTGAAGAATTGTGCAGCAAGGAGAATTTTCAATTTAGGGTAAAAGCATACTCTAAAATGACAGGTGAGAATGTGTATATCCGTGTAGCTGATAGGTGAGAGTGTGTTGGCGTCCCATCAAGAAACAGTAAGCGCAGCGAACATTCGCTGGCAACAAACGAAATTCTCTGTAGTGGATTGCATAAAAGTGTCGGATATATTCCTTTTGCTCGCCAAATGGTGTCGAAAGTAGTATTCCGCGTTAACTATCTTATCACTTACCATTTTTATACTCAGAATAGGTTTTCAGAAAATCAATATTACATAATTCGCCATTCGTTAAAAGAGTCTTTTTGGCAGAGTATATTGCCTAGTGGGAATGAGAAACGTATCTGATCGTAGCAGCGCTGCTTGGCAGGGTGTCTTTTTTCAACTTTCGACTTAGATATTGCTTAATATTGCTATCTATTTCTCGCAATCAGTTTGGAAATATCGCAAATTGTATCGCAAATCACGTTCTATAGCACTCATGCTTTGGCATCGTACCGACTCTATTGTTGACACCACTTACGTCGAATACAATCTCTGGAAGAAAATTCATTCTGTAATATAGGCACCACTAGAATCGGACAGTGGACTAGATTAGATGCACAAAAATTTTTCCAGTAGTACTTGCTAATCAGATCAAATGGTTTTAGGTCAGGTTGTAATGGAGGCTGCCGGCTACGGGGTTAGAATTAGAACGCCAGGTTGGGCCCATTTGCCAACCTCCGCTGGCTAGTTAGAGCTGCCAAGTGACCGCTTTGGCAAACTGAACCAGCTGACTTAACGTGACGGTACTAGCCATCTCTGCTAACTCTTGAACGTGATAAGAACTAAAAATTTTGAGGCGTTTATTATTTAGGGCCAGACATTCGCAGAGAGTGTGCTCGAAGGTGTCCTTTTGCTTTTTGAGCAAACCGATTGTAGCTCTCAAGCAGTTTCTGCTGAGCTTAAGCAATTTCCTGCTTTTGTCCTGGCTACCCTACAGTCCAACCTGTTTTCCCATTCGTTCTTTAGTTTAGCTAAGTTTACTTGTAGCATCTAGTTTACTTGTGGTGTCAGAGATTGATCGTGGTACAGTGATGTATGGGCTATTACTAGCTCCTGTACCTTTCTGCGCCGATTCATCGGCTTTTTCGTTGCCTATCATCCCACCGTACCCTGGCTCCCACACAATCCGGATAGGAATATGCTTTGCCTTTTCATTGAGAACCACTCTGCAACAGAATGTGAAGAACATCTGTAAGACGCAAGAGCGAGAATGGTTGCCCTGCTGTCGACGCAAATCGTCGTTGGTTTGGTTGATGTTCCGCTAATGGACTTGACTGCCATGCGTATAACATATATGTACTTCAGACTGAAAGACAGTAGTATTGTCCGATAATCTCCACTACAGGTTAGGACTCAAATCTGTAGAAAACACGCCCGAGCCACCTCTTGTATCCGTCTTTGACCGGTCCATGTAAATCTAGACTCCATCATTGGCAGAAGCTCCTTTTTTCTTCCAGTATGTTCTAGTGGGTATCTTGATCTAGAAATTACTGCCAAGCTGTATTGTTTCGTTCATGTGGTCCATTTCTGTAATGAGCCCGAATCTTCTGTAAAAATACCGTTGTGGTACCACTCATTTGAATCGTTCCACATGCCGGAATTTTTTTTTAGCGCGTATTGTCGCTAAGCTTGCACTTCTATAGATGAACCGATCCAGCGGCATTTGTCCCAGAACTATTTCCAACCCAGTCGTTGGGGCGGTTCTTAATGCACCCGTAGTACGTAAGCGAACTAGCAGTCTTGTTAGCTCCTTGATGTTGGTTTCACACTCCGCTGTCTTCCACCACATGATCGCTCCATACACAAAAATTATCCATCCGCTCCATACACCAAAATGATCAATAACCTATTTTCTGAGCTCTCGAGACTTCTGTTCACGAGAACTTACAGTCGGATCATCAGATCCAGGTTTCGCTACAAAATTCACAGAATATATTGGTTTGGAATAGAGGCAGGTTTGATAGAACTAATTTCAAAATGTGAGTGGTGATTTCATCTAGAAAAATCACTCACATAAATAATTCTTTTTGCCCAACAGCTTTTGATGCAACCATTTGATTGAAACGATTTGCACCGTAACTGGAACTAATTATGAGATTATTTCGACTAAAATCTGGTTGAAAAATTAGGATAAAACTGAACATATTCCATGAGAATTCGTTCAGCAAAATAAAAGCTACAAGCAATAAGTTCCGTTACAATTATCGGATTAAAATAAAATTTACAAAATCAATTTTGGTATAAGTTTCCTAAAAAAAAATACATCATTACGTTACTGACAGATGATTTATTTAAAAAATCTATATAGTTATAAGTCTTATGTAAGATAGCGCAGGATTTAAGGTCGCACGAGCTATATATGTATGTACATGCTACCCTGAACTAAAAAATACAGCTGCTGACACCATAATATGTATCATAATTTACATAGCATATTCTCCCAACTACTATGGTCATGGCGTTGGGGGCTATAATACATCGCAAGCTATAGTAAATAGTGACTACTCCCATGAATTGTTTGCCATGCATCATGGTTTCAGGTTTAATGTTGTTTCATGTTTTATTGCAATCCTAAAATCGAAAAAGCACATGGCGCCAGAGGTAAATCATGGCCTCTGGCGCTAAGCTTTTTCTTAGTGTACCAATAAATATTCAAATGATAATGATATTGTGGAGCGAATCAACATAAATGTTTCAATATCAAAAGTTTTGAAATTTTCGTAGGTAGCAATCCTAAAATTATTTCTGGCCCTTAAAACATGCTCATTAGTCATAAGGGTTATTAATTCGTGATCATGGTTCCCTTCTTGTCTATAAATCAGCATAGACAACGTATTTCGTCTCTAATTCTTATCAAAGCAGAGAATAATTGATATGGGAGACTCGATCGTTTTGCGGAATAAGCCTCCGAAAGCAGAATCAAAGCGGGATTGTTTTTGTGGGATGATTAAAATTGAAAAGTTTTTGTTTTTTTTAAATGGTTTCGAAAGTATGCACTGATTCTCATTAGACATCAGCTCACAGTGCATACTTGATTGATGTGACCACTTGCAGTGGGAGATCATTAATTTTTATTTACGTTAGATCCAAACAAAGTTATAAGGAGGCTTGTCCTCAAGAAGAAGTAAAAGGCTGTCAGCACCAGGCATTTAAGTTATTTTCGTATCCATAAATACTTCAATCGAAATATCTACAAAGAAAAAAAGTGGTCAATATTTAAATTTAAAAATAGTAGCTAATGCTTTGTAGAGTTTTCACGGATCGGTGCCCCAAGTTTATTTCATCACATTACCTTCCGATGCAGTTAGTATGTAAAAATGATATTCAATAAGTAAAATAAACTTTTTTCTGGAGCAGTTTCAGTACGGGTAAAAAACTGTAACTGCTCTTCTGTAGTTTTTACAAGTGTGCAAAAGTTATTTTCAGAAGAATATGACATTTTTTATTAACTTCATCACTGTTGATGTTGTTTATTTATTTCATTGACCTTTGACATTTTTTGTTTTGGGTTTGCGAAATGTAATTATCTTGGTCATTGTGTTCGTTTCTTATTCCCGATTTAAAAATCTCTCCACCTCAAATACCTGATCTCCTTACACATGGAAATGCTATTACCATATCTTTTTTAAGATCTTCATTGGGTAAAAGAGAAATATATACTTAGCATATACTAGCAAGGAATATTTTTGATTAAAATGTGTAAAAAAAATCTTTTACCAAAAAGCTGAGAATACTAAATCAATAAAAACAAAAATCTTTAAAGTGGTTTGAATACACTGCGTCTCTTGCTAAGCATGTAGGAAAAAGTGTCATTATGTTTGACGAACAGGCGAATTCCGCAAATAATTTCAAGTTTCAGCTCAATTATTTCATTTATCCTAAGACATACATATAAGATTTGCCTTCGATTGAAAACGGGAATAGAATGAAGTTGAAAGCTATTCGTTCAGAACAAAAGAAATATATTGAGATCTGTTCGAACCTCAATTATGGAATTATTTTTAACATCTGTTTGAAAAGGAAAAACGCTGTTATCTGCTAGCTAGGGACACGATGAAAGTACTGATATTAGTACGGTATCGATACTTTCGTTTGATACCAAGTAAAATTTTACTTGAATCGAAACTATGTTTATGTAAAAATATTTTACTCATATCAATACTTGAATGGTAGTATCGTATCGACATGTGACTGAAAAATTTTTATATGGAAATCGACCCATCTTTCTAAACTGAGCTACGAATTATGTCTTCGTACAGTAGCTATTTGAAACTCAAGTGATAAAAAACAATAAATTGTTGCAAGAAATTTAAAAAAGTTTTAAGACAGATTTGTTAATTAAAGATTTTATTTTATTTAGAAACAAAAACTAATCCATTTAAATTATTCATTACAAAGTTATTAACTAAAAATAAAGCAAAGTCGACAATTATAAATAAAAATGTTTAATGAATAAATCTGCATTGAAACTTTTGGTAAAACTGGACTTGATGCCCCACACAGCTGTTGCATGAATCTCGCCGATAGATGTCGGGCTAATATGTTTGTGTTTTTGTGGTTGTGCGTTTGCTTTTGGGGCTTCTTTTCTTTCTTTTTTTTCTTTTTCTTAATTGTTTTAACTTCTTTTTTCTTTTTTTGTATACTTTTGTCTGTTTTTCTTCATTTTTTCAGCCCTTCTACCACCTTTTCGCCCTCTGGTGGTGGGATTTCCCGGGTGTGGGGCATCAAGTCCAGTTTACCCAAACTTTTTCAAATTCCTTGCAACAATTTATTGTTTTTTATCACTTTTTATCACTGCAAATAGCTGCTGTACGGGGACATTATTGGTACACTGTAATTAGTATCAACTTTCATATCCTAATGTCCTCTCATTGGACGAATAACAATGATATTAAATTAGTTTCAAAAGTGATATATGTATGTGTAAAAAGACACATTTTTGACTTGAGAGTGCAACAATCCTCGTGAACAATATCTGGTCTTCTGTACGCATCCTCATCATATCACTGTTTTTTATCATCGCTTACCTCCTCTTCAAAATTAACTTTTATCTAGTTTAATTTAGTTTAATAAATTTATTATTTTAATGTTTCTAATCCGACTCAAGGAATGCTGTTTGCTTGCTCCCGTCTTGAGCGAGCAAACAAAACGAAATCTGATAGAATAGTTGTGATTAGCTCCACACGTCGGCTGAGTTGCGCTTTTGAGCCTCCATTTTCTTGATAAACCGTTGTGCTTCGGCCTCTGACTTATTTCCTTTGCTGGATGCTGACTTTGAGCAGAATAATTCTTACATCGATTGCCATATTTATGGCGTCGCTGTGAGAACGGGATTAATGAGTAATGGAAAGGGATAATCAAGTGAAGCAAAAGTACCCGCCCATGTGTTCTCACCAATAAATAACCTTCCGAATTAGATCTGAATGTGTGACGTAAATTTTGTGTGCTTGATCCCGAGAACAAAGTCGCGGAACGGCACCAGACCAGTTCCCGGCCCTATCATTATAATTGAAATCTCTGGCTTCGTTGGAAGTCTAAACTGACTGACTATAGCAAGTATCATTTGATATTTACTCATATCAGTACTGTCGCAATGAGTACGGGACTTATATCAATACTTGGTTCTGATACTACTTTAAAGTAAAAGTATCGATACTTTCTTTCGATATCGTGTCCCTACTGCTAGCTCAGTTGGAAAACAACTAACTGGAAGGTTGGGCGCTGCGAAACCGTATTTGACCGCACTTAGTGAAAATTCTGTATGTTTTTACATTAAATTGCTATTTGTGAGACTTCGATAGTCAAAATCGATTAATAATGTATTATTTATGTACATATATATATATCAAAAAACCATTAATGTCAAGTCCGAGCATTTCCTAAATTTCCTCTATTTTTTTCATTATTTCACCGCCTACTATTTTCAATAAGCTATCACGTTACGCTTTCTAAGCTACCCGGAATCCATCCATTTCAATCCATATCAATTTTCAAACGAATGAACACCTACTACACTTCAATTTTTATAAAACGACCGTAATGCTGCGAAAGGAATTCAAATGATCAAATTCAATTGAACACAATTCGAAGAATTTTAATTAACCCTCAAGGTTTGTTGCTAACAAGTGTCTCCAAGTCGGTATTACGCTGCAGGCCACCATCGTCATGTTCGTTGCCATTGCCGACAGTTTCAAAGACGGCAAGTTAGATCCATTGTTCAATTGATTCCCCAAAATCACCTACCGACTAGTGACAAGAAAACTCATTAAAAGTTTTCTGATTGTTTTGCACGAAACTGAAGTTTTCAGAGAAATATCGAATTTCCGCAAGCAATACTTTCCAAGTCGCAAGATATATTCACATTTTGTGTGGCTTAAGCAGTTAATTTGAGTGAAGGATATTTTTTCAAGGTTGCGTGGCCCAGCTCTTGTAAAGATAAAGTGGTGCGGTGTGTGGTTGCTATGAGTTAGTGGTAGTCTACACCAAGACGCATGAATTGTAATTTGAGTTTCGCGTTATTCGATGCATCTTACTTGAAGAAGTCTCGAACCTGGGCAACAGGCTTCCGAAATAAATAGTTCCCTACAAACTTAAGGAGCTTTCGGTTTGTAGTCTTGAGCTGTTGTGAGTTTTAAGTTTACAAGTTTGGCACTTTCACATTTGCAAGTACAAAGCCGGAAATAATTTACTTTAAATTAAATAAATTTTCTAGCTGACACTTCTTCTTACCTGTTTGAGTTCCAAAACGTTTATTCTCAGTTCCATGAGTTTGGCACGAATTTGATTTGACGTAGACGAAATTTTCTTCTTTTAATTTGTTTTCATGTGCTAAAAGCTCAGTGAAATTGTTTGAGTTGAAAAATCACAAGTCGTTTTAGAAACTACACCGTAGTTTCTGTAATAGCATCCGTAAATGATACTGACAAACAAAACGAAATATTTATTTTACGGAAAGTGAAGAATGATATAAGAAACTAACGCCAAATAAAACTTACTCCTTAAGGAAGTTGAATAGCAGCACTTCAATATGGGTAAAGCGAAGAATACTGAAAGCTTATTAGTTTGTTTTACTTGTTTTAAGTCGATTTATATTGTAGGAGTAGGTGCATTTTTTCAATGTAACGGACACTATGCAGGTTTGATTCATGAGATATGCAATACTAATTTGCAGGCAAGTGTGAGCAATTATAATATTATAATATATTATAATATATTGTAAAATATATTATATTATATCATTATAATATATAATAAAATATATTATAATCATAAAATATATAAAATAATATAACTAATAATTGATAAAGTAAAATTTATAACAATACTAATGAAAACAATATTGATAATTATTTTGAAATTATATATTCGAAAGAAGAATCCTGCGCTTCTGCACTGGCAGGTTTTACAACGCGGTAACTAAAAAGTGGCCGAAAAACCTTCTCCTGTATCAGGAGTCGGGACTGAGGCCACTTTGGGACCGAGTTGTAGAACTAACGACACGATTCTACGGACAGACAGACGGACATGAGAATGGACTGATTCGATCACTAGGGAGTACAGGTGGCTCTAATGATCCATTTATGCGCCCTGCGATGGTAGCATTGCAACGGCAGCTTATGGATGCACTTATCGACTACATAGGCCTCCCGACAAACAGAAGGGGTTAGATTTAAGACCTAGGTTAAGGATTAGATGTAATTAGACTAAGTTAATTATAATTAGGCATATGTTAGATCGTAATTTTTAATGTTAGGTAGAGTTTAAGGAAATTATTCTTAGGGTAACCCCAGCTGCTGTACAAGCTGGATAATACCATTAGTGTGTAAGGAACAAAATTTATGCCGAATATTAACTTTCAAAAATAAACCAACAAGAGCCAGCAAGCCAAAACAGTATAGCCGCTATATTTTAAGTTTCCTTTGTTAATTAAACTTTAAGTTAGGTTAAGAATGTACATATGATTTATAATAAAAATATTTTCAAATTCATTCAAATTCATTGAAATTATATAATACCTTTATTTTCCCATGTTTTTATTTCAAATTTTAAGTCTGTAAATTTCGACTCGATAATATTTCAGGTATTATAATAACTTTGCTAATGTCGGACATTCTTTGCCTAGTTTTAAGTTTCAGTAATATTGTTAAGAAAATGATGACGCTTGATTAAGAAAGTGTTGACTAGAATGCGAAGCGAGGAAGCGATAGACCTTCTCTCTTGCCTTTTGGGTGTTAGAAGCTGAACAGTCAGGTGGAACAACATTCACCTAGAATCGGTATGTCGTTGCAAAAAACTCTGTTTGATGACTAGAGCTGTGCACAAAAACATTCTCACTCGTTACTGCCATCTCCTGGCTTTTATATTTGCCAGAAAGAAGATCCTTAAAAATGTCGGGGCCTGATCGAATGTCGACCAGCCGCTCCACAAAGCGCTCAGTGTGAAATTTACCAACCATCTAATCTTGCTGAGACTGTTGATATTCGAGAGTAGTAACTTGTACAACGGGTGATCATTTCCATGTCTATGGAAAATTCGCTTTAACTTGCAGTGCCAAATGTGTCTCACTTTCATATGCTACAAAATATCCGATGTTTGTCAAGTGTAATCAGGCATATATTCTGGATAATGGCCACGTATATGATTTCATTAATATACAAGTACTCTATCATCTGATCAACCTGACGATTTTCTAAGTTTTCGCCACACAAACATCAAGATTTCCTACCTCAACGTCAATGTCGCGTTGAAATTCACACCAATCAGGGCTGAAATTCATACCAATCCAGCTGAAAAAGGAGCGGAACTGAAGTCGAAGCTTCACGGCAAAGTGATCAGACATACCAGCATACATTCAGCAATGTGGAGAATCAATGTTGCTGTTTAGGTCATCTGACAGCAGAAAGAAATCTAATTCAGAGCAACTACTTGTAAGTGAACGGGAGGACTGTTTAGCCGCAGCCTCCCCATTGTGGATGTCTCGAGTTAAAATCGCCACTCCTATTGATAAGTGATTGAGTTAATGATTCCGCAATCGTGCAGCCGACTTGAATTTGACGAACTGTATTGAACGCATAAAGATACAACAAGGATTCGAATGTGATCCGTTATTGTGATCACCGCTGCAGCAATAGCACAGCATTTTAGATCGGGAATCGCAATGGGCTTTTAATCTAGATTACTCCTAACCAGGAGTGCTGAGTCGCATTTCTGATTGTCAAAGACAGGGGTGAACCCTCTAAAGCTAACCTTATAAAATTCCCAGAGTGTGGTCGCTGTCATCATTAAAATATCCAATTTCAACGCATCAAGGAAGTGTTGTGCAGACTCTCTTTGCGCCATCGAGATGAGTGAAATGCAATTGAATGTAGCTACCTCAACCAACTGATTTTAGAAGTGTAGTTAGCAGCTTAAGAGTGGCAACCAGCCCTTCAGCATCAGTTCCCACTGCTAATACTTGACTGGTAAAGTCATTTATCAGTCCCAGATTGACATTTGCTGGAGATGACCACATGGAGTGGAGCTCTTTTAGCACTAGAACCATGAGAAGCGGAATTTCTTAGTGCATGTCTCTACGAGATGCCACTTCACCTGTAGTGCGAGACGTTATTAAGCTATAACTATATATACAGTGGCAGAAAAAGTATTTGCGGTTTAGATATAAATCTAAAATATGACATTTTTTACCCTTGTCTTACTCAAAACAACTTAATATGTTTAGCTAAATTTATTATTGAGCTCACACAGATCTTAAATAAACAATTAAACCTACAAAACAAAATGTAAATCTAAAGCAAAAACAAATTAACATGAAATTCATGAAACAATTGAGTGGGAAAAAGTATTCGCGAAAAGTTTAAATTGGGAATTGTATTTCATTTAGTATTTAGTGTGAAGACCATTGGTTTTAATAACAGCATTCAGACGATTAGGCATCGAATGAACCAACTTTTTTGTGTAATCAGTGGAAGTGTATTCCCATTCCACCTGTAAAACTTTTTTAAGTTGTGTCCTGTTTGTGATAGTATGCTGTCGAATCGTTTTCTCCAGATCATCCCAGAGGCGCTCGATGTACTGTATCCCAGAATGTAAAATCTTTCATGTCATGTTCTTTTGCAAAATTAGTCACTTCTTTTGGTTTATTTTTGAGAATAATGGTTTTTTAGTGGTACTCTCGCATTATAACCAGCACTTTTTAGTACATTGCGCACTGTCCGGGCACTCACTGTCTTACCATAAGTTTTCCTGATGCTAGCTACGATTTCCGAAGAAGTTGTTGTTGGATTTCTTGTTGTATCACTAACAATTTTCCCGCATTCGCGTTGAGTTAATACTGGAGGACGGCCGCAGCGATGTTTACATTTAAAATCATCCGTTGATCCATGTCGTTTGCAAATACTCCGCACTGTGGATTCACTTCTATTTAGAACATTCGATATGTCAACAAACCTTTTTCCTTACTTTCTCAAGTTTATAATTTTCTCCTTTCCTCTGGAGTAGTTTCCGAGCCTTTACGGCCCATTTTTGAAATAAAAAGTTTTATCACTACTAAATCTTTCCCAATTACACGTGGAAACTTGACTGCGCTATCTTTATTGGCGTTTTTAATATCCGCCGGTTTCATGTTGACATTTTAAAAATGTGATTCTCCGAAAAATATAATTCGAACTCGTCATGCTATGATTTCGTTGCATACCAGGTATAATTAGGAGTTGAGAGATTCTTCCTTCTTCTGTAACTGTAACAATGAGCGGGTGATATTGTTCTTTAAGTTCAATATTCCGTATTGCGATTACAGTATGTGCCTCTCCATCCTTCAAATTCCTTCCCTTCAGTCACGTAGAGTGTTCCTCGACGAGTGCCTCCTCTTTAAGCTTTTCAACGGCTGTATATTGGTGGACTCCAGCATTCACCTTTCTGTTAGAGATTCGGGCCGTCCTAATAGAACATTTTTACTAATGTTCGAAGAAGAACATTATTACTAATGTTCGAAGAAGAACATTAGTATTAAAATCACTTTGGCCAAAAATTCATATTTCTATATATATATATATATATATATATATATATATATATATATATATATATATATATATATATATATATATATATATATATATATATATATATATATATATATATATATATATATATATCATCAAAAAATTTCAGTGAAAAAATCTCAGGAACGCGAAATCCGATTGAACTGAAATTTTCAGGACATATTAGTGTATATGCAGAATAGTGCCAGGTCTCAAAAAAAGTTAAAAATCTTTAACCCTTTGGCGCCGGCGGCCATTTTAGTGATATTTTTAATATACCTATTATTCCGTACACAAATAAGTTTTACAAAAATAAAGTTGACGGTATAAATTCTAAACATGTTTTACATGTGAATCGGATAATGTTTTGGAATTTTTTAACCCCATGTGTGCGCTGGGTGCCTAAAAAGAGAACGGGAAAACTTGAAAATTTTTAAATTGCGATAACTTTTGACAGAGCTATTCAATCATTACGAAATTTTCAGAACATATTGGTATTATTTAGCTATAGATTTGTGTTTAATGAGCGTGCTGGCAACACTGTAGCTAGGGCAGGCACTGAAAGTGAAAACCTCCAAATCATCGTCTCTCTTGAAAAAATGCCGTTTCTTCAAAAAAAATCCACTCATATGTAAATTTCGTGCTTTATTTACATAGGCAAAAAATAAAATTTGATATGGTATAACGGGCACGCCTGGTAACCCTTGCCCAATTTACCTATATTTTTGGCATCAAAAACTTCTGTTCACGGAAACTCACGATCCAATAAGCAGAACTAATTGAAATTTGCAGCATGTGATTTTGAAATGCGGGCGATTCTGTGCCAGTGGTGCCACCTTGAAAAATCACTAAAAAAGATAACTGCTTTTAGCCCTATAAATTCTGATTGAATCGTTCGATTTTGACGAAATTCACACAGTACCTGGACTTTACTTCAAACCACGTTTGGCAGAAATTTAGTCGAAAAATTCGGTTGGAGCTGCCAGCTATGATAATTTTGGTGTCTTAAATTTGAAAAAAATAGAAATTTGGAAGTGAAAACATTCAAACCATCGAATATCCTAAAAAGTCCGTTTCTTACAATAAAACCAATCTGTATACAAATCTAATGCTCAATCTACACAGTTAAAGTAAAACTTTGGAAATTTCATGTCTGACAAGAACGGTAACCCTTTCCCAGTTAACCTATATTTTTAGCATCAAAAACTTCTGTTCACGGGAACTCACGAACCAATAATCAGATACCATTGAAATTTACAGAATGCATTGGACTTAAGTAGGACCAGGTCTGACAGAAGCGATTTTGAATTGTGGGCAACTCTGTGCCAGTGGTGCCATCTTGAAAAATTACAAAGAAAAAAAACTGCTTTTTGCCCTATGAAATGTGAATAAGTAACCAGATTTTCATGAAATTGACACAGTAGCTGAACCTTACTCTAAACTCTGTTTGATAGAAATTTGGTTGAAAAATTCGATTGGTGCTGCCAGCTATGGTAATTTTTGTGTCTTTGGTTTTGAAAATTCGCTCAGGAAAATAAAACTTTTTGCCCTATAACTTCCAGTCCAGTCATGAAATCAATACGAATTTCATACAATTAATGACACCTATTATAAGCATTATTCAGGCCAAATTTGGTTGAAAAGCCTCGATGGGGTTGCCAGCTATTGTTGGTTTTGTGTTTGTTTGCAATATCTTTATTAAGCAGTTTTAATTTTCAATTGGTAATGATATTGTAGTGACAATAAACAGCAAATATTAAGCTTTCGATTATTTGAAAAAACTCGCTGCAGGTAACCCTAAATTTCTTTATACTCCTATAACTTCGAATGTAATATAACAACGTGAAGCAGATGTGATATATTCTTGGCTTTGATACTGGAGAAAGGTTTCCAGCACGAGTCGGTTGTGCTACTTTTGTATCAATAAATGCTTACAGTTAGTATTCATACCGGAAACATTTACAATGAAAATAAATAACCGATGTTTCAATTCCCGAAGTTCTGCAAATTTTTCGGATCGCAGCCCCAAACACCAACTTCAGTTACAGTGCTGCAGGCACTGAGCATTTTCTTCATTGATGTTATATGAGATGCTGCTTTCAAAATTTTGTGAAATAAGCAACTGATAACGAATATAATTAACCCGTGTTTTGCTCTCATAAACGTTGAAATTCATGCCATTGGTAATATCTGAAACCGTCTACCATATGAGTTATAATGCATTCTTGAGACCAATGTAAAACGTGGAATTTGAAACAGTTTGGCCGTAATAAGCAGCTCATGTGGTGGAATATGCACCCAAAACCTGCACGATTCTTCTACTGTACTTCGAACATTAGTGTTTCTAGCGGTTCAGGTGCGCTTGAGTTTTTTTCATATTTAATGTTACATTTGCCCGTACCGACACCTATTTCTTTTCTCCCCTTTTGCGTTTGCCTCGTCAATAACCTTAACCTTAGTCCTCTGCCTCGAACATTAGCTGTGTTTAAAAATATTTTAAAAAATAACGTTCTGTCAGGTACATGAAATATGTCATAATTTAGTCTTTTGTTGCATCTTTTTTTTCGGTTGATTTTGCTTTTGATTACTTTTCCTTTCTGAATTTCATTTAATTTTAATTTTTCGTTTATTTTTGTATTTTCTTTTTTTCTTTTTTTAACTCTCATATTATTGTGTCTTTTTTCTTATATATATATATATACTTATATATATATATATATATATATATATATATATATATATATATATATATATATATATATATATATTTGTTTTCTTTTTTTGTTATGTCTAATCTATAATTGGATTTGTTCTGTTGATTTGGACATTAATAAATAAATAAATAAATAAAATCATTGAAATAAACATGTTTGAGAGACAAATGAAACGATAAATACAGTGCATGAACGAAATCTAAACTAAATGACAGCTGTCATATACGAACGAGGACTAAATTCAGCCTAGGCAAATTTTAAGTCAGGTTGGTGTCAACACCTTAGGACTAAGATCTTTTAGTCCACGCTTTAGGTCAGGTCACTTTTGGTAAGACCGCTGTATACCCGCACAGTAATCAAAAACACAACCGATCGGCTATGATGCTGACAAAGAACTGCGTTAGCACTATAAAGCAGTGCTGCCAGATAGGCGCTGCGGCTGACCCCCAGACAATTCCTATTTATCCCTGAAAATACCCTAAGTAGCCATAGTGACGTCATTTCCGGAAAATTTTTCGGGATTCTCAAAAACCAGGTTATTTAAATATAAATTTTTATATGTGTAAGACTTTCGTCACATGAAGCAAACTTTTTTTAAGGTGAGGTGAAACTTTCCTTCACTCATCCTAATCTTTTGGGACTAATTTTTTCCTGGGTGCGTTTTCACTTAGAAAAAATTAGTCCCGAAAGGTTTATTATTAAATTAGTCCCGAAAGGCGAGAGACAGTTAGACAGTACCATGGGCAGATTTCATCGGTTGATTAGTTAATAAGCGAGCTCGGAGAAACGAATATGACTTACTCCGATATTTTGGGATATCCCCGTGTTAAATGCAATACATATCAAACAATGATAGGGCGAGGACCGTTAAATGGATTTGACGACAGCGTATTGCAAATAGTACCTACGAAAAAGTGAATCGATCACTCAGCTGAATAGATAGAGATGTAGGGTAGTGATGGGCGATTGCGAGATATTTTAACAATCGAGATAATCGCAATCGGCGCCACAAATAATCGAGATAATCGCAATCGAGAGAATCGCAATCGATGCGCCAAAACAATCGAGAGAATAATCGAGACAATCGAGATAATCGAGACAATCGGGATAATCGAGACAATCGAGCGATTCGAAATAATCGAGATAATCGAGCGATTCGAGATAATCGAGACAATCGAGCGATTCGAGATAATCGAGACAATCGAGCGATTCGAGATAATCGGCCGATTCGAGATAATCGGCCGATTCGAGATAATCGGCCGATTCGAGATAATCGAGCGATTCGAGACAATCGAGACAATCGAACATCTCGCAATCGGTTGACGGCAATTGAGTGAGCCATAAAGCACTTTTCGTTGTAAAAATAAAAAAATGTTCAAATATTTCAGCAAAAATATTAAGTGTTATTATTTGATCAAACTGCAATTTTTAGGGAAATATTGATGTATGAAAGGATATGTTTATCTTAAGTTAAAATTAAGATATCCTTAACTCTTTGGTGGCGGTGGGAATGTAATGATCAGATATGCATGGAAATTTGTATGGCTAGCATTTATCATGTATAAATGGCTGGTAGTTTTGCTAAAACTATTAAGTCTGATCAAAGTGTATGATCAAATATTATATGAAGTTGAGTTTTGTCATGCTGTTAAGTATGTTAAAATAAAATCTGCTTTTAGATAGTGCAGTTTGAAAGCATATCATGTATCCAGTATTTTCGTACTTGCGAGTATTTTATTCAAATATTCAAAAAGTTTTTAGGGCAAAAGTACCTGAAATCGGCCAATTTTGGGTTAGAGTGGTTTCGGACATAACGGGCCAAGACCTATTGCTGTGATACAAACATTTCGGTTTTGTAGGGGAGTAAGGGGTTTTTTGGCCATAGTTTGGCAAAAATTGCCTTTACTGCGCTTTCAATGATTGAAAGTGGTCGGGGAGTACAATAGTGATATTTTAAGAATGAAAAAATTTTTTATGGGGAAAATTGGGCAAAAACGTCGAAATTTTCCAAAATTTTTTTTTTTGCGTAGCTTGAATTCGGGGACATTTCTGAGCTGTTTTGGGTGAAATGTCCATACAAGTCTGGGAAAAAGTGGTCTAGTTTCGAAGATACGGCATAATGCACAGCCGGAGAAGCCAATCATCGAACCAAAAGGGATCTCAACCTTCTCTTATTTAGCACTTTTAGTGCTACTTTCAGTTTTTCTGGTCGGTTTTCCGGCGGATTTCATTTTGCCATATCTTCGAAACTAGGCCACTTTTTCTCAGACTTGTATGGACATTTCGCCCGAAACAGCTCAGAAAGGTCCCCAAATTCAAGCTACGCAAAAAAAAAAAAAAATGGGAAAACTCGACGTTTTTGCCCAATTTTCCCCATAACAATTTTTTTCATCCTTAAAATATCACTATTGTACTCCCCGACCACTTTCAATCATTGAAAGCGCGGTAAAGGCAATTTTTGCCAAACTATGGCCAAAAAACCCCTTACTCCCCTACAAAACCGAAATGTTTGTATCACAGCAATAGGTCTTGGCCCGTTATGTCCGAAACCACTCTAACCCAAAATTGGCCGATTTCAGGTACTTTTGCCCTAAAAACTTTTTGAATATTTGAATAAAATACTCGCAAGTACGAAAATACTGGATACATGATATGCTTTCAAACTGCACTATCTAAAAGCAGATTTTATTTTAACATACTTAACAGCATGACAAAACTCAACTTCATATAATATTTGATCATACACTTTGATCAGACTTAATAGTTTTAGCAAAACTACCAGCCATTTATACATGATAAATGCTAGCCATACAAATTTCCATGCATATCTGATCATTACATTCCCACCGCCACCAAAGAGTTAAAGATATCTTAATTTTAACTTAAGATAAACATAGCCTTTTATACATCAATATTTCCCTAAAAATTGCAGTTTGATCAAATAATAACACTTAATATTTTTGCTGAAATATTTGAACATTTTTTTATTTTTACAACGAAACGTGCTTTATGGCTCACTCAATTGCCGTCAACCGATTGCGAGATGTTCGATTGTCTCGATTGTCTCGAATCGCTCGATTATCTCGAATCGGCCGATTATCTCGAATCGGCCGATTATCTCGAATCGGCCGATTATCTCGAATCGGCCGATTATCTCGAATCGCTCGATTGTCTCGATTATCTCGAATCGCTCGATTGTCTCGATTATCTCGAATCGCTCGATTATCTCGATTATTTCGAATCGCTCGATTGTCTCGATTATCCCGATTTTCTCGATTATTTCGATTGTCTCGATTATCTCGATTGCAACAATCGAGTCCAACTTAAATAATCGAGATGTTTCGAGATATTTGAACAATCGAAACAATCGAGTTTAATATCTCGCAATCGCGCATCACTAATGTAAGGTACGGCAATCGAGGCCTCTGTCGTCAATCGGTAAGGTAGAAATATCAATTTTGAAACATCATCAACAATATCCGCTTATTGGTATGATTGAAGATTGATATTTTCTATTTTCTTATATCAGAAAAAGGTGGACATGACGTATTTCGAAATTATTATAATATTTATCGAAACATCCGTTCCGGAAAAATGCATTATCGAATTTCAGAATACCCTAAACAAAACCCTGAGTATTTGTTCCTCCTGTTTGTCCCCTGAAGTCTTTAAAATATCCCTAAATCTAGGGTTAAAATCCCTAATATGGCAGCACTGCTATAAAGACTCACACGCAATATTACTAGCTTTTCTGCGAATTTCGTTTTGATCCAATGACTGAATTGAAAGTTATAGGGGTAGAAAGACTTTAGCAGCTCAAACATACGTTGTATTTTTTATTATTATAGAATGTTCTTTCTTAAAAAAATTGCTGGCAGCAAATTTCGGTACAAAAACAACACAAATAACCGGTATCACCGCTTTCAAAAGTCTTTGAGACTTGCTTCATGTTAAGGCCAATCTTTCTGTCAGAATTAAATGATAGCATCGGATATTATACGGAGAAAAATATATTTGGTACTACTGCCCCAAAAAAAAAAAACAGAATTTACACAAATTTTAACTTTTCTTACTTACTCTCATTGCAGCGGAGTTTTTGTTTGTAAATATAATTTTAGCACTTGCTAGTACAAAATAACTCAAATAACTAATGTTGGCACCTCTATCGTAATTTAGTAGCAAAAGTTCTACCACATAAAAATATCAATCTAGTGAAAGTATTTCGTTTCAAATTTGCATTTTGTTGAGCGCTTTTCAAAATGGAACCACAGCCAAAATTTTGCCAGCATATTTATCAAATTTCTATCAGAATTGGTCAATATAGAATATGGGGCATTTCACGTGAAGCGGACAACGAAAAAAAATCAAGGCGCTGGATTTCGTTCATATTGTGCATAATGGTACTTCTAGAAGATATGAATGTGGATGCACAAGTTTTTGTTTCTATGAGGTTTAGTTGCCGAGTTATGGGCTTCTGAATAATTGACAAAATTGATAAAAGGTTTTTTTGAAAGCGGATTCTGAGATTCAAAACAAAATCTAAAAAACATTAAACATCATGATTGGTATAGAAAATTAGCTGTTTTTTTTAATTTTGAAATTAGATTTGAAAAATAATTTTTTTTTCCTGTGTGGAACCGGAAATAGACACTTTAACTCGTAATTTGAATAATTTGGACCAGGTTAATTTTGTTTATTTTTATAACAAAACAAAGCTTAAAGTATACTTATTTTATCATAAAAGTTTTAGAATGGGATGGCCAGTAGTTTAGGATGTAGGGGAATTTCAATACATACAAGTCGCATGGAGCCTGGTACCGAGAGCTTGCTTAGGACAGCTAGTTAGCTCGAAAACAAAAATTGGTTCGAAATGTGATTGGTAACGCTATTTCTTATTTGAAAAATGTTTTATTTTCTCATAAAAACCCAATTAAAATATATGACGCATATATAATATATTTGACACCAAGCCAATTCAAATTTTCCGTTATTTTTCGAGTTACTGTTCAACGCTTGCAATGACTATTACTTTCATTGATAAGTTAAAGAGTCTTTATTATGTGTATTATGTCTCCGTTCGGCTATCGATGTTTCAATCCATTCGATTTGAAGTTTCATCGGAAGGCTAATGACCTAAGAAAAATTTCAAGAATATTAGCAGAAAATAAATTATGTCGAATCTGCAGGGAAAAACTGATCGTAGAAACACCTCTAGTTATTAAAAAAAAGAACTAGTTTAAGAAACGAGAGTAAAATTGTAAAAATTGTGAAATAAATTCATTTGTCTACATACAAGTACCTTTTTTTCACTATGTAAATCAGCATTAGCAATTTTTAATATTTTATCTTCTATATATAAGTGATACGAGTGATATATAATAGTTTTGCTACAAATATTTTGCTTTCACACTCACTACCTATCATAATCAAGCTCCCGGTACCATGCTCCATGCGACTTTTATGTATTGAAATTCACCTACCTCCTAAACTACTGGCCATCCCATTCTAAAACTTTTATGATAAAATAAGTATACTTTAAGCTTTGTTTTGTTATAAAAATAAACAAAATTAACCTGGTCCAAATTATTCAAATTACGAGTTAAAGTGTCTATTTCCGGTTCCACACAGGAAAAAAAAATTATTTTTCAAATCTAATTTCAAAATTAAAAAAAACAGCTAATTTTCTATACCAATCATGATGTTTAATGTTTTTTAGATTTTGTTTTGAATCTCAGAATCCGCTTTCAAAAAAACCTTTTATCAATTTTGTCAATTATTCAGAAGCCCATAACTCGGCAACTAAACCTCATAGAAACAAAAACTTGTGCATCCACATTTATATCTTCTAGAAGTACCATTATGCACAATATGAACGAAATCCAGCGCCTTGATTTTTTTTCGTTGTCCGCTTCACGTGAAATGCCCCATATATTAATTTCTTATTGATTTGCTGTTATGTTAGTCAGTTTTCGTGAGGATAAATCTCGGTACACTGATCGGTACACTGATCGGTACACTGAAGTGGTACACTGATTAAAAATTCTTCATTCTCCGAGAACGGTTACCCTTTCTTATGGGAAAAGGAATTTCAAAATGATTCTTTGACATCATATTTATTCTTTGACATCATATTTTATGTTTGATTTTTTTTTTTTAAAAGTAAACATTTTAAAGTAAACATTTTTTTGATGTTTTGAAAGATTTGTCTTTACGTGCCTGCTATAGCGATAGGATTTGCTCGCACTTTCATAAAATAAGGCTAGCAATGTCAAATATTTTCTATTATATCTATGTCGATAACATGTCCGAATTTGTTTTTGTAGACCCAGGTTTTTCACCACATCTCGTTCATTTTAATCATACCCGTAGTAGAAATTGATAGATAACGTCTGCTTGCTATAAGACGACCTCTGACATTTCATTCCAATAAATATTATGGCAAACAGCAAATTACGTACATCTGGATACCGATTGCTATTTGATACTTTGATTTCGGTTGATTGCAGTCTGATGCTTTGAGACCAATTAAACAAATCTACCAGATCCATTAAAGAAAATTGACCTAAACTGAGTTATATCCCTGAAGTTTATTAATTTCAAGCCACCAATTGAATGTAACTCTCAGAAAACATTATTGTTATAACATTATTAAAATCCAAAAAGAACAAATTTGCACTAGTTATTCGCTTCTTCTCAGGTGTACCGCTTATGAAATCTTCATAATGCCTTTTTGCGGATGCAAATAATGAAAGTCATTTTCGAACAAAGTTCTTTGCCACTACGCGGCAACCAAGTGGGAGAGTCGAACTTGAAGCTACCCGCAGCAGATTATGACTCGCCAAAATTACCTTGCCCAGGGTTTCATTGCATTTGGCAGGCATATTTTATTCATAAAGGCAGCTCTATTGAAATAACTAGGACTATGCCTTGTCGTCTTCATTCGCTCAAGTGAAATTTAGTTTGCAACACCACCCAAGGCATTTTTAGGGTAGAATAATAAGAAATTTGGTCGTTCTGCTTTTCACTTTGCATCTTCTATGAATAAGAAGTGCAGACTTGAATAGATAACTGTGCAAAATGCCTTTGCATAGAAAGAAAGGAAATCATCTTAATAGTCTCCGGTTGAGTCCTCTCTGCCGACGTCAATCGTTTTTGCGACCCTTGGCAACATTTCGAGCCGATGCCAATCCGAACCGAGGAAGAAAATTTGAGGGCGGTGTGCAATCGCAAGAAACTTTCGTTTCAAGTAAAATACAATTTTAAAGCAATATCCTGTTCAAGGGCAAATACAAGGCTGCATTTACGCCATGGGCCGATCACATCCGTATTCCAGAGGGAAAATTGTTGAACCACCGTTCGTATTGCAGAGGGTGCACTGCATGCGGCTGCTGTCATAAAATGAAGGAGATAAGGCCAATTTTCGGATAGACTTCCCTTCGAGAAAATATCAAAGTGCTGCTTTCACGACAAATTTACAATTAACATCCTTTTTTGGGGGGCCGTGGCATGCCAGAGGCATTTTTAAATAAAACTTATGGCAATGAAGGGTGTTTGGTGGAATTGATGGAGCTGTAAAATCGATTTTTAGTAGTATTGAGAAAGTATTAAAACGCTTTGAATGAAAATTATTTGCTTATCGCAAAATGCCATTTTTCTTTTATCGATTAGATTGATTTATTATTTGCTCTTATTTTCACATTATCTCTTCTCTCTTTATCCTCAACTTGATTTAATTTGTGATTAATTTCCAAATTTCCAACTAAAGCTATCCATTTCATGCTAGACATGCTTGATGATCCTTCGAAATGCACCGAAACCTATTCTCTGTGACGCACTTAATTCATTGGGCAATAATCGTAAATTCATCGGCCGTAATTGTGACTAATTGTGGTCCCCCGACAGATGTTGGACCGAAAGCAACTCGACATGCATAATGTGTTGGTACAAGTACTTGAACGTACGTACCTTGATGGAAGGATGGTTTTCGACAAAATGAAAATTAATGGGAAACAAAGTGCTGAATTCGATTCCAATTTTGCACATCGTCAGTAAAGTAATTGATGAATGTTTTGCCGGGTAAGAAACCAAATTCTGTCATTTGATGGTGAAAATGCCAACTGGAAAATTATAGGTATGACGAAATTGTGAAAGTCAGGACTATGGATTGTGATCAAGGATTTAAATTTGTGATCCGATGTGCAATGTGCCAGAAATCAATAGTTCTACATCAACGCACTCAAATTTGTCTATTGTTGTGCGATGGAGAGACGCAGGCTTAAAAAATATTTTGTTGAGGTACTTAAAAAAACCCCTAGCGCATCAGAACCGCTGGAAACACTATTGTTCGAAGAGCAGTAGATGATTTGTGCAGATTTTGAGTGTGTATTGTACCATTAGCTACTTAAGGACACCCTAAGTAATAATAGAAAGGTGTTTGGGGCTGCTATCCAAAAAATGTCCAGATGTTACAAAATTGAAACATTGTTTACTTATTTTCATTGCAAATGTTCGCTATGTGAATACTTTATGTAAGCATTTATTGGTACGAAAATCACAAAAACGTCTCGTGCTAGCAGCCATTTGCTAGCACCAAAACCAAAAAAAAAATCACATTTGGCTCACGTTGAAGTCGACCTACTCTCCGAATTTCGTATTAATCCGATGACTGCATTGGAAGTTATATTATTTTACGGATTACCACCCGTAATATTTATTCTTTGTTTTAACTTCAAGATCACTATGATTTGAAAATTTTGTGATAAAATCGCTTGCTGAAAAAAAATTCAAAAGCAACCATATCCGACAACCATATCATTTTTTTCCGACTAGATTTCTGCTGAGCATTGTCTACAATAAGTTCAATTTGCTATCTGAATTCCGTTATGATTCCACGACTGCATTGTAAGCTGTAGGGCAAAGAGCTCTTTTTCGTGCGCGAATATTCAAAATTTAAGACTCTACAATTACCATAGCTGGCAGCTCCAACCGAATTTTTCAACCAAATTTCTATCAAACGTAGCTAAGAGTAGGATTCAGTAGCCGGGTAAATTTCGTCAAAATTTTGTGGCTGAATCAGAGTTTATAGGGCCAAAAGCAGTTATTTTTTTCAAGATTTTTCAAGATGTCACCAATGGCACAGAATTGACCAAATTTGAAAGTCGCTTCTATCAGACCTGGTCCTACTGTGATGATATCAGTCGTATAGGCTGAAGTTAGGCTGCAAATAACCCTTCCAAAAAAAAAGAGGGAAAAGAGCTCTGACCAATTTGCTTTGGCGAGCCTGTCGCCGCTACACAAATTTAGCAGTCTTTTATGCCTCAAAGTTTCACTAGCGAAGTCTTTGCCTTGGCGTACTTGCCGCCGCTACGCAAAGCTAGTCGGATCTTATTTTCTCAGTAGAAACGAGTTCTTCAATTTGCTTTGGCGAACTCGTCGCCGCTATGCAAATTGAAAATAGACTCAATATTCAAAATAAGAAAAACGATTCTATTTAATGCTTGGTCGCCGCTATGGTTTTGGCTTACCAGCGAAGAATGTTCTTTATTGTTAACCATTCCGAGCTTTTATAACTATAATAGTACAGTTATCACAAATTCAAAAATTTGCGCGAATCAAAAATAATTTAATATAGTTCGGAGGATTTACCACCGCGTGCAATTAGGGCGCTCTAGTCGGTATCTGTGTATATGACATTTCGACAAGTGTCGAAACGTCAGTTTTGTTTTCAGTGTACACAAGGCCAATATATTCTGTAAATTTCAACTGTATTTGATTTTTGGGTTGTGAATTCCCGTGAACAGAAGTTTTTGATGCTAAAAATATAGGTAAATTGGGGAAGAGCTACCGTTCTTGTCTGGCATGGAATGTCAAAAGTTTTACTTTGACTGTGTAGACAAAGCATAAAATTTGTCTATGAGTTGGTTTTTTTCTTACAAGCGAAAATATTTCAGAAGAGCCGATGGTTTGACGATTTTCACTTTCACCGCCTGCAGTCGCTACAGGGTTGCTACGCACTTTCGTACGAAACTATACAAGTACACAACTTAGTGACATGAATATGTTCTGTAAGTTTTGTAATGATTCAAAAGCTCATTTTAGGCATCTAGCGCACAGACAGGGTTAAACATTTCCAAAACCTTTTCAAATGTTTTTTAAGGACACGGTCGAAATACATTTCGCAAAATTAGTTTTTTTGAAAATTATTTTTTGATAGAATAATGGTATATCTAAAATGTCATTAAAATGGCCGCCGACGCCAAAGGCCTGAAGATAATTAACATTTGGTAAGACCTGGACCTATTCTGTATAGATAATACTAAGGTTCTTCGAACATTAGTGACATAGAACAAAAGTTCACTTCTACGCATAGTGGGGATGTGGGATGCAAAATAATAAACGAAATCGGTTTTGTACAAAGAACTTTTGCACAATGGATGTTAGAAACAGGACGAGCAAATTCCCCATAACTGAAGCAAAACTCATCCTTGGTGATCTTAAAGACCTTAAATGAGTCGGAAGCCGGTAATTATGCATTTCGCAGTCACCCATAGTTTGCAAGGGAGCACTAATGGCAATTGACTAAGACACATATTTCTACTTTAGTTAAGAAAAAATATGTTTATGCATTACTGAACCATTTTTTATGTTTAGTGAAAACTTTCACCTTAAAACAAAAAATATGCCCAAGGATTCTTTCTAGTTGCACCAAAGTATTAAATATATCGGGTCGGCGGATGATCGGTTGCGTGAATTTATAAATGTAGTTTCATATAAGTATGTATGCGAATAGATGACTCAAAAAAAAACTTCAATTAGTATTAAAATATTTTTAATGCAAATCAATTCTTAACTGAAGGAATACCAGCTTACAATAAAATCATCATATAAACATTTTCCAGTCTCCTAAATTTCTCTCCACCCTGTTCATTTCAAATTTGTGTCCAGACACTACATCACTAATAATTTTGATTTTACTTTCTATTCTATATAAAACTTGCATTTAAAGTCAAGAACAATTAAAAAGGGATATCCTTCCTTGATAACATTTTTAAACGTTCACTGCTCATTGCATTGCACAAGCATTTATTCAGTGCTGTTCAAAACGGAAAAAGTAATTTGCAGGCTCAGTGCAGTGTGAGTATTGTAATCTCATGATATGACATTAATATTGAAACGTGTTTGGAATTCGAATTGAGCGCAATTAGAGACCTCGAGGGAATCGTTGCACTTTGCTGAAAATGCTATGGAACACGGAGCATAAGTAGTACTGGCTGTAGTTCTTCCACTTATTATACAGTTCAGTTCATAGCTATTCATGTGCGGTGCCAAAAACAAGCGGGAAAAGCATTATCAAGAGTAGATAGTGTATCCCAAGCAATTCCAATGGAATTACATTTAATGGAATTGAGGAAAATGAAATGTATTTGTACAGTGTAGTGATACGGCTCTTTGGGGACGAATTCTCATGTAGCACTCGAGTGAATCATCTTGAACGTTTTGCTCTGTTTCGAACTTGAGTATCTCTTCGAGTGCCCTTGGATTCGTCACTCAATGCATGAGAAATGCTAATACTTTAATTCTCAAGGGTAAATTTCAGGAAAGTTTAGGTGAATAATCTCAGTGTGTAAATGTACTTACGTAGTGCTCCTATATTTGACGTTCTCATCTAAATTTCACAGGATATTTGGACTTGAGAGCTTATTTTGCTGTAACAAGCTATCTTTTTAACATTTTTGTGTGCATTAAGAATGCAAACAGGAGTTTTCAAAGGTCGAGGAATAAACAAATCAATATCTCTTTTCTCGGCAGCATTTTCAAACACTTATTACCCATGGTGTTAAAGTAGCGGTTAGTATTGTTTGTGGCCTAAAACCTAACAATAATTCATAGATCGACGCATATTTTCAGATGTTTATGAGTGCTCGTCAGTATTTCTCAATGACAACCTCAAAATAACAAGGATTTTCATTTAAGCTCAACAATGTAGCCCTCGAATATTATTTCCACTCTGCAAATTCAAATATCTGAATCAAGAGCTTGTTTTGTTTCCTTTTAATTACGACCAGAACCAAATAATATTGTTTGCAGCATTACAATGTCAAGTGCTAGCTTTACGTGCATATTCCGCTTATCAGGTACCAGTTACTTACAAGCCACTCGACTCTGAAGCCATACTTAGCTGACGATCCATCGCCAAAGCAACGGAAGGCTCAAGTGGCAATATAACTGCCGTCAAGTGCTCTCCGGCGTTTAAACAAACCACACCATCCTGGTGTTGGCATCGGGTTCGGTACGATCTGGAATCCAATTTAGTTTCAATTTCAATTATCTCCGTCGGTGGGCTCCCATCCGCAAACTGTTTGAATGCAACCCGTACCTGGACACACATCGTAAAGCGTCAGCAATATAACTTCAAAAATAATTTTCTCGTCAGCCAGAAAATCATGCTGAATTTATTAACGGTTAAGGAGAGCTGCCAATCTAGGGCTTGTGTCAGCGAAAATTCAAATTTCCAATATTACAGTTGACGGTACGATAATGTGCATGATCAAACAGAGTCTCCAAGTTTATGTTAACAGCTTGAGCAATATTCGATAAAAGTGTTGGCTCTTAGTAATAGCAAACAGCAAAGCCAACCCTGACATCAAAAATCACACGGCAACGACAACCAGCCAATTTCCATTGCTCTCCGAGTGGAAATTCATATTCAGGTTGCTTGGAAACATCGCGCGTTTTCATTTTTCGACATCACTCGAGCGTTCTTCCGAACTTTTCCAGGTGCACGCATGGCAGAAGCCAGGAACAAGATGATTTTCATTAGATCCAATGTTGCCAGAAATTAATGGATTTCGCAGACATATCTTATATTCAAGATAATATAAAACACAGTTTATGCGATGCATTGCTATCATGCCAGCAAGTTTCGCTTTCTTCATACGGAAATGACACACAAGTCTAATGATTTTCGTACGGAAGGCAGGAAAGTACTAGCACACCGTTTAGTTGTCTGCATACAATGTTGCAAATGAATTGTTTCGGCGAAGATTTTGAGTGATATCCGGTACGATTCTCAATTTCTCGTAACTTTGAAATTGTTTTTGAGTTTCTGGAATGCAGATCTTAAATTTTGACATCCGTACGTTTTGATATGAAAATGTTCTTCATAATGCTTTAGTTTACCTACAGTGAAAGTTTCTTGTACTTTACAAAAAATCTGTTCACATTGCTACATATGTCTACTTTGATTGGAACTCTGTGCAAGTCACCTTATAAATTAAATGTACAGTAGTAATTCTTCCCGATAAAGTATTCAGTCTTTCGTCTTTCAGCCAATTTCACGCTAATGTTTTATTTTTGTGTTTTTTCTTCGTTTTTTTTTGTGTTTTATTTTTAATTAGAGGAACATGTTAACCTCCATCGTTCACACTTAAATGTACTTTAGGCACAATTTAGTTATCAAACTAGCAACTATTTTGAATAGGCAAATAACCTAATTTGCTTCCGAAAAATAAATTAACAATCAGTGTCCCGTCGAGCTTTTCTTCACGACTGACATTGAGCACCTGCAAATGACAGTTTTGCGTTTTTGAAATCCGCATAAATGCCTGTTGATCTAGACCAGCTATATTTAAGTCGCGGTCCGTGGGCCGCTTGCGGCCCGCGAAACTCCCAATGTGGCCCGAAAGGGAAAGTTATTGATTTCCAGTTAAATTTTTCATGTTCATAAATATGCTTGTGTACAAAAGTACACATCCAAACATAGTTTCATGTTCAAATAAACGAAAAGTCTGAGAGACCAACGCTACCATTGCAAGAGACACTTAGTGTATGGCCACTGAATCTCCAACCCTTGTCGGGGTATAGAATTGAATGAGAGCTTGCCTACAGAGCCACAGTTTTTGGGGCCACTGGATTTCGAATAACCTCTTACGCAGTAAAAAAAAAATAATAAAGTAAAATAAAAGAGTATTAGTTTGAAATGAATAGTAATATATTTTAAAAAACTTAATAGAAGGTAAATTTACATACACTTTAATGAAAAAAATATTCAGCGTCTGAAACGATTCGCCACGTATTTGAATATTTTAATTTGACTAACTGATTATTTTTATATCAAATTTTGTTGGAATGTGTGCACATAGATAAAATAAAAGTTAAATAAATTTTATTTTACTATCGATGTAATTTACCATTAATACATATAATAAGATTGAATATATTGTCCGAATAACAAAAAGTATTAATGGTGAATGCTTTCAAAATTTAAAATTAAGTCAGCGCTTCAAGTGAAACAATGTAAAAAGTAGACGAAAAGATAGATAAAAATAGATTGATCGAAATAATAGAACATTTGAACTGATTGACATTGACTCATTTGCATTGTGAATTCCATCACCTATCATCAACTGCTCTATCTTCAGATGCTCAGAAGTTAGAAGGCTCGTGGCCTTTTGTTGGCTGGATCATCTTCATGTAGAAAATACATATTGCCCGAGGCCCAGCGAGCCGAAATCAGACGAGACCGCCAACATGTGGACGGCATTTGACAGCTCGTCACGAAATCGCGTTTACTCGTGCTCAAAACCCACTCCGATCGGAAAACGCACGAGCGCCCACAATTAGGCTCGCCAGCTTTCGCCTGGGCTCGACAAATATATATTTTCCATATCAGATGCAATGAAAAAACACATAGCGCCAGACGCCATAATTTATAGACTTCTGGCGCCATGTACATGGTCGATTTGTGATAAAATATAGTGCCACACGCCATAGTACATAGGAGCAGACGCTATGCTTATAGCCCTCCACGCCATGTACTATAGTCCTCCACGCCATGCAGTATAGTCCTCCACGTCATGCACTATAGTTCTCCACGCTATGTGCTATAGTCCTCCACGCCATGTAATATAGTCCGCCATGCCATGTACATGGCGTGGAACTATAGTACATGGCGTGTAGGCCTATGCACTTTTCGTCATGTATTATGGCGTGTGGCGCTATATTTTATGACAATCCCTAAATCGACTATGTACATGGCGCCAGAAGTCTATAAATTATGGCGTCTGGCGCCATGTGTTTTCTCAGTGTATAAGGTGAAAACAAAATGTTAATGCAGATGGCCCAAAAAGTATTTGCATTTGAAGACAAACTGAGCATTTATTGCGAAGGCATGAAAAATCAAAAGCTCGACCATTTCCCCACACTTTCAATAGCTAATGAAAATGACGATATATTTACAGATAAAATGTAATTTTAAATTACCTAAGTTCACTTTCCATTAAATTGAAACGAAGATTTGGAGAGTTGAGAAATTTCAATAAATGCTTCAATCTTCTTGGAAACCCCTGGCTCTTGGAATTGGCAGTTATTAGTCAGTTCGCAGAGCTGGGATTCAATTTTTTAAGATTTTTTGATGAAATCATTGAAATTAAAAATCACTCGAACTTAGAGGTTATGTTTAACGAAAAAGAGAGGTAAAGGAGCATGCGGAATTGTAGCGACTGGTACCGGCAAATTATAAGATAGTAAAAAGCTGCAGCCAATTGCATTTGGCGTTGTTCACATAGACTTATCTATACAAATCATCATATTTGAAAATGAAGTGTGAAAAAGGCTTACTGATTTTCACTAAGACGATGTCTTAAGAATCGCAGTAGCAATTATCAGCCTGATTTAATTAAAATTGTCAAAACTTTGTCACACTGTCAGGGGCCATATTAAATTTGTACTAAATATAATTTTAGCTATCACTAGACTGCGGCCCACGTAGCTAAGTACACATTTCTTAGTGGCCCTGAAATAAAAAAGGTTGAGTATGGCTGATCTAGATTGTAGTGAAAGTAACTATATATATATATATATATATATATATATATATATATATATATATATATATATATATATATATATATATATATATATACATACATCTGCAATTACAAAGCTCATTCACGTGATTCACTACAGTGGAGAAACACTAAACAAGAACATAAGGTTTGATTGCTGTGTAAGTTCACATCAACCCAAACATGTAATTTACATGATGTAAATAAATGTGGAAGCCGCACAATTCAGTCAACATTTCAGGCTTTTTAGAATAGTAATTGCATTTCATAATGAGAGCATGATGTATTGATTTTGTGGCCAAAGTTGAAAAATTAGTAAACGATAGGACTTTTTTTTAGATTTTTGCCTTCATGTTAAAAGATCTAGACAATTTAATTTGAAATTCGCCCATTCGACTTAGATCGAGTTACCGAAAATAATAAACAGGCTCAATAGGGTGCCAGTCCAAATCGGTGTAAAATGTTATATTAGCTAACATTATCATTCAGCAAGTATTATGGATTAGAAACTGCCGAAACTGAAACTAAGTTGAAAAAAAAATGAAACTGGGTTGACACGGCCAAAGACCATTATTGACGAAGTGGGCTTTGAACGTGCCACAATCAATCTGGTTTGAACATATTCAAAACTCAGCTCAGAATGATAGCATATTGGCTGTTCCAAATTTTCTTGCAGTGAAAATAAACCAAAACTCAGAAAAGCTAATTAGGCTGGGTGGAGACTAGTAGGTACTCTGTGTGAACACGTAATTTCATTTACTGCAACTTTTTTTAAAGTTCTTTCAGGGTAGTCCAAAGTTTTGTCGCGGAGTGTTCATCCTTTTTTTCTTGCCGACAATGCTCAAGCTTATTTCATGGATCTTATTGGAATATTTTTTGGTACAAAGATCAAATTTTATGTACCTTACCAAAAATTAAGTTTATAAAATAGAACTTCCTTTTTTTTCTGTTAGAGTTGTCACTTTTATAACTAACAAAAAGTTGGTCGGTACGAGTACTGTAGAAACACAATGATTACTTGTCCTATAGCCCTAGCAATTAAAACTCGAAAGCTGATCTTTTAATACCCTCTAGCATATCATAGTAGAAATTTACATTCTTGTATTTGGTTAGTTGCAAATAAAAAACAGCATCTTCAATTTATAGATCCTAAGCTAGTATACTAGTATGCCCTAAATAAAAAGCTAGTTTGATGATCGTACAATGATCATTTACACTGTAAAATAATACTCCAGGATGAAATTCACTAGCAACGATACAGCCCTGTAAATGTAAGATAGGCTTATAAGTACAATAATATCTTCCGTAAGCATACTTATGTACATAACATAAAATTTGTATATCTAATAAACTTCAAACATTGTATGTACCTGGGTTTAATTTTTTTTACTGAACTTTTTAATACAAGTTTCTGAAGCGTAAATCATTTTTTGTCACTGACAAATCTCAGCTATATCATTGACCAACAGTTTCTCATCTGCAACATCGTAATTCTCATATATATTCACAATCAGGCGGTCCTTGATATTCCGCATCATATTCATTATTCTATCTATCGATGATGCGAACAATTTTGAGAGTAGATTCCCTTTTAAGATAATTATGGTTTTATCGAACTTGCATAAAGTGAATAAAAGCCATCTAGGACAAAATGCCCGAGGGTGGTCCTTAAGCAGCTTGTGAGCACTGGCAGATAGATAATTTTCAATAAAATCTGGGGACAGGAAACAGCACCTGATGGCTTTCATGCTCATTTCGAAAATACGCTTTGATGGTTTTTAATGGATATTAATTTTGATACGCCAGTCATGACAATGATGAAGTAGAAAGTCAGAGGTATAGCGTATTATTAGTAGTACGCTTGCAAAGGCGTGTTGCAGTATTTGAATGCAGTGTTTTTTTATTAAAATTTAAATTTGACAATAATGTCATTTTTCAAAGAAGCGTTTTAAAGAAGTTTTGGTTCTCCATACCAGTTTATTTATCTATTTATTTAATTTATTGTTAGTTATTGAACTTATTGATTAGTCATTGACTTGAAAACATGAAATTCATCGAGCAAGTATGAAAGTTCACATACTTTAGTTGATCTTTTGAGCAGAACAGTTGCACAAACAACGGAAAATTATTTATTTATTTATTTATTGTCCAAATGCTCAGAACAAATCCAATTATAGATTAGACAAGAAGAAAAAATCAAAATACATACAAGTATATAGATATGTAAGAAAAAGAAAATAACGTGGAAACCGAGAAAATTAATAAAATTCAGAGTGGAATAATAATACAAAAAAACAATAAAAAGCTAATCGACCGAAAAAAAACAAACAAATTGAGCAAATTAAGGCGGCCCAGTTCCCTAACTGAAAGTGGAATGCTGGGGTCAACCAATATACTGCCTTTAAAAAGTTTAAAAAGGAGACACTCGTCGAGGAACACTTAACGTGACTCAAGGGAAGAAATTTCAAGGATGAAGAGGCGCATACTGTAATCACAATACGGAATACTGTACTTATAGAACAACGAGCGGGTGAATCGGCGATGCACGGATTCAACCGCATCGATCAAGTATCCGTAATGTGGACACCAAATTTGGCAACAGTATTCAAGAACACTATGGACACAGGAAAAAAACAGAAAAAGAGAAGTGGACAGATTAACAAAACGTTTAGAGGATCTGATGATGAAGCCGGAAAAACGAGAAGCCTTGGCAGTGACGTGAAGAATATGCAAGTCGAACTTCAATTTGGAATCAAAAATCACGCCAAGGCCCTTGATATTAGAAACAGCATTGAGAGGAGAGCCAAGGACACAGTATCATGGATGATCGAATGTTCTACATAATATTCGTATGAATTCTCGCAAATCTTCTGGAAAAATTATCAAAAAGAGGTCCTTTAATAAAAATCGAAATTGTTTGATTTGATATTAAAATTGTGGGAGAGAATGAAAATAGTGTATAAAATCTCAAGCGAATGGTAAAAGGAAGGTACATCATTGCCATTGACTGATATATTAGTTGAGGAAGAGCAGAATGCTGGGCTACTATTAGGTGAAAGCAGTATATTAATTTCAAACCTCGAAATCTTAGCATCTAATTCTTAATATGTAAGAGTTGAAACTGATAATAGTCTTTTTTGACAGAAATAGATACAATCGTCAACATAATTCAAATAATATAGTAGAATAAACTTGAATATAAGTAAATTGTAAATTCAATTACCCATCAATAGCAAAGAAAACAAGAACGGAGCCAATCGTTGACAAAATACCAGTATAATTCATCAAACATCACCAACCTATCAGTGGTAATAGTTGTATTCATACTTACTTGTTTACCATGGATAATTGTTGCTTTTTACATTCATTTTTTACATTATTCGTTTTCGTGTAAGGGCCAAGATCAAATAATCTCTCTACTACCCAAAATATTTCAGACGGACTATTAATCTGACATAATAATTTTATTTTTATCTTGAAAAAAGAAAATATCGATGTTAAACATACCTAATATTTTCTAATCTTGGAATTGAAGTTTCGATCGAGTATTTCAATTATTAGGATTTTTGGCTTTGTTGCCCGTAAAATTCGATCGATTTTTTTTACATTGTGTCTTTATTTTTATTACACTCCTTTCAAGAGATTTAGTTTATCTTGTGCTTTGATTGGATGAAAACACTGATGATAATATAATTTTCTAAACGTTTGATATGTATAGAATAATATAATAATGTGAAAAATTTAAACCGTCATATTTTATAAATTATTTTTTCTGTTTCGATTGTGATTTTTAGGAGTAAGTATACTAAGTAAAGTTGGGATTAAATTAATATATATCAGTGTGTTACTTTCTCTTTAGTGTAATAAATTTAAATCAATTAAAACACTTGTTCCAATCCATCGTCATCATCATTGTTGTCATTCTTTGTGAGATATTCTGGTGCATGAAGAAGATCTAATTTATCAATAGATTCAATTCATGTTCATGATAGCACTATAAGTGTGAAATTATGAATAAATATGAAAACGAAGAATCTATCAGTACTTATCTCGTGTTTTCGACGAAATATTGAAAAAAAATTTACGCATTTCCGTGAACCAAATAATTTCGATATAGGTATGACTTGATTAATTGAGTAAAATCAATGCGATCAACCAAGAAAGCGCTTATTTTTTAAAACAAAAACTACAGTAAATCTCCAAAAATATCTATGATGGAAAAAAAATATGAAATTTCAACAACAATGACACAAACATCTATTTCAAAAACTTTTTATTTCACTTTGAATAGAAAACAAGAATCACAGCTTCGTAGCATCTCAAAAAAAAAAGTATCGAAAGAAAATCAAACTGTCATAAAAGTTCAAATACTTTTCTGACTTCTCTCGACCCACTTGCCGTTTAATAAGCTTCGTAGGGCCAATGAAGCATGGACGACATTAAACGAGCGCTAATAAAAACTATAAGTTATCGATAGCGTTTACGACGATCAAATAAACTCGTTTTTGTGTTTTCGCGCGCAGAAAAGAACGGCTGAAAAGTTTGGGTCAAAGTTTCAAAGTTGCTATGTTAATTGCGCAAACTTCAGAATTAACTTCTTGGCTGATTTTGATAAAATTTTTGCTAGACGACTTTGAATAATTGATGTTACTTAATGGCTCGAATGCATTTGCAGAGATATAAGTAAAATAAGCTTGTTTTGATTGATTTGAAACCAATTAGCTTTTTTTATAATCAATAAATGTAGTATGTTAGTCATTTTCATTTCGAGCTCTCTATCAGGAAAACTATTGACATGGAAATATTGACACACTGTCTGCAGCGAGTGTTTGGGCATTCGCGTACTTGATGTGAATATCTAGCAATATTGACCTATGCTTAAACAATTTCGACACGTTTCAATCAATACCTTCAAAACAGGTGAGCGGGTTGAATTATTCTTTTAAATTACACCTTGATATCTAAGTAAAATAGTTTTATGGATTTTCGATGCATACCAATCTTTTAATACCATTGAACCAAAAATTCATATTTCACAGATACTTCGTTAATAACACCACACTAATTGAAAGCCATTAGCATTTCATAAATCTTTTTACAAATCAATTTAATGCTTTATTTCGCAATAGCTAGCCCCTAGCTATCATACTGATTAAAGTTTGTAATTTATAAATCATTCATCGCAAAATGGTCAACAGTTCAAGTGGATGGGGGAATTCGATTTCATATGGATCGGCCTGCATTCGAGAAATAATGTACTTTGTTGGAATCGCTCCAAACCTATATGACCATTTAACAATATGGACCGGGTTGCAGAAAAACTGAGCATTGCTACATTGACAACAATAATATTTATATTTCATTTTGTTTATGCCTGATAGTGTGTGGGGATGTGTTTGGTGACAAACCGAAAACATTGTCGATTTGATAAATTCGAAACGATGGCTTTCTGGCGGTTTTTGGGCGAAAAATTCAATTTCGATATCAACCCACAAATAGGGTTTGTTTTGATAGATAAAAGCTGATTTTGACATGCTAAATGGACGATGAAAGTGGATATTTTAATGTTTTCGCATCGGTTTTGCGTAGATACTTTCATATTTTGGAAATAAATTATGCTTTGAAACCGGTATATTCGTCAGTAATTTCATTTGTATTTGGAGGCCACGCTATATTAGCTTTAAACAATAAAAAATTTCTGTTATATGCTTGCATAAATAAGTCACTTGACAATAAACATACACATAGTAAACATAAACCTTCTAGCTGCAAAAATTCGAATTCTTATCTCAGAATATTACATTAAGTAAAATCAGATTGTTTGTACGAAACACGCCATATTGATATGAAATCAGAAAAAAATTGTTACAAAAATCAGTGCTATGATAATAAGAATAAGAAGCAAGATCCAAACATACTAAAAATACACTACGGCTTGTATCGCACGACTGAATTTCTCTGGTAACAGGACTCATGGACAATCGAAATCGAGCAAATTTGATTTGTTTTTAATATGGTGCTTGTGTGTATTGCATACATTGATGATTATGAATATAAAGCTATTGTAGATTGTATGCATTGCATATAATTTTTTCATTTTTACCTAATCATGGTTTGTTCAGTAATCCCAATTTAAGGAAAAATATTCTCATATCAGTTTATTCGTCTTATAGCTTTTGATCCCCGCCAAGTAGAAATTTCAATTGCTAGTCTGGGATGGCTAACAGTTTATGTTACTTTGATAAGCAAAATGCGATTGTATGTCGCTCTTCTTTTAGCAGTATTGATCTGACTTTTTGGTTGCAAAGCCAAGTACGCAGTTTGGGAAAAATGTTAGTTTTCATACAAATTTTACTAGAGGCAAAATCAAAAGCAAACATTTTGCTAATGATTTTACCACATCCATACAGAGTTTCGACGTAAAACTTACTACTAATACTAGACTGTATGGATTGCGTCATATAAACTCTAATGTCTTTTACCAGGTTTTGAAATGTCCGATGCAGTAAAATGGAGGTAAAAGTTTGAAATTTAGCTAGAATTAAGCGCCGTCATCAGCTTTTGTGTAAATGTTATAGTTTTAAGCACTAACTTTCTATGGTGAAAATATTCTATATTATAAAAATATTCTATATATACATGAATGTTTTACCTTTCTGAAAAAAACGACATATTTGACAAGATATTTATTGAATGCCGTCACATTTGTTTTGCGCATAGATACATCGTTGTAGAGAATTCTATTCAATTACTTGGCCTTACTGTTAAAAGCCATCTCTATCCATTAAATTTATTCATTTCATTATATTTCTATTTATATGGTAGCTGTTAGTATGCTTACTTACGCAAGCTGTAAACACAAATCTTTCAATAACTTAGTTGGGACTACTTTTAGATTTTATATTATCCGATAGAATTACAGCTCATACAAGATCCTAAAAGTTGGGTTAGGTAGCACATATAGCTATTCAACTAAATTTTTATAGACTTTGGCCTGAAATTACTTAAAATTTGAGACAATCAACTTCAGTCGAACGCTTGTCGTGCTTCAATCCTAGACTTGGTTTGGTTGTGACTTGGTTAGTGGCTTTCGATTGTTGTACAGGAGTAATTGTCTCGCTCGAGGTAAACCATTTTATGACCCCGATTTGGGAATCATAAGGCATTTAATACTGTCAATGTAGGTAGGAAATATTATCTCTTTACTTTTCAATGTGTTTCCATTTCTTACTATTCAGTCCAAGTCGGGCCTAGGTCTCCAGGATTAGGCTCCTCCAATCATCACGATTCTGCAAACTCGTCCGTTAGTTTGTCACTCCCGGCAGGGATCTGCTATCAGCTTCTATTGAGTTTTCCCATCGTTCAATCATTTTCTTGGTTTTCTTATTGAGTTCTACCCTTGTGATCTACCTTTTAATGTTTTTCTGGGTAACCGATGCTCTTTGCATACGGATACAGGTGAGTCGTCAAATAATTCGTACAACTTATCGCTATAACGAATTCTCCACTCTGTTTTTTGTTTCACTGGGCCACAGATTCACCTGATCACTTTGCATTCAAACACTTTCAATGCGATTTCGTAGGCTGAACGAGTGATTTGTAAATGCGAAGCCTATTTTTCCTGTGCACGCTTGCGGACCTTACACGGAGAGAAAAGTGTAATGAAATTATACAAAATTTGCAATTAATTTTATTGCAATAGTAGTAATTTTTTACCCCATTACCTTTGTAATCAACTGCACTACACATTTTACTACTTTGTTGTGAATTATGTATACATGAATGTCTTTACTACAGCGCAATGAACATGTGTGAGTTGTAGTATGCAATGGAATTGACTATTATTTGCAGGAAAATAGTAAATTTTCATCAAATTTATAATAACATTCATATTTTCATATGGAATTTTCGGAATAGTAAATTCTATTATCCACTCTAGTAAAAATCACTGCCGAAATTTCTCTCCGTGTAGAAATTGGTTTTGCTTGCAGCATTCATGCATCGTTTCATCTTGCCCTTATCGACGCTTTATCTATTCAAGTTGGCTTCTAGATAGTTGAAGTCATCTATATTTTCAAGACCATAGTCTCCTAAAATAAAGTGTTGTCGGACTGCAGTGTTCTTCCTTGTTCGAATCATGAATTTAGTTTCATTGGTCCGTAGCTTTATTTCGTTTGCTTCGGACTCTAGATTCAAAAAGGTTCTTTTTGCATCTGAAATTGGTCGTGCAATATAGTGTTGTTGTTTTCAGCATATGCTACCAGTTGCATGGACTTGAACATTAGCGTAACCATGGGGTCTTCCTGCTGTATTCCAGAGCAATATTGAAAAGCATTGGGACAAGTCCGAAGCTCGTGTAGTGCAGTGGGTGAGGTTCCTGGTTTGAATCTAGATTTGATCGAGCGACCATGCCCCGAGCTTTGAGTTTATCTTGCTCAAAATAGGTACCTGAGCAAATCAGGGGTAAAAAGAGTCATAGAACTAATCACTCCACTCATATTCACGTTGATTGTAAATTTGTGAATGAAGCCCTCTACCACCTTCAGCCGCTAGACGCGAGAAGAGTTGATACAGAATTATTTTACGTTATGTTATGTGCAAGTTCATTCCCTAGTTTTACACCTGATTCTATTTTGAGGCTTAACATTAACCTTGACCAGAGACTCCGTGCTCAGCAATGTGACCTTGACTATGCAAACAAGTTTTGTTGGGACGCTTAAGTCAAGTATTATTTTGTATATGGTTCATGTTTACGGATTCCTGTCGATGTTGTCGTTGCTTGGTTGGTGCACATCAAATTTATATTCGCAACACTTTCCGAGAATCTTTTTCAATGAGAAAGTTTGATCGGCCGTAGACCGTCCACTTCGAAAACCATCATGATTGTCCCCGATAATACTTTCAAAGTAGGGATTTAGTTTTCTTTCTCAAATTTTGTAAAACATTTTATATTACGTATGTAACAAAACGATGCCTTTATAATTTTCACATTACATATAATACTCTATAACATATAATATGACATATAATACTCTTTCGCCCAAAGATTACACAAACGGCTAGGCAACACAAGGTTATAGAAGCTTCCCCTTGGAGCAGTTTGCAGGTATTCCATCTACCGACAGGACCTTGTTTTTTCTGAGGTTATAATTGGTGGTGTAACTGGAACATCTTGTTTAGGGAATACTTGTAGCTTGGGTAATTGTTGTGGGTACTGAAAATAGTTCCTGGAACTTTTGAGGCCATCCATTTTTGAGCTCGACCTCGATTAGGTTATGCATCCTTGCATCCTTTTGGAAAGACTTGTTCGTGGTTTGAAGCCCATTCTTAGTAGTTTAGTGAAGACATACGCCGATCTGGCTTAACTTATTGTCATTTTCTCGTTAATTTGCTGGATCTTGGTGCTTATGGTCTGTCGTCTCTTTCTTCGGCACGCTTTCATTGTTTGTTGTCAAAGGCTGTTGTAATCTTCCACTTTGGCCCAAGTTGATAGTTGGGTATATTCTTTGTAGCATCGGCTCTTTTTACAGCCGAATCCTTACATTCTGCTTTGGACTAGTCGTTTTCATTGGGCAATGACGCAAGACCTTTTTAGCCGTGTCTGTTATAGCGTCCTTGACCGCCTTCCATGTGCTTTGAATGTCGTCACTAATTTTGATTCTGTAATAATTCCAATGTAAGAAAAAAATTTGACTGGTGATCCGTAGGAAGAAATGTGTGAAAATAATATGAAAGGCCCGTCTGGGATTGGTTCCAATCAATTCTTACAGTGCTTGCGCCTAAAGCCAAATTGCTATTCAGAAATTACCTGCGTGAGGTTACAATGATGTTTTATATTTTCAACTACGCCAGTATAATGCGGTACGCTGGTACAATTCAGTAGTGATGGGCTCAAAAACGCCAAACAGTTTGAAAAAAACGTTTGGCTGCAAAAAACGAACGAACAATATTTCCAAATGGCGACAAACAGTTTTTCTAAAACGAAATTTTTTTCGAAAACGAACAGCATTTCTAAAACCAACCGTTTTGCTACAACGAATAGTATTTCTAAAACCAATTATTCCAACTATTCTACAACGAATAGATTTTCTAAAACCAATCGTTTTTCTAAAACGAATCGTTTTTCTTTTTCTAAAACGAATCGTTTCTTTAAAACGAACTGTTTTTTAAAACGGATCTTTTTTTGTCGTTTTTCGTTTTTTTAAATCGAATCGTTTTTCATCGTTTTTCGTTTTTTTTCAACGAACCGTTTTTTAAAAACGAATTGTTTTTGGTTGTTTTTTAAACGAACCGTTTTTCATCGTTTTTCGGTTTTTTCAAACGAACTGTTTGGTAGTGGAAAACTGTTTAGCTGCGGAAAACAGAATTTTCGTACTTGCGAGCATTTTCGTACTTGCAAGTATTTTATTCAAATATTCAAAAAGTTTTTAGGGCAAAAGGAGCTGAAATCGGACAAAATCGGCCAATTTTGGGTTAGAGTGGTTTGAGACATAACGGGGCAAGACCTATTGCAGTGACATAAAAATTTCGGTTTTATAGGGGGGTAAGGGGTTTTTTGGCCATAGTTTAGCAAAAACTGCCTTAACCGCGCTTTTGATGATTGGAAGTGATCTGGGAGTATATTAGTGATATTTTAAGGGCAAAAAATTGTTGATTGGGGAAATTGGGCAATAGCGTCCATTTGTTCCAAAAAAAAATTTTTTTGATCTAGCATGAATTTGGGGACCTTTCTGAGTTGTTTCGGGCGAAATTTCCATGCAAGTCTGATAAAAAGTGGCCTAGTTTCGAAGATACGGCAAAATGAAATCCGGCGGAAAAACTAAACGTAGTAGATCCTTTTTGGTTCACCAGTTGGCGTCTCCGGGTGTGCTAAGGCCCTCCTCGTGACTGGAGGTCGCCACAAGAGTGTCTTCAACCCTACCGGGGTTGTAAAATTTACGAGACCGCGGGAGGTAGGGTGCCCCTGGACTCATGTCCAGCCTTACAGAAGAGGTTGGCCCCCTAGTGGGTGCATGTTTAATAAACGAAACATTTTTTTTTATCATTTCTTAATAAAACTTTCGACATACTTCATGCTTCAGTGAGGCGAAGTGGAAATTCGACTGTTTTAGATTAGCCAGGAAAAGTTTGGTATCAGAGATCGCTCGATGAAAAGTCATATAGATAACAACAGGATTAGTTGGTCCTATCTTAGTATTTTTTTTATTTTGGTCATTTGAACGAATACAGGAGGTGTTTTTTGCATATAATAAAATGAAAAACATATCAAATTGATTGAATTTGATCGTTTTCCTTTAGATGGCCCCTAGATTGGAGAAAGACTTGCCAAATAAATAATAACCGACCATTGGAAAGTTACGGACAAGCTTCACAGACTAATGACTCGGTATTCTTTGAACGTCATCTTGCACCATCAAAATTCTAGTATCGGAACGTTATGTCTGGAGGGTGTGGAAGGGCATATCAGTCCGTTTCATTACATCACTGCAAATCGTTTGCATTGTATGTACATATGTTCATACTTCAAACAGGTATTTGGAACAGGTATTTTTTCGTACTCGTACTAGTTATACCTAGTATGTGAAAATCCTAGTACGACCCAACTCTAATTGTCGTACAGCATAAAATTTGTTTCTTTTTGTTAATTCAAACTGTTTTAAAAAACAGTTGTTTAAAAAACCATCACTACAATTCAGTAACATCAGCAAAACAAAACAACGTTCTAAGATAAACTGCCTAATAATTGCACATTAAATGTTACGAAACTCTAGCCGATAGGACGATGATTAGATAATCATGTACAAAAATGATGAAAATGCCTGGTCCTGGCAACACTTTGCTAGTATTGCAACTAAAAATTTAGTACACCTGTTTTACGTCAAGACCAAACTACCATGTGAATTTCGTTGTCATCGATGACTGGAAATTATATTATTAAATTTTCGAAACCTTTAAAATTCAAACATTTGTCAACTATTTTCTTTGGAGATTTTCATATGAAAATTTAATCGCATAAAATGTGTTGATGGTACAAGTATAGCAACAATGTTTGTTTCTGGCAATCCTTTGCTGGTAAAATAAAGAAATCCCGCAACAACTTTTGCAAGTTTTTGGGGTTGATATTAGTAGTAATCAGAAATTTACCATCAATCCATACGAGTTTCGAGTGGTTAGTTCCATAACTTACCTTATTCCTCATTAAACTCGACTATCTATTCAGAGTTAGGTGACCTCAAAGTTCGGCGTACGATCCCTCGTCTGAATCCTAATTCGAATCAGGGACTTCATACACTAGAAGCCAGCGCTTTACTCACTAGAGCATACGAGCCTCGACTCTTTGCTATTAGCACAGTTCAGCTGAAAACAAATTTTGGGTGCTGAAAATATGGGTAATTTGGAAAATTGTTACCGTTCCTGTGCGATGAGAAATTTCGAAAATTTCAATTTTAATAAACAAACCAGGTATTCTATTTTTTTTTCTACAGCAATGTCTGTTTTCCTTAAAATGCGAAGATTTATGAGGAAGCTGGATGATTTGAAAGATTTTTCTTTTCACCTTGAAGAGTATCTCTAGAGTCTTCGAAGACTTTTGCCTTATAACCATCAATGCGTTTTGCTTATTTTTAAAGTTTTTGATGACTGTCAGAAGTAATCGAAATTCGAAATTTTAGAAGTTTTCATTGTATTTTTATGGCAACGTAGCGCACACATAGGGTTAAATATTTCTAAAGCGCCACTATATCCATGCTCGAAACACGTTCGGAACTCATTTTGCATACTTGGTATTTGCGTAAATTATTTTTATACAGAATTATAAGGTTAAAAATATCAATAAATATCCCGTTCAAAGAGTTAAAAATAATTGGGTCAATTTCATTCGAAAATCGGTGATAATAATAGGGAAAGCAAAAACAAATATTACTGAGGTTAATCCTATTCGAAAATAGAGGGATTTTTTCCTCAGCGTATGAAATGTATTATTCCTGCAAGTATGGATGGATAATAAATATGAAATATTTAATAATATTCATAAATTCTTACTGCAAAAAATATCAAGGATAAGAAGCACAGCTTTTACGAATCATATCCTAATGAATAGTCGACAGATGGATGCTATCCTTCGATCACTCCGAAAATAGCCAAGCACTGGAAGCAGTGAGTCAAGTTGCCGTCATCAAGCAGCGTGAATGACAAAACATAGAATAGTTTCGAGCGAAATGTAGTCCCCATAAAATATTCAGTTTTGCGCATGTGACCACGTTAAACATTTCCCACGTAGATGCTCATATGCTCACTGTTTGTTTATGATTCAGTCTTTCAGGCGGACTTCGAACACGTACAGCAGTGAGTTCGTTTTTGTGCCGGGCGTGATGTCCTGGAATAATTCTCGGTTATTTCTTGAGATCCGAAAAGTTTCCTATAATTTTTTAACCATTTATAAAAATGTAATTGCACGTATTACTTATTTCTAAATCAAACTGAAGGAACAACAGATACTTAGCTTTCAACATGTTCAATATATATTTGACCAGAAAAAAGTTTTCACTTCACAGATCAAATAATTATTCTAAAGATTTTTTTCACTTTAATGTTTTCCACTTCAAAAGTCATACACACAACATAGTCTCTTAAAAATACATCCAAAGAAATGAAAATGTTCAGAGCATTATCTGTCTCCTTAATGAAAATGTCTTGTCCTAATTCATTCAAACGTACCTAACCAACCATCACATCGTTCTGAAAGCTTAGCCACAAACAAAATGTTGAACGCTGTCGAGTCAGAATCGAGATCCTTGAAATTAGGGTCACAATTTATTCCGTAGGATTACAATTGACTTATTATTACGGTACTTTTGAGTAATGCTAATGCTTGTTAAATAATGACTTTTTGTATTGTGTGAAATTTCTGGAGGGATATTTACATTTTATGATGTGAAAGATTAATTTTGATGTTTGAATTTGAGTTTTTTTGAATGCTATTTAATTTTGTTTGGTGGACTTATGAAACGTTTAATTTTTGTGGTATTGTGTTTTCACAACTTCATTCACAAAGTTGTCAAAATTGCCTAACTTAATATTATTTAGGCACAAAATTATTACAGCAAGCTTTATTTAGTAGTTAAAAATTTATCTAAAGAGTAGACAATTATTAGAAAGGATATGGACTAGAAAATTAATTAACGGATTAGACCTAAAAATTAGACCATTAGGAAATATGTTTCGTACAGAAGATGCACTAAACGCATCGGCAGTTTTATACCACTGAATCTAACCAAAAAAGGTTGCAGATTGAATCGAACTTTTTTTTTGGTTCTCACTTAGGCTTGTTATAGACTTCGGGCCGAATGTTCGGAGAATCGAAAAAAAATAAAGCACCCACATGATTGCTTCCAAATATATTAAACAGAAAAGGCTTCATACTATATTCTTATGTACACCATTTTCAAACAACTTACGCTCTCCAAACCAACGTCGTACAGAATATTTCGTTGCGTTCCTTTCCTAATAGATTACTGTAGACGTAGAAGTCAGCTCAAATTCATGAACGAGGTGAATTCGAAACGAAATTGCCGCTAGTAACCTAAATAGCAGTCATCTAATTGAAATTTATGTATTATTTATTGAACAACAGGTGGAAACCAGTATGCTGTTAGTAATTTGAATTTACGGTGAGCACTAAGTTCCATGACTTGATTGCAGGCGTCAGGGAATGAATAGCATTGGAGTAACAAGTTGAAATCGAATACCAAGGAATAGTTATTAATAGTTAATAGTTATATAGTTATGAATTTCCTGAAAATATAGTGTATTTAAGTGAAATGAGGGAACTAATGTGGAAATTCCGGACAAGTATGCAGGCTTGTATAATTTGCATGTATAATTAAAATCTCTATTAAATTGTTCTTCAGTGAAATTAAGTTCAACAAAGTCGTTGAAGCGGTACCTTGGTTTTGTTTCTTAATGGGTAAATGTTATTTGTATTAACTACCCCGGGGGGCTAAGTTGATCTGTTTTTACTGTCATCCATCAGTTTGCGATTCTATTTATAAATTATTATACAGATTAGTGATGAAAACTCGTTTTCAGCCATAATGCTCATCGGAATTTCATTTTGAGTCAAGCCGGACAATGCCTTTCAACCATTTCTAGCCTCGTAACTTAAAGTAACATCTTTAAATGCGAATAAGTATACTTGCATATTAGCTCAGTTTCGAAAAAATACTTTTCTTTGTGAATCCCCAGTGATTTCGATTGAGTAACTTGAAAAAAAATCCACTTAAAACGCTAACGTTATTTACTCACATAAAGTGCCGTGGTGCTACTTGAATTGTGATTACCATTCTATTTTTGAAAAAACCTCAGCATAGAAAGAAGAGCATCGAAATCGATTTTTGATGCTCGTAATTATTTTCCGAATATCGAAGATGTTGTTCGATGAAAAATTCCAGTAGGGATATTAGTTCGCTGCTCTTACTTCGTAGCATTTTACATGGGGACGAAAACAATGTTTTAAAGAGCCTTCCTGCATTTTCCTGAGATTCGAAAATCGATAACGAAGCACCAGCGTCCATTTGAGTAATTTGAGAACATCAGCGCCATAGTCATTTAGCACCAAGTTTCCGATAAAAATTCACGTTACTTATATTAGACAGTGGCCTCAAACATTTTCTGTACTCATTTGCTTATTGTTTCACGCTATTACATTAAGATGCAATGGATTCGATATGAATGACGTTTGAAACTAATTAGATACACATGTTCTCTTAAAATTAGGTTATATCTTGAGCACTCATTTAACTGAACTATAATCATGAAAATATCTACTCTATGTTGTTGCTGATTTCAGTTGCCATTTTTCTCTACATTGTTCACCCTATTTTTCACGGTACCTTTCTCTTCATTTTTTTACGCACACTACACAAGCCAAAACATTAAGCTTCGTTTAACAATTCTATTTCTGGCTACCGTTTGCCGAGAAAAAAAAACAACAGGTGCTTTTCATTTTGCTCTCCTTTCGTGCTGACTAATTTACTTTCACGGCTGTACTCGATAAAAAGGAAAATGTTTGGCGCCCACCATCAGGTATTCAATTTACCTATCTTTTTCGGTGCTTAATTAAAAATTTAAAATACAAATTACACGCTGAGTTTTGTAGCGAAACGTGAAACGAAGTTAAGTGTTTTCTAGATAAGGGAAAATCGTTTCCCAATCAGTTTACTGATGAAAATTTACGATGGTTGGGAAGTTGAAAGTTTTTTTTTTCTGGGTGAATTTTTCCTGTATTTTTTTTTTTTAGAAATATACGAAATTTTATTGGGGCTGTGGTTGTCGTTGTTTGTATTTGAATCGTGTAATGGAGCAATTTTTGAAGGTAACTTGCTAGCGAATAGATATATCGATTAATTTGAATATTTGTATTAATTGCAAATATGATATTTATTAGAACTAAATGAACAGAAGCTGCCATTTTAAAACCTAGACACACAGCAACCTAGTATATTAGTATTTCGAAATTTCTTGTTTTTACTGTTTTCGGAAGAACAGCGAATGGATTGTTTTTTACTAATGTTCGAAGAACAATAGTATTAAACTCGTTTCGCCGAAAATTCATATTTCTTTATATATATATATATATATATATATATATATATATATATATATATATATATATATATATATATATATATATATATATATATATATATATATATATATATATATATATATATATATATATATATATACAGTATGCAAAATTCGTATTCGTACGGCCAATTTTTTATGGGTAAATTGCATTATATCATTAAAACAAGAATAATTTCCATTCAGAATTTTTTATCTTCCTTCACAATACTTAAATTTTAGCAAACCATGCATAATTAACTTAATTCTTCTTGCCATTCAATGAAAATAAAAAAAAATGATTGCCAATAGCAGCAAAATCCGTATTCGTACCCATGATAATTTCATCATGTGTTGTTGTTCTGCGAATCGTGCACGTGTTGTTGTTCTGCGAATCGTTAGAATTGACAGCTGAGTTTTAGGAAAGTCGTTTGTTTTTAGTTTTATACATCGTTTCGAGTCGTAAAGGCATTAAATCTAAAATGGGACGAAAGACAAGTGAAGTTTCAAACGATTTAAGAAAATTAATAGTAGATTTGCATAAAAAGGGCAAATCATTGAAGAAAATCGGTGATATTGTTTTAAGAAGTAAGTCAACTGTGCAATATATCGTAAATAATTACAAGAAGTGTGGCCAAATCACTCGAAAACAGCGAAACCAAAACCGGTCAGTCCTCATAAGAAGGCATTGATCCTTCTTACGACGACATATTCAGCAGGATCCAGGAGTAAGCGATGTAAAACTTGCAGCATTGCTCGGGGAATACCATGACATCAAAATAACTCCACAAACGGTTCGAAATCACATAAAGAAACTTGGATTTCAAAGCCGAATCCCAGTAAGGAAACCATTTGTAAGTGCAGTCAATAGAAAAAAACGGGTAATTTTCGCAAAACAATACCTTAGCAAGGACTTTTCGTTCTGGAAACGTGTCATCTTTTCTGACGAATGTAAATTTAACGTTAAAGCGTCCGACGGATGCATACGAATTTGGCGTAAGCGAAATACAAGACTGGCTAAGTGTAACCTCTTGCCAACATTCAAACACGGAGGCGGTTCGGTAATGATTTGGAGCTGTTTTGGTGCTGAAGGGGTTGGGAATTTGCACTTTATCGACGGTATTATGAACTCGCACATGTATATTAACACTTTAAAGAAAAATTTGATCGAAAGCGCAAGGAAATTAGGTTGTGAACGGAACTACATCTTCCAACAGGACAACGACCCCAAACACACAGCTTTTAATACTCGTCTCTGGATGTTATATAACTGCCGCAAATATTTAAAAACTCCACCTCAAAGCCCCGACATCAATCCTATCGAAAATTTGTGGTCGATTGTTAAGAGGAATTTTCGCAAACACGACCTTCGGAACATTCACGGGTTAAAACATGCTCTACGGACAGAATGGGACAATATTCAAAAGGATTTAACAACAAAACTTGTGGAATCGATGCCAACACGGCTAAAAGCTATATTAAAACAAAAGAACTATGCAACCAAATATTAAAACTTAAGAATACGCGTTTTATATTTAGGTTCTTAAAGCGTACGAATACGAATTTTGTTTAGTTATAACCGAAATATTGTTATTTTTTCCGAACTTGTGATATCTACACTTTTTATTTTGTTTTATTTTGTTTTATTTTGTTTGATATACATATTATCAATGATTTTATTGCATATTTTTTCAACTGGTAGCAACTTGTTTCAGAATATAGAGGTTTTTCACATAAAATTATAGGGGTACGAATACGGATTTTGCATACTGTATCAGCAAAATGATTAAGGGAGATAATCTCTGGAGTGGCCAATTCGATTGAGCTGAAATTTTCGGAGAACGTAGATATATATAGTAGGTAGGTTCACAACTTTCTCAAATTCAGATATTCTAAACTTTTTGGCGGCGGCGAGCGTTTTAGTGAATTTTGAGGTACTCCTATATTTCCAAGCAGTGTAAAGTTTTGTTAAAGAAAAGTATTGGGAATGAAAACTAATTATGTTCTAAGCTCGTTTATGATAAAAAATTGGAAATTGTGAGCCGTGTGTGGGTGCAGGGTGCCTAAAAGTAGGCAAGGATTTTTTTTCAAATTTTGATTTGTCATAACTTCTAAGAAAAACAATGGATCATCGTGAAATTTGCAGAGCGTATTAATGTTGACTAAAATTTAGCACATGTGGATTTTAAAGATAGTGCGGGTAAACCTGTAGCTACGGCAGGCTCCTGAATAAAAAACCTTCAAATCATTGACCTTCCTGAAAAATTTTTGATTTTTGACAAAAAAATCAGCTCACTGATAAATTTTAACTTTTGTCCATCATGTCAAATTAAAATTTTCAAAATTCCGATTTGCACAAGAACGGCAACCCATCACCAAATTACCTCTATTTTCAGCACTCGAAAGTTCTGTTCACGAGAACTGACGACCGGATTATCCGATCATAGAGAAATTTACAGGACATGTTGGTATTAGCTAGGACCAGGTCTGATAGAAGTGATTTTGAAATGCGGGCAACCCTGTGGCGGTGGTGCCATCTTGAAAAATCACTGAGAAAAATAACAGCTTTTTGGCCTATAACTTCCGATTCAGCCATCAGATTTTGACAAGATTCATCCAATACTTGGATCTTACTTTATGTAACTTTTGATGAAAATTTGGCTGAAAAATTAGAATAGAGTTGCCAGCTATGGTGATTTTTGTCTCCTAAATCTTGCAAATTTGTTCAGCAAAATAAAGCTTTTTTCCCTATAACTTCCGGTCCAGTGTAAAAATCAGAACGAAGTTCACGCAGTAAATGGACTTTATTGTGAGCCAAATGTTGTAGAAATTTCGTACAAAAATCATGAAAGGGCTGCCAGCTATGACCATTTTTGTAATTTTGTTTAATTTCTTTACTGAGCGATTACGTCATTAGATTTCCAAATCGAAATGATCCTGCAATAAAAATTAACAACAAATATTAACGCTTTAAAAATTTGATAAGTTTTGAGGATAGTAATCCTTAAATTCTTTTCACCCGTATAACTTCCAGCGCAGTGATTCAATCGAAACGAAATTTACTGGTTGGGTTTAACTTAACGTGAAGCAGAATTGGTATGTATTATGCTTTGATGTTGAAACAGGCTAACCAGCATTAGCCATTTCCGTAAATATTACACCAACAGATGCTTCAAACAACGTTCTCATATGCAAAGCATCTGCAATAAAAATAAGGAATTCATTTTTAAATTTTTTGAGTTTTGAACATTTTTCGGATGGCAGCCTCAAACAACGTTTAACCGCTGAAACCTTCGATGAAATCCTGCGAAGAGAACGAAATTCAAAGGATACGTTGATTTGAGTATGTTATGGTAAACTTATTGCTGCTTTGTTCGGAAAGTGTTGCCAGCACTGAATTATATGTGTTATAGTTGAGTTTTGTTGCTTTGGATAAGGAATGTTTGATATGATTTAAAAAAACAGTGTATTACGTCTTTCCACACTTTTTTGTCACTCAAAGACAATTTTTTCGAAAATTAGTTTTCTAGCGGTTCAGGTGCGCTAGAGTTTTTTAAAGATTGTTTTGTTTTGAGAAACTGTTCACCTAATTCGATATTCCAGTAAAATTTTGTAAAGATCTTAGAATAAAAAAAAAGTCTAGCGCATCAGAACTGCTGGAAAACTGATTTTTGAAGAAATTATCTTTGAGTGGCTTAAAAATGTATGAAGACGTAATACACTTCTTTGTAGTATCATATCAGCAGCAATAAGTCGACCATAGCATGTTCGTGCTTAACCAACCTATCTTTTGAATTTCATTTTCATCAAGGATATCATCGAAAGTTTCAGCGATTAAACTATGTCTGGGGCTGCCATCCGAAAAATTTCCAAAACTCAGAAAGTTTAAGAATTGGTTGCTTTGCTTATGCATACAAAATGGAAGCATCTGTTGGTGCAAAAACCTATGTCTGGGGCTGCAATCCGAAAAATTTCCAAAAATTAGAAAGTTTAAGAATTGGTTGCTTTGCTTATGCATACAAAACGGAAGCATCTGTTGGTGCAATATTTACGAAATTGTTTGGTGCTGGCAATCATGTTTTAGCACCATAGCTGCTTCACATTGTGTTAAAACCACCCTGTGAATTTCGTTTCGATTGATTGACTGCGCTGAAAGTAATAGGAGGGAATAGAATTTTAGGGCTACTAACTTCAAAACTTTTTAAATTTTCGAAACCTAAATATTTGTTGTTAATTGTCATTGCACAATCATTCCCATTTGGAGATTTAATGACAACATCGCACGATAAAGAAATGTCAATAAATTACAAAATTCATCATAGCTGGCAGCCCTTTCATGATTTTTCAACGAAATTACTACAGAAATTACTACATTTGTCACATGAGTTTCGTTTTGATTTCTTTACTGCATCGGAAGTTATTGGGAAAAAATCTTTATTTTCCTGAGCAAATTTATAATATTTAGCAGACAAAAATATTCATAGCTAGTAGCCCTATGCTAATTTTTCAACCAAATTTCTGCATAATCTGTCTTAGAGTAAGGTTCAAAATATGGTAGCTAAATCGGGAGCTATAGGCCAAAAATCATTTTTTTTTCTAGGTGATTTTTAAAAATGGCACCACTACCACAGTGTTTCTTGTATTTCAAAACCACTTTTCTCAAACCTGGTCCTAGCTAATAAAAACATGTTCTGTAAATTTCATGTTGATCGCATTATCCGGTCGTCAGTTCCCGTAAACAGAAGTTTCGAGTGCTGAAAATAGAGGTAATTTGATCATGGGCTGCTGTTCTTGTTTGCCGCGGAATTTTGAAAATTTTAATTTGACATGGTGGGCAAAAATCCAAATTTATCAATAACTTGCCTATGTTTTCAAAAATCAAAAATTTTTCAGAAGGGTCGATGATTTGAAAGATTACGTTATAATCTGTCTTATGATTGGTACGTAGATCCACATAGCTACATAAGGCTTTATACCCCCTATGGTGGTAAAAGCTCCCTTGTACTGTGTAAAGTATTTAAATCACGAGTAATCTTCACTTCCTCATAATTCTTCCAGATACGTTTTGAACTGAATTTGTGCTACTAGTGCTTTGAGCAATCTAACTCCTTCCTCTGGTTGGGGGATTTCTTCAGCCCATCTCAACATTTACGTAAACTTCAAATTGTCTCTTAGTGCAGATGCTTCGCACTATCCCATTAGCTGTCGAAGCCTGGGATATCGATAATTGGGGAGGTCGACAATATCTCTCAGTTCCTTCTTGGTACTGGTAGGATTCCCGTCGTAGTTTTAATGTTTGTGTCAATTCGGTTGAGTCTAAGTTTTCTGTGTAGTTCCGTATCCTGGCGCACCATAATATCTCGATAATTTTTCTACGCGTAAGGTATTGACAGATCTGAACCTGGTTTTTGTTCGCCTTGTATGTCTGATAGAAAGGCAGTGCTGCCGTTTGTCAACATGTGTCTAATTTTATATTTGCAGAGTATTGTCTTGTTGGTCATGTTTAGTTTGTTTGGTCTGGTCATGGGTTAGGCTATTATATCGCTAATCGTCTGTCTTTTGTCTTTTTTTTTATATGCGAGGTCCATGAGAGTTGGTCATCAATTACCAGTTCCAAGTATTCGCTGTAGTGTTAGGCAATCTGCACAAGGGTCGTTAAGCTATCGCCGTGGATGCGATATTTCTACGCTTGGTCGTCACAACCTAGGTAAATCAATGGGTGACCGCTAACGGAGCGTTAGCCTATCGTGAAGAATGAGAAGCGTAGTTGGTTCACGTTGAGTGCGTCTCAAACGCTGGGCATTGCAGTCCTCAAGTCGAATGACTAGTCGTTTTTGCAAGCGCGATGGATGACGGCAACGTACAATTCTTGGGGGAGGTGGGAAAATGCCCCGAATTGTATGATTTTACGAAGTATACTGACGTTTTCTTGACGATCCGTGTGTGGACATGAAACGAGGATGACGAAAATCGTTTTCTTGCTAACTTCACTCGTGTCAAACGCATCTCTCACGCATCGCAAGGCTAACGACCCGAGTGCGGAGTGCCTTAGCCTATCATTTAGTTGTCGATTGTTAGCTGTGATGTTGTCGGTATCGTACCGTAACGAAAATGGCTTCCGTCGTCTCGACTTTCATTTCAATTTTCCACTTCTCCAAACATTCCAATAAGGTGTCAATGAAGGTTTGAAATTTTGAAGATAAAGCTTCCTCTCGCTTTGAGGTATAGTATATGCAGGTATCATAGGCGTATAGGACGACTTTTGCATTGAGCACTTTAGGAATGTCTGCTGTGTTTAGACTATACAATATTGGGGAGAGTGGTGAGCCTTGCGGGACTCCAGCTTCTATTGTCCGCATTATGGAGACATGGTTGTTAGTTCTAGCATAGAAAGCTCTGCCCTTGAAAATTGTCGCAATAAGTTGTATGGTTGGTAGTGAAATTGGCAATGCATGCAGTTTGAAAATTATTCCTGCATCGCAGACTTTATCAAACACCTTGGGCGTATCGAACATGACCAAGTCCATTGGTGTTCTTTGGTTGAACTCTGTACGAATGTGTTTTCGAGAGGTGCCTAGCCATTTATTCGCAATCGAATCAAGTCCAGGTACCTTCCGCTTATTTAGTGCACTGGCTAACTGTTTGATTTCTCCGAAATTAGCTGGTATTTTGCTGGTAGAGAGGCAAGGATTTGATTAATTTCTTCTTCCTCGTTAACGTCATCCTTCAGTTGAATTTATGCTGCCGGTTTCATAATTGAGAGTGAGTGCGTGTTAAGGACTCAGATAGCGGAGATGTGCTTAGATACCAGATAATAAGCCACTTAATTGAGTGAAAAAGCTACTTTTTTTTACAAGCTCGTTGGTAAAACAGCTGGTATCTAGTGAAACTAATTTCAATCAGAATAAGATTATCTTTTATGTGTTAGCTGCATTCCTCAAGAAACTTGATTCATCAAAAGTGTTTCAAACCAATCCGTCCGCAAATTCTAACATTTTCGTGAAGGAAAATGTCAGTTTATTAAAATGCAAACAATTTTGTGGACATTGGCTTATTTTGTTGCTTATTGCTACGAAAAAAATTCAAACTCTCCAAATCAATCTCAGATACCCATCAAATATATCACTATAAATTAATCATGAAGCTCACACAGAAAAATATATCCAAAAACCAAAATATTGTGTTCTATGAAAATGGCTACGTAAACGAGTTGACGACTTGAGGAATAGTATTTACTCAAAACAATTAGTATGCAAATCGAAACTATCCTTGAAAATTTGTGAATTCCCTAAAATATACATACATATGTATCCATATGTATATGTAAGTTGTCGGAGAATTCAGTTTTTCGTCTATCAGTTTAATTGATATAATAATCATTTTTCCCTTCAAAGCATCTGTTTAATTGTTGGAACTGTCAGAAATAAGTTTTACTTTGAATCGAGAATCAAACTTAAAAAAGACGAATAATAATGCAAATTGATGTGATCGCGAGAGGAAACTTCTCTTTTGAAATTTTATTACACGAACACTTTCACTTCCACTTTGTAGGTAAACATGTTCTCAGTAAAGAGACTTATAATGTTTGCCAGTAGAATCATTTAAATTCATGGAAAATCCGAGAGCAAGTTAAACAGAAACATACTTTGTTTCGCTATTAATATTTTTCGGCATCGCTACAAATATTTTGACAAGGCTTTCGCGCAAATTAAGAACGTAGTATTAGGATATTTTGATAATTTCGATGTAATAATTAGCTAACAAAGAGGGAATTATGCTTTCTCCAGTAGAAACAGAAAAAGAAACACCGATGATTATATTTATACCTTAACGCTTATGATTATTTAAATTTTCAAGGCTGCATACGTGGCTGCATTTGTTAGAAGCAATTCAGCCTAACTTGCTTCCCAGTTTAAAATCTCGCAACCGATCCTTGATAACGAATTTTTGTTTTTATTTAGTAAATCTTCATTGAACTGGGGCTTCATTAATGTCGAGAGCAAAATAAGATGCCGGGAATGAAGTCGAAGAATATGAATCTTCACTAGGCTTCGATCCACACTCCTAAATTCGAAAGAAATATTTTTATTTGTCCCGAATAGCAACTTGAGATGTGTTTAATTTCGTCTGTCGATTTTTTCCGAATGTGCAAATTTAACTAATTAAATTTTTTACCAAACTTGCGCGACAAGGCAGCTGAAAACAATAGTTTTCTTTATAGTTTATTTAATAAACCGCTTCTCAACACTCTGAATCATACTGACATCTACGGTAACTCTGAAGACATTTTCTAAATTAAAATTCAACGATTCATAACAATTTCTCTGGTGGTACGCGAATTACCAAAAGTCTTACTAATTTACTATCAAGAGCATTTTCAAAACAATTTCAAATTTCCCTAAGTAGTTTTCCATTCCAGCTAGTACAAGTGCTTGTCAACAAGCATCGCGAATCACTCTAGCATCACATCGACATTCGCCCACCTACACGCGTACAAAATAGCATATTCTAAAATGCCAGCATACATCCGAACCGGAAGCAGCAATTTAATTTTCATTTTCATTTCTTTCATTCAATCGTAGCGCGAGAAGTAGAAGAAAGCTTTGTTGGTTCGTTGAAAGCAATTTAAGTTCACGAGCACGATAGCACCCAGCTTGACGGAATGTGAAAGTGTAAGAAGGAAGCCGCCCGTTAGCTACAGAGAGAAAGAACTCTAAATCCTGAATGCATTACTCAATTTATTTACTCGCCAACATCGTGCATTTCCCTCTTCAACTCGAGAAGGATAGAGCAGTAAAAGCCTTATGAGTGGCAGAAAAAAGTAGAAAGGTTAAATGCGAAGCAGAGCACAAGAAGCTTGATGGGTATTCTTTATGTTTGATAAAATGTTTACTGATGGATACAGCTATTTTATTATGGGATTTATTAAATTGGAGTAGATTAAAGATATTTGAAATATTAATGCGATCTATTCGTTGCATGGTATGATTATAGGAAACAAGATGATATACGTATGTGTGTGTTGTGCTGGAATATTCAAAGTAAAGAATACTGAGTAAATCTCGTCTCTCAAAATTTCATATTAGTATACTAGCCCTTATACTCACAAGTCCGATTTAAGAAGCGAAAATGCTGTGATACTTTCCTCTAACATCCAGCGGACTGCATTTGATCCTAGATTTAAGGAAAAAAAAATTTTAGTACGAAACATTTACCCCGGAGGGTTGCGAAATGAGTTGCCGAGTCATATAGTGACAGAAAATGACCGAGTAACATAAATCAAATTTGGTTTTGAATGAGTTCCGTGATAGTTTAAATTGCCATACCTAACTGGTAAAATTTTAAGGAATAGGAGTTTGCTAAGCAATAAGATTCCAATCATATTTTATTCAATGCATAAGAAGCCATTTTGCCTCTAAGTTTAACCCGTTCCATATCGCTTTGCTAAATAATTAAATAACGTACACATGGTGTTTTGATCAATTTTCTGTTGCTTGATAGTTATAAGCACCATATAGCTCCCTTTATTTTCGTTTTTTTTATCTGCAAATAGTTTTACAAAAAGCGTATGACCCGTGCGAAAACATTTTTCCCTGCGACAAGCCTTAAATTAACATTACGGTCTTTAATTTGCAAGCAGTAAGCTCCTTCTTTTAGATTTAGCTATGTTTATGTCTGCCATTTTTCTTGTACTTCATCGTCTCCTCGACTACAAACCTCAATAAAATCCAGGATATACTATAGTAACCTGTCGTCGCTTAACTAAAACCAATTTCCAAGCTGTCAGTTTCAGCAGCACCCTGTCTACCGGTGGTCTGCTTGCTTGCCATCCAAGTTGCTGCATGTCCTCACGGTGACATGGGTTCATGTTTATCGGAAAGGTACACAAACTGTTTTGTGTCTCAAGAACCAGTTCAACACCTTTTTGAATTTCGCCAGCCATAGTAACTGAACGATGGAAACTTGGACCAAAAAATGTATGTGAACTGTTATGGGCCATTTACATTGGCGTCCATGCGTCCACGCGTCCATGCGATCTAGCGTGTTTTGCTTACACGAGTCAATTTGATTTTGTTTATATAGGCGGGTCTAAAGCGAAGGAGGTGGAGTATGCTGATTCATGTACAATACATTTTAAAATGATTACTTTCGCTCAGTGGCATGTGTGGATGATTCGTTGGTGATCATTTAAATATATGTTTTGTGGATGATTATTTTCTTATATAATGATGTGGATAATATATATTTTGCATCCTTACGTGCATGACTATTACGAAAACAAATTGAATGCATCTGAATATCTAGACACACACATATATATGTACATAGGTATATATAATCATATGGATAAATACATACAACTTTCTGTTACCAATATATTTGTACGGAGCAAAAAAACATCATCATAAGCGTGTAAAATCCATCCACTTATCGCCTTAGCCCCGCCTTCAAAAAACTGGATTTGAGTTAACTTGACTCGTGTAATCTAAAAACGCTTGGACGCGCGGACGCATGGACGCTTGTCTAAATGGCCCATTAAGGATGTTTCTTCAATACCGTGCATTACGTACTAGGTAGGCTAGATACCGTTATGTAACGCGAATAGCTCTGATAATTTTGAAGAAGGTGTCTGATGAGCTGATGGTGGAGGGAAAATTTGACATTGAAAACAGCCTTTAGTAAATTAATTGTTTGATGGAATGAAGTTCTGTGCCTCCGATACCAACTTTGTTCTACATTCGATCGATTCAATCCAGAAAATTATGTTTAATGAAAGCTCCACAGTAAGAATTTCTGTACTTTTCGAAGAAAGACCAATCGCGTGGGGGAGAAAAGAAATTAATTTGGGATAACCTAGGATATCATTAAGATATTAGCTAATTGATTCAAAGACATCAATATGACGTGCTTTGTGTCTTGGGGCATTGTTTATTATTTAGAATCAATTATCCTATGCTCGAGTAATTAAATAACTGTTGCACCCCGAATTTCGCAAAACACATTACTTATGTCTGCAAGCTATTGTCTGTAAGCTTTCACATGCAATGCCAAATGCTTGGAATGATTACGTATTAGTATAATGGAGAGCAATTGGATTAGCCGAAGGAAGATAAATTACTTTGAAATTAAAGATTCTTGTACTTTATGTAAAATTAATACCTCACATGAGCATCTATCAGCATTACTGCCTCTAAAGAAAGCCATTATCTCCGGAGTGGAGATAAATTCATCATTTATATTAGAATATATAGGATTCTATAAGATAGTACAAATCAGAGTAAGTTTCAATCTTAGTTCATGGTTTCTCGGAACATTGTGCTACAAATGAGAGCTGTGAGAATCGATAGTAGGAAGCTAACAAATTTAAACAAATGGTTATTCTGCATTGAATGTAAAAAAAAACTAATCTGTGTTCTATCTCCCTTTTGCTTTTGGAATGATTCCAAAGCTAAAAAAATATTTAATAACGAGTCTTATGTAAGGTGGTAATGAGATTTCAGATGAATTTCCTACTGGAGTTTGAATTCCGATAACAAACGATGAATTTTAATTATTCTATTTTCCAGAAGATTCAAAAGTTTATAAAACCGAGTGCATAGAGCACTGGCAGCCAGTGTGTAGGTTCCTGTTTCAAATCGACCATCCTCGAATTGGGCCCGTAAAAAAAATTAAGGCAGCAACAAAAAGATGCCTATTAGTGATGGGTCGCTCATGAGCGAGTCAATCAAAAAGAGCGACTCTTTTGAAGGAGCTGTGTGAGTCAACTCTTCAACTCTGTGCGACTCAGCTCTTCGACTCTTTTGAAAGAGCTATGTGAGCCATCATTTAGAATAGCTCCGCACACTTCATACCTTCACTTTAGTGGCAATAGCGATATTGCGGAGCCACTCAAACAACCACCCGACCAAATAAAGCTTATGCATATACACACGGCAATACTTCATTAGACTACCGTGTGTACTTGAAGCGAAATCTATGCTATTCTAATGTCGGAACACGAACATATGTATACGACTATCGTATTGCACAGTGAAAAGAGTCGCTCCGTTGAATGAACACTGTGCGAGTGAGGAATAAAAGAGTCGACTCCGTTGAATGAAGAACTGTGCGAATGATGGATACTGATCGTGTGCGGTTATTGATGGCGACATTTTGTGAACACACAGTATGCGTTTACGTGCGTATATTTTGCTCTGGCTCACGAGTATTTTAGTAGCCAAATGTTGGCTAGTAGGCGGTGCATTTCATAGGTAGATTTTAGAGATGAAGCGTATACACTAGAACAGGTATATGGAACAGGTTCGTATCGAATATTTTCGTTCTTCAAAAATATTTTAGGGCAAAAGTAGTTGAAATCGGACAAAATCGGCCAATTTGGGGTTAAGGTGGTTTGGGACATAGCGGGCCAAGACCTATTGCTGCGATAGAAAAATTTCGGTTTTGTAGGGGAGTAAGGGGTTTTTTGGCCACAGTTTGGCAAAAACTGCCTTTAGGACGTTTTCGATGATTGGAAGTGGTCGGGGAGTACAATAGTGATATTTCAAGGGCAAAAAAAAATTTTGATAGGGGAAATTGGGCAAAAACGTTCATTTTTCCAAACAATTTTTTTTTGACTAGCATGAATTTGGGGACCTTTTTGAGTTGTTTCGGGCGAAATTTCCATAAAAGTCTGGGAAAAAGCGGACTAGTTTCGAAGATACGGCAAAATGAAATCTGACGGAAAACCGTCCGAAAAAATTTTGGTAGCAAAATAACGGCAAAATTACAACAAAAACAGAGGCAAATGGAATACGTAGAGCTTAAATTAAAGTTTGATGCTATTACCAGGTGGAACTCTACGTAATCTATGCTTGTGCGCATTCAAGAAGTAAAAGAGCCACTATTAGCCACCTTAGGTGTCCTGAACTAAAATCTACCAACTCCTTCTTCTGATGAATGGAATATTATGAAAACAGCCCCTGATATATTGAGCATCTTCAATGGGGCTACTCTAGAAATAAGCAATGAGAAAACAGTATCGATTTCTAAAATATATATTATTATATCAACGATTATAAGCTACATTTCAAAACTCTGTCTGAACGAAAATAAAACTGCTGATGTACGCAGTTTTTTAAATGTGATCCAAAGAGAACTTTCAAACAGATTTAAATTATGTAAAGAAAATATGTTTTGCCTAGAGAGCGTTCTTTTAGATCCACGATTTAAAAGACTAGCATTTCAAAATGAATCCACGTACAAACTTGCTTGTATACATCTAGTTTCGGTACCCACAGCACAAGGAACGCAAAATTCGCTATGGCGAAAATTTGATGACAAAGTCAATAGTGTAAGAACCCAGCAAAGCTATGTAGCTGCAGGCATTAACGAAATGGATAAGTATTTACAACATGTAAATATACCCAGAGCTGCTGACCCTCTCAATTGGTGGAAGGAAAAGAAAGATTTACATCCCAGAAGCTGGAGATAGTGAATCAACGATTGAGTAGAGTGGCCACTTATATGGAAAGATTTTCAGATGATTTTATGGTTTATTTTTAAATTTATATTATATGCTATATTATATTTTTAAAGTAATGTTATGTTATATTAGATTTAAGCTTATTATTATTAATAAAACAACAAAAAATAGCAATTTACTTTATACTTTTGCAACCATAAAAAAGTTGCTTGAAGTGGCTCTTTTGAGAGGCTCTTAAAGAGCGACTATTTAAAGTGAGTGAGTTTTACGGAGCTGGCTCACTTCAAAGAGCCATTTTGCCCATCACTAATGTCGATGCAAAATATAAGATATGGAATATCATAATAATTTATGGAATATCATAATAATTTTCACGTAATAACAGAGAACACTAAGCACTTATAAAGAGTCAACTTGATAGCTAATTTTCGAATGAAATTAGTATTATGGGCCTGCTAAACGTGCAGGCAGAACCCTACGCTTATTTGTGTAAACCAGTTTATACCGGGAAAGCCGTACGTATGGCCACCAAAGCAGTAGCACGAGCAAGTTTAAAAGCCTGGCTTGTGTAAACCTTGCTCTGCCAGAGAATTGGTTTGCGCAAGCTTAGTATTCACTTTAAAGCTAGCGCGTGTGTTTAATTTTACATTTCTGGAGAAATTCAGTTGACTGCGGTTGTTTATTTAATTCGAAGTTAAAAATGTCGGATGTGCGATATCATTAAAAAAGTTTTATTGCAGATTTATTTGATTTCTAAAATCATCTTTGTGTCAATGGAAAATAAAATCAACAGAATATTCCGAGCAAAACATAATGAATTTGGTGTATGGAACAATGGCGACACAACTTAAGGAAGCATGTAAAAAAAAATGTTTGATCCTTGCATTGTTTTCTTTTGGATTCATTGTGATATATGCTGCCCTACTAAGCATAATCGTACTACATTTTAGTAATTTCGAGATATTCAATGATTTGTGTTTTGATTTGTTCTGGTGATATCTACATATGTATGTATATGGAGAATGCATTTTTCAATTTTGATTTATACTGGTGATATGAACATATGTACATATATGGAGAGTTCATTTTTCAATATTGATTTTAACATACTTTCACAGAAGATACGTTTTTCAAATTTTGTAGAATGATGTAATAAAGTACGTCGTTTTTGTATCTGGTGCTATAAATTTTCATACGAAATTTCAAGTGAAGTTTATTGCGGCGAAAATTTAGCTTGAAAATAAGCAGAGTTGTACTGATTACTCAAAGTCATTACAGCATTGTAACTATTCCATTTGCAACCAAATTTTTATGTGATTGTTCACAGGTATCTGAGATCAATATTCGCATAAGTATTTGCAGATGATACATATGTGATAGAAATGTTCTTGCATTAGACGTTCATGTACATTTAAGTATATACATTAAATGAAAGCAAGATGGAAGAAGTTCATATAATTGTCCAATGTTTTCCCATGCCCATGATGATCTCCTAACGCCGGTTTGGCTTGTCTCACAAATTCCTACCTCATTTTCACACCAAAAATTGGATCATGGATAGAGTGAAGAAGAGTGTTCTTGGGTAAAAGTCTACTCTTCTAACTTTATTTTCACTACTCTTCTAACTTTATTACTTCCAATCTAAATCGCCAACTACCTCATTGGAAGCTTAAACAATGGTCATAAAACATAATTCTTATTCAAAATTCCGTTTTGGCGGACGCATATTTGTATTGCAGGCGTGCGAACAAGGGCAATCATTTCCAAAGAATGTAACCATCAAAATAATAAGTAAAATATTGTACCAATAAAATTATGACCATCTTTATGTCAAAAACTTTATCTATGAGATTCCAATGTAACTGTTATATATATACTTACATGCAATTAATTGTTGAAACTTTTACATAACTTCTTCTTTTATGGTTTCCTTTTTGTCATGCCAGTCGTATAAATCTGGGCGATTATCGCTCACCCCATTATTTTACAAGCAAAATGACGAATAAAAATTCCGATAAGCCACTTGCCGAAAACATAGTGTAGAATAATCCTGAGTTAACCTTGTCTCACTATTTTTCTCCGTTGAAGGTAAATTTCTATTTTAGTTTCGATTTATTTTTATATTATTGGACATAACGTCCTCGAAAGTATTGACTCGAAAATAAATACGTTAAAGTATTCGTTCTCCCAGTAATATACCACCATCTTCTATCTTTCATCGTAATCTGCTCCAACATTGGCTGAACGTAGGCTATAACTTCTGCTACTAGACCGTTTTCGAACCATTCGTATTGTTCCGATGTACCAACTTGAATTGCTACATATGTTTGGATGTATGTACGTTTGTTGAAAGCGTTGCAGAATAGATAAGAAAGGTGAAACAGCTGTTAGAAGGCTGAAAGATAAAGCACCGTCATAAAAATAACAATTGGACCATGGTAATAAAAATTCCTTCAGTTCCGGTCTGACGATTTATATCCTTAATATGCAGTGTGCTCCAGGTATGTGCAAGTGTAATTTAATCTCAGTTATATCGTTTTCAATGTCAAATAGTCGACAGTGTAGCGGAAAGATGGGGCTTACGATAGTTTGATATTCTGATTAAGAGAATGGTTTCATAGATAACACTTCAAATGATTGAATGTCTGTTTATCGATTTAAAGAGAATTTCGAAAATATCGAAACTAAATCTTGCGATTGTTTTTCAGATTTCGAATGACAAATGTGCGAATGAATTAAGGTAAAACAGATTTGAATCAACAAAGTAAACAAACTTATAAATAACGCGTAAACTTATTAATTGATTTATTTGAATTAATTCCACTCTCATGAAAATATTTGCGTCACATATTATCTTACGATCGTTGTAGCGTTTGTAAGTTTGTGACTGTTATGTACATGATACAATATATATATATAATGATTAATGATAATAATGATAAAAATTTGTTATATCGGGTAACCGGTCCTTACCCAATTTTTTCTATACTTGATTATTTACTCAATGGGTTTTATTTGGAAGTGAAAGTACATTAAACACTCAATCAGTAATAATTATAGTAATAAAAATATGTTTTTCACTATTTTTATTTTATTTTATTTTTTTCTTCGCTAATTTTACATTATTTAATATAATGATATTTATTTTAATTTTGGTTGTACAGTACTTGAGGTTGCTTTAGCTATGAAATGCTTAAATGCGAGCTTAATGTATTAAACTAAATCTAGCTTACATTTAACTAAAAATAGCTAAGCCTAATTATACTAAAAATTAGCCTTAATCTTATTTGTTGCGCTGGAACTTAGATTTAATATAATATACTCCTAAGCAACATGATGCAGAAACATGATTAATTCTAGAAGTTCCGAGCACTACAGCGATTTTTTCGCCTTATCGGAGGTAGTTTTTGATCTCCGATACTGAAAAGGGTTCATAAACACACAGCTGTATTTTTCTACTGTTTAGTTTCATATCCATTCATTAATGTTAAATCTGTGGTTGACGAAATTCTTCTAGTCTCTTTGCAGCTTTGAGTGGCCCTTGATTCAGTGCGATCAAGAGAGCGTCATTTTGTGTGTTGTAGGACTTTAAGTTGTAGATAAGTCGTTGGAATACGGAGGTCAGCGGGAAATATTGTGCATGAAATGGGTTCAGTGACAGAAATTTTTGACATTTACGTTGTCACGGGTTCTCGGAGGAATTTCGCTCTAGTTACGCTTACATAAAATTATCTGTTGCTAAGGAAACTTACTGGGAGTCGTGTTCTTTCTTCTGGAAATCTAAGCTTGATCACCTATCGATATCCAAGGCACATATAATCGTAAGTGTGTTTCCCCCATTCAGATGCGAAACAATCTGACCGTACAAGTACGAAATAGTGTCGTGGAGTAGATAGCATGCTTGCAGCTATAGCCAAATTGATAGTAAAGTAAAATTTAAGCGAGCTCTACGTATGTGGATATCATGTCCAGCTAAATATTTTAAGAAGGCATCTATTTAAATAAAATAGTATTTGCTTGTTAAAACCACATACTTAGATGTACAGATTTTTACAAATTAGTGCATGAAGATCCCTTTGGAATGTTTTTAATCCGCAAATAATAATAAATAATATAACAATTTTTCCTGATGCGACAAAAATTATGGCAATGTTATAACCGTTTTGAACTTCAGAAAATTCTTTATAGAAAGAAGTTTCTATCAGCCCTCAATATTTTAAACTGGTTGTGGTTGGACAGATTTGCTTAACATTAGTATGATACATATGCCTTTTAGATCCTTTGTTAATTTTGAAAAAGTGTATTGCAGATCTTTTTGATAAATGCTTGCATATACGTGGTTTTCATCTTTGCCTTGCCACCTGTAAATATTTTGAAACCCAGCAAATCTGAATATACGGGGGCTGATCCAAAAGTAGTGACAATCGGCTATTTTCAGTTAGCATAAAATAAATAAATAAAAATAAAAATAAAAAATATTTATATAATAAAAAAAATATTTTCTACCTTATATACCCACGAAGTCAGCATAAAAAAGACATATAAAAAGGGAACGACTCCAGGGAGGAACATTCATTTAAATACGAGCCGTTGAAGAGAGAACATCAAAACGGAGAAAAACGAAATTAGAGCTGTTATTAAGTACCTGTGTTTGGAAAAAAAAGTCTACCAAAGACATGCGCAGCGACTTGGCGGAAACATTAGGTGGCTTTGTTTCTCCATATTCTGCCATTGTACGCTAGGCCAAGGAGTTTAATCTGGGAAGAATATTCACCGAAGATGAACACCGCAAAGGACGTCCATCCACGTCCTTCACTGTTGGCAGATCAAAGAGTGACAATCAGGCATGACGCTGAACTCAAAGCGATCTCGTATGGTAGTGTTCAAAGATACGTTGCCAATGAATAACATATGAAAAAGGTCCCTGCGCGTGGGGTGCCGTGATCCCCGACGAGTGTTCCTTGACGAGTGCTTGCTTTTCAAGCTTCTCCATTGCACTATGCTCTCCGATTTTGGTTATATGCTGTGTATACGTAACGTCCATAGATCAGATAGATCTTAATTAATGTTTTCTCTTCTCTTCGCGCGATATAAAATTTATTTTAACTCGCCACTAGTGCGTATCCCCAGGAAGCACAACGATCTGCAGCTTGGTCGTTTTCCGCTAACGTTCTCTCAATTTAAGTCGCAAATTAAAGATTTAATTCTTAAATTTCAAAGATTTAATTCTTCTTTTACCGTTTTTGCACTTTCTTCCATGTTGACTTGTGAATTGCTTTAATTTGTTGAAGTTTCAAATATGCATACATTTAATATTTTCAACTATTTGTTAATTTTTTTTCAATTTTCTTTCTAGTATTTCTATTTTTGTAACTGGGCAGTGTAGCCTGTTAAAATAGATTTAGAATAAATAAATGAATAAATAACTATTAACGTTTCTCAGCTCAGCTTACACTGAATTTCGTCTTAAATTCAATTAATTTTACTTATTCAAAGCTCATCAATAGCATTGTTCATTGAATCATTTCTACCCTAGATGCTAGGATTTTCGGACACAGCAGTGTGTAAACGAGAAGAAATGTCCCTCCTAATTAAATTCCATGGCGCCATGTAGACGAAGCCAACAACATAAAAGTAATGGTGTATTTTTTACTTCTTGTCTGTAAGCTATTGCCCCCACACTGTGTGCTAATACTTTTTTTTAGACAATTCAGCTGGTGAGGAAAATACTGAGTAGAAAAAATCATGTCAATAATGGAGTGTGTAATTCAAAGAACTTTCCAGATTATACATGATATTAGTTAATCAATACCAATAATTATTTGAATTACTTCTGATAAACTTTCATTAGATAGCCATCTTTTGCCGACACCTGTATATACAAAATATGAATACATGTTTAGTAATTTTTTTTTGTAATATGTTTAACTATTTTTGGCACAAAGAAATGAAGACTGGCTGAATAATCCTTATAATGAATAAAATTTCCTCCTTGATATAATGAATAAAATTTCAAATATAGTAATCGAGATTTTTTTAAATTTAAACCTCCATTGGAGCTACGAATACGAAATACAAATAGCAAACGCCCAATCCTCTGAGAACGCAATCTTTTAATCAGAGCATCAGGTGGTTCCACAGCTACGTGCATTCTCCATTCTAATTCTTTGTACAAAACCTGAACTCATCCTCTAGTTTGTTAAATTTGCATGCGTTTTACTATCGTATATCGAATCGTCGAAAGAGAGGACACGATGGATCCATTGAGCAACATCAAGATTTTGAAAGGATAAGGAAAAGGTTCCCAAGGGTCTTGTCAAGTGGCTGTTGATGTTTCTTGTGTTGTTGTTTTTATCGCCATTCATAGGATATGATACAGCTAGTAAGTTGACAGCCATAGCCATAAGTACTGTAAAGAAGCTTAAGTTTAAGATCACAGAGAGATTCCCTAAAGTGTGTCATGATATCATTCTTTATTATTTCATTATCATTGTCTTAAACTTGTTTCAAGGATATCGCAAGATAAAAAAGCGGGATATGATTTTTCAGATAGGAAAACAATTTTCTTGCGGAAATTAAACAGATGCAGATGAAATAATTTTTCAATAAATATCTGGTTCAGCCCTGTAAGAGATACCAGAGTTTAGAGGTAGGTGAAGGTAATGTTTATTATGATAGACTCAGTCATTGATATACAGTATAAACTCGTTATAGGCAACTAATTAATGTCAGCCTAGCTGCCAATTTCGAGGTTTTGCCTATATCATGTATAGAAAATTGTGGAAATATGCTTGGTTTTTATAGCAATTAAGAGACGCATATAACGCATATGTAAGTAAATTAATTTGAAAAATATATCATTTGAGAAGAGTATAAAACATTGTTTAGAAATCTAGATATTTATACTGTATAAAGTTAGTTTTTTGAAAAGTATGAAGCTGTTTTAGCTTGGCTCAATTTTTTTCTCTCATTTTCCTTAATTGCTTTATGCTTCATTGAATATAACATTAAAATTTCACTTAATGGATAAGAATTTTCTTCAGACCAGCTAATCACAAGTTCAACGCTTTTTAAAAATTGCTTGAAGATTACAGTCGGCTCCGAATCTAAATTTTCAGATCCTTCGGTACTTTCGGAATCAGTGATTTCGACAGTTTCAGCATTCTCGTTAGAATAATTTGCATTGCTTTCAGAAAGCCAATCGTTGATCTCGTCTACCTCACAAACGGTATTTGTAGCTTGTATGAGTAAATTTTGGAGTCGAAGAGTTTCTGCAGCCAGGTCGCGTTGAAGGTTAGCCAGAGGAATATGATCATCCTCATCACAAGCTTCATCATCCACTTTCATTAGTTTTCTGAAACATTTTTTTTATGTGGTTGGCTTCCAAATCACCCCAAGTTTTGGATAAAAAATAGATTGCGAGCTTCAGCGTTATCTTCTTTAAATCATTTTCGGTAGTTTCACTGCTAATCAAATGAGTCAGTAAATATTCTTTGTAGGATTTCTTAGTTAAACGAATGTCGTTCTGGTCCATTGGCTGTAGTAAAGGAGTGCAATTTGGTGGAAAACACATTACTGTTATGAGACCATCGTCGCTGCTAATTGTTTTTGGATGACAAAGAGCGTTGTCGATTAATAATATCGCATGGGTTGGAAGATTTTTCAATCAAAGATAATTTCGAACTTCCGGAACAAGCACTTCATGAAACCATTGCACGAATATAACAGACGTCATCCATGCTGACTTATTGCTTTTGTAATCAACCGGCATCTTAGATATATTTTTCAATGCTCTTAGTTTGGCTGACTTTCTAATCACTAAAAGTTTAATTTTATGATTTCCTGAAGCATTTGCACAAGCCAGGAAAGTTATTCTTTCTTTCGCCATTTTTCGTCCTGGTGCTGATTTTTCCCCTGCTGCAACATATGTTTTATCTGCTAGCATCTTCCAAAAAAGGCTGCTTTCATCAGCGTTATAAATTTGGTCATCTGTAAGCTGAGATTCGCGCATGAAGTTTTGAAATTTTTCTACAAATGGTTCCGCGGCATCAGTATTGGAGGACAATTTTTCTCCGCACACTTCTAATGGTCGTATTTCCCGACGGTTTTTAAAATTCGCAAACCATCCATTGCTGGCCCTCTTTTTCAGGGTTCAAGTTGTAAATCTGAACAGCTTTTTTTTTAATATTTTACCGGTAACAGGTAAATTGTTATTGCGCTGTCTCATGAACCACTCAAATAGTTTTGCTTCCATTTGGGGATATTCAGGTTCACGTAACTTTCGTTTATTCCCAATTTTTGATTCAGTAGATTCAACGAAAGCACGAATCTTTTCTTCACTTTTTTTAATTTTATGGCTTTGTGAATATTATATTTTTCGGCAATCGATTCGTATGATTCAAACCGACGAACGGAATCTAGAATTTCTATTTTGTTTTTATAGATAACACGTTACGCCTTTTAGCAGCCATAGTTACCTTAATCAAGAATAACACTATGATTCATTCTTAATCTAACAATATATATACATACCTTGCTTAATGGCTTCAAATAATAATTGTATTTCCACTTTAGCAGAATCAAAAACATGCACGAACCGCAATGAGACTAACGAAAACTGCCTGCATTTGCAAACAGACGTGCTATCTTTGAAGTGGGTAATAGAAAACTGCGTAATTCCAGGAAACAAAGGACACCAAACGGAACAGTGGACATTTTTATATTTTTTTTTAATGCATACCTACTTATTTGGAATCACTTTTTGTAGTTTGCTTAGTGAATCCAATATCCAGTTGCTTATATCAAGTCAAAACTTTTTGCCCGTTGCCTATATAGAGTCATCAATGCTGAAAATGATGCCCTGCTTATATCGAGTAGTTGCCATTCGTTGTTGTACAAAATAAGCTGGTCAATGTGCTAGAGTCTTTATCTCGTCCAGTCCTGCCAATTTGATTTTTTTTTTTTTAAAATACAAGATTGTATTTAATGCTTAATAAGCCAGATCCGGTTAAATCATAATCCTAAATAATGCTTTCTTATTTCATTAAAATAAACACGATTTGATTTGTAAATTATATATGAATTTATGAAAAAAAAAATTAGAAGCTACAAAATTACATCTCAAGACGATTGTATATCTATAACCGCCCCGTCAGTTACATCTAAATCATCTTCTCGAATGTATTTTAGCCCATTTGTACCAATAGTTTTCAAAATATCATTTGGAAATTGGATTTGATCGGTCGATAGCGGTTTGGCTTTTTTTCAATTCAAGTGCATTTATTTTCATATTAATTGAAGTTCATAACAAACTCATTGCACTACTCCTCCTGTTAAGGTACAAAACCTTTTATTGAGTGTGAGGAGTCAGCTCAGATTATAATATAAATATTCACTAAAACTAACTGAGCAAAATAGTACATTCAAAAAAGTCACATATAATAAGTAAATCAAAAAAATCTTGCAGCTACTAAAAAGGCAAGGAAATAATAAAAAATCAATTATTCACAACACATTCCAGACAAATTAAAAAGATGTGACTAAAACAGCAAACAACAACAAGAAAACATCCTGAGCTAGAAGAAAAGTATACTTGGAAACAAAAGTATATATCACTTAGTAGAAATCACAGTTGAATTTTCTGAATACTTTAGCCTAAAACGCATATATGTTGGAATCAAATATAAACGAAAAAAATAGTGATGGGCTAATTTAGAAATAGGTGACAGATTATTCTGAAATCAAAATTTAAATGCTAATAATTATGCCAGATGCTAACTCCAAATTTCCAATGCCATTTTGGAAAAACAATGGCAGATACAGTATTCAAAATGTAAATATGGCGGCATCATATTACGACTGTTATTATTAGGCAACTACACACTAACATCTCAGCGGGAAAACTTTACCGAAATTGTCACAAAATGTTCATTTCGTGCAACGCAAGTAGCTTGGTTAGAAACCATTTGCCATATCACCCTCAAAAAGCATAGCCTCAACGTTTTACGGTACACGGCACCAAGTCGAAAAAGCGGCTCCACTTGAAAATCATTTAATGGAACTTCTTCAGAATCAACAGAACGAGCTAGCATCCCTTTGGTGCCAGTGCTCGTCGACATTTCCATTTAAGTTGTCTTCATTTATGCAAAATTTTCACTTAGCTTCGCTGTTTGTGATGCAGCCATGCATGCTGCTGAGTTTCCCGTGGTTTGATGTTGGGGCGACTAGCTAACATTGTAGTAGCTTGGAGAGGAGGAAGGAAGGAAGTGGAGTAGAAAAGCATTGAAACGCTGGCAGTGGAGACAGTAAAATTTTTCCCGTAATACGAACCTGGATGTGTGGTGCTGTGAGGAGTAGTTCAGGGGAGAAGTAAATTAGAAAAGTTGTTTGCATACACAAATTTGAGAATCTGTAGATAATTGCTAATTGATAGTAAATGGAGACTTGGAGTTGAGGGCTGCTTAATGCCTTTAAATCAGTAAGAATATAAGAATTCAAAGTGGAATTGTTTTGTCGGGAAGATTAAAATAGAGAAAATTTTCTTTGAACTTTTTTTTTTGACATCAGCTCACAGTGCATACTTGACTGATGTGACCACTTGCAGTTGGATACCATTAATTTTTATTAACGTTAGTTGTGACAAGTTTTAACATCCTCGACTTATATCCATCAAAATAATTTACTCATAAAGGCTATTGATTTGTGATCATGGTTCCCTTCTTGTCTATAAATCAGCATAACAACGTATATCGTCTCTAAAGCGGGTTGGGTCCAAAATCTCGTATTATAATATACCGTTTACAAAATCTCAAATACAAAATCCTGTCACATAAAATCCCGTAAGACAAAATCTCGTATTACCAAATCCCGTAATACAAAATCCCAATTTAAAAATCCCGCTCCTGATTCTATATTATGCAAAACTACGGGATTTTTTATTCAGCTATTTATCTAAAGTAGCTAAAACGATGATAAGGAAAATTAATGGATGAAAATCAGTACCCATGGCGAAGAAAAATTTGGCAAGGTACCAAAAAATTAAAGAAGTTATTAGAGAAAGGTCTGAAACTGAGAAAATCGATTATTTGAGAAGAATTGCGTACAATATGATTTTATGTTGAAATTTATTCCTAAATAAAAACTTAAATCACTATGTTTTTGTTATATCATTATATGAATAAGTTTTATACTGGATTTCGTTCCACGAGATTTTGACCTTCGGGATTTTGAGTTTCGGGATTTTGAGTTTCGGGATTTTGAATTTCGGGATTTCGAGTTTCGGGATTTTTAAGTGCAGGATTTTCAATTTTGGGATTTTGGAATACGGGCATTTTGAAACATACGGGATTTTTCCCTTAAATCATTCAGTTCAATGCAATTTTTTGCCATGTTTGCCGGTTTTCAATTGGTAGAATTGTAAAATTTGCTCAATGCCAACAATTTGTCACTATCGAGAAAACCAGCATTATTTAAAAAAATAGCAAAACGGATGCAAGTGAAGAACCAAATGAAACTACCTTTGAAAATAGAACATATGGAAACTATTATTAGTATTGTTCGCTTTTTCTAGAACGCTTTCAATGACCGTGTTCATACGAAAATAACTAACAAGACAACTTCACGTGAAAAACCAAAATGTGTGCTAACAAAACTGTGAAGCAGTGTTCCTACACTATCATATCTTTTCAGCAATGTATGTACATATATTTCAGCAACAATATTTCAAGGATCTTGAAAATAGCTAATTAAAAAGGATATTTTTGAAAAAAAATTATTAAAAATTTCCCAGTTGTTAGCAGCAAACATCTTTGCTTGAAAACTTGTGTATGATTTTAAGTTTTATAATTTAAATCTTTATTTTCTTTCGAGTCCATCGGTCTGTGATAATAAAATTCGAAAAAAATGTTCCTTACATTAAAAATTCTGTGCTCAACTGAACGTTTCTAAAGTTCTTCAAGTTCCACTTAAACGTTTCTATGAGCACTTGTACCATAAAACTCACAAATCGTGTTTGCTTATTCGACGTCCATTAGTGGTTGTAAATTATTCCAGATGATTAATCCTTTTCTCCAGCGTGTGACTAAATTTGCACACAATACCCACTACTATTATCCGTATTTCCGTTCTACCAATGCAATACCACTAGCCCATAATTCCGTAAAGTTCCGACACATCCTCAATCATTCTTGTGCCGGACCAGAAAGACCAAGTGTTAGCAAATATCGGACACAAGCAAGACAACACGTTCAGCCGCACATCCAAATACAATGGTCATGGACAATTGCAAAATGTTTTCTGCTGTAACCGTTTTCGAGTAGGTACATTGCAACGGTCTTTGGTCGTTGTGATCGGAAATCAGAAATGAAATGCTCCTATGCCTGCTAAATAAATGATTATGGGAACTATCGGGAAGGTGCATCAGACTGAATGTGTCCTGAAGATAAGTGAACGGGGGTGTAATGCTTTTATTGCAGCACAATTCCTCAATTGTTGACAGGAAAGATGGGGTTAACGGAAGGGGTCAAATGTGTTTTAAATTGATTGGAATCCTTTTTGCTTGAAACCTTTCATTTATCGTTCGAGTGCAGGCACGCAGTTAACGATTGAATATTCGTACAAATAGAAAACTGGTGGACCGTTAGTGAAGCCAACTCCATAATTTTGACAAGTGATAAAGCATTGAAAAAATAAACAAGTCAAATAACTGCACAAGTTTATCAGATAGTGTTCACAAAAAAAACCTGAAATAAATTTAAACGGAAAAAGCACCCGGTCATCTACAAAAACTATTTAATTTTTCTTATTATTTTCTAAATAGTCGTTCTAAGTTTGAAGTTCTCGATGAGTTACGATTCCGGGGGTCGAAATTAAATGAGTTTTCATTCACAATCAATTCGTATATCTTCTAAGTTTATGTCACTCGGTGCAAAAACAAAGTCCAAAAATCTTACCATTGGTTTCATATAGAAAATATAATATTTCCGGTTCCTATAAAAGTGAACGTCTGCTGATTATAATCTAGAATAGTGCAACAAGTAATAGTCCGGGACATTCCTACTGCATTCTAGAGTTTGGGACATCTCGCATTTACAGAGCGTCAGCCAGTTCAGCATTCATAGCATCTATTTGGCATCTTACCACTCACCATTACTTTATTGTAAGTAAGGTATGTTTTAGAATGACTCTTAAACAAACCAGTTCCCATAGAATAGGGATGGTTACATTTCATTACTAACACGGTGCCATCCCAACGCAAAGCAATTGAGTGGAAAAGCTTTTAAAAAATCATTTAGATGAACTATTAATAATGGATTAGTAACATTCATTTCGTTTATTCCGTTAGAAGGCTTTAGTCGTCCTAAGTCGTTCTTCTCTATCGCAAATTTAAGACCGTAAATAATATTTGACAACTGAAATTTTATACATTATTCAGTAAAAAATGTATCAAGTTTCGTTGTTTATTTATCGTTTTGCATTGATTTGAAATGAAGATTTGAGACGGTCATTTTTTTACTTTATTACTTCTGAAAAAGTAAAAACAAAGTGCAAGCTCGGAAAAAGTGGTGGGATGTGAATAATAAAAAAACATTAACAGAACGCCAATGCCAGAGCTGGCTCGCTCTTTTTCGTTCCAGAGATTTTGATTTCAAAGACGTACCACGCCCTAGATGCCCAAATAACGACGACAAAATAAAGGCAATTATACCGCAGAAAGGCTTAAAATATCACATAAATGTGTTGAAAAACATTTAAAACAACTTGGTTACGTTGATAAGCTCGATATTTGGGCTCTGCACAAATTGAACGGAATTCATCTCACAAAACGAATTTCCATTTGCAATTCACTATTGAAACGTAACGAGACCCATCTATGTTTAAGGCGAATCATAGCGGGCGATGAAAACTGGGTTATCTACCATGAATCAAGGAAACAAGATTACGACAATAGGTTTTCGCTGTTCGGCGCTGCATCTTATTTCGTCACGTACCGGAGACCGGCGAATCAGGGAAAAATAGTCGAGTGTCTGAATTTTATTGAATTTTTCTTTTCATTGTATAAGATATGTAAAAGACAAAGTTAGAGAATATTTTTTTATTGTTTTACTTTAAATTCTTGACAAAATGAATAGTTACGGTATTTATATATGTAACTCCTTTATTCATATTTGACATTGATTTGCATCGCCTACTTCTAAACATAAAATTCAAGTATAACACTTATGGTATATATCAATTAAAATTCTCAACAAATGCTAATGTTACATTAAACTAATTTACCTAATGAAATCTACTGAATTTATGTACCGGACTTTAAAGTAGTAGACACAGCGCTGCCTAATTGATCATTTGCCATAAATGATCATTTAAGTGCTGTCTATCATTTGCTAATTCTAAATAAACATCGTTCAATTACTAAATTAAAATTCATTTAAATATCGCTTAATGATACTTTTGCTTTAGTCATTAATCCTTGAATGAGCTGTGAGCTCATTCAACTATGCAAAATTATAATAATTTCCTTGCAAAAAGTCATCTATTTCAATAATTTTCACGTCGATCTTGCTCCATTTGTGCTCTAATTTAATGAATTACAGCATGAAAGAGGCAACATACACTTCAAGCAGTTTCAGTTGCTTCATTTTAGATCAGCAATTTAAGTGCCCGTCTGCCTAGATTTGCAACATCCAATAAACTCATTAACAGAAACATTTGGACACAACCGAAAACAGTACTCTTCATTCACCTAAAAACCAGTTAATTCCGGATGATTTCTAGGCGTGTTTGCATCTTATTTCGTCATAAGTAGGTGTGGCCACGCTCATGTCGTAACCTTTAGTACTTGATCCATGGTTATCTACGACAACTCATGCGAAAAAAATTATGGAGCAAGCGAGACGAGTCTGCTTAATCGACGTTAAGAGCCGAAATTCATCAAAAGAATGTTATGTTGAGTATTTCGTTTGATTTAAAAGATATTTTTTATTTTGAGCTGCTTCCAAAGAACACTAATATCAAATCAAATATTTTTTTAGCCAGCCAATGAAATTGGAAACAAAAATCAAGGAAGTGCGGCCAGAACTGGCAATTTGTAAAAGTGCCATCTTCCATCAAGATAACGCCGGGCCACACACATATTTTTTCACTCGCGAAAAATTATGGGTGTTACGCTGACGTCTCATTCACCGTATAGTACTGATCTTTAACCATCAGATTCTTATTTAACCACTCATTACAAAGCCATTTGAATGGGAAACTATTCGATTCAATTCAGGCCGTCAAAAATGAGTTGATTCAGGTTCTACGAAGCCGGAAGTTTGAAGGTGACTGAAAGATGACAAAATGTCAGCAAGCGAAATGGCCAATGCATAATTGCTCAATGTTTGTTATTTGTATCAGTAAAATTGCTTTGAAAATCCTGAAAAAAAATCAAACGACTTTATTGCTAACCCAATACGGAAATGTTTTCGGCGAAGCTGTAATCGTCTGTGATTTTTAGAACAAAAAAATTATGCTTTCTTTGCTGGTAAGAGAGTGAAAGCTTCCTTCTAGGCGATAAACGTTGCACTTTTATGCTAGTATAGTTCTGCTTTATGTATATTTCTGCTATCACATACTTCCGACACCAGTTGACGTGCTTTTTAGTGTAATCAGTCGTCTGTATATTGACGATTCGGTGAGTATTCTTTTAGCTCCCTTTTCAAACTTTTGGGTCGCACTCTCATCAACTAACGAAGCCACAATATGAAATCTTTTCTCATTATATTGCAGCTTATCAAAATTCTTACCCCATATCTTCAGTACTTCTGGCTACCCAAAATTAGATTGTCTTTTTATTGTAGACTGAGTTGCAAAAGCTGTTCATCCTGCCCACTTATGATTTGAATTTCCGTGCCTCTTTGTTATGCATGAACTCACAACTAAGTTTTTTCAACCAGGTTAGCATTTTGGCACTCATAATCAAGCTTGAGGTAATCTTCAAGACGAAAGTAACAACCATTGAGTCTTTCACATGTTGCCGACGATATTTGCTGCAGCTCGAGACTCAAATATTTTCAGACAATTAAATTTCAAATCCATCGTTGGCTGGTAAAAGCCAAATATATAAAACTCTTTGAAACCCTTATCTTTGGTTCACTGCACCATCCGATAGTAGCGATTTGTGAAACACTATACCGATACGATAGTCGTCTGAAATAATATTGGCTCCACGTCAATCTCGTACTTTCAGCTGGTGTCATAAGTGAGTAAAGACATATTTTAAAAAAGATTCGTATTTTAATTTAAAGACCAATTTTTCCTTTATAAGCTAGATATATTTTAATTTTTCTAAGTAATTTTCCAGATGTCCAGGTTTTCGTACGCATTTAGTTTTCGTACTTGTTGTACCTCCTTGATCACCTCTGCCTTGTAATGTTACCATGTAATGTTGTGCTCCTCCTCCAGGATGTGTTTCCCTACTGCTGCTCGTACTAACGCAGTTTTCCTTTTCCTCGCTGAGGCTGCTTTCCGCTTATGTTCCGTTAGTCGAACACCAACTAACCATTTGATTTAACCAATGTACACTTTGCCACATTCTAGGTAAGTAGTTCTGTAGATTCCACTTTTTACTAATTTTCGAAGAAAATTAGTATTAAACTCGTTTCTCCGAAAATACATATTTCTTTATACATATATATATATATATATATATATATATATATATATATATATATATATATATATATATATATATATATATATATATATATATATATGTATATATATACATATATATATATATATATATATATATATATATATATATATATATATATATATATATATATATATATATATATATATATATATATATATATATATATATATATACTATATATATATACATATATAGATATATCAGCAAAATGATTAAGGGAGATAATCTCTGTAGTGGCCAATCCGATTGAGCTGAAATTTTCGGAGGACGTAGATGTATATAGTAGGTAGGTCAATGACTTGCGAAAATTCAGATATTTTAAACCTTTTGGCGGCGGCGGGGTTTTAGTGAATTTTGAGGTACTCCTATATTTCCAAGCAGCGTACATTTTTGTTAAAAAAAAGTATTGGAAATGAAAAATTATTCTGTTTTGAGCTTGGCTATGATAAAGAATTGGATATTTTGAGCCGTGTGTGGATGCAACGTGCCTCAAAGTAGGCAAGGATTTTTTTTTCAAATTTTGATTTGTCATTACTTCTGACAAAAACATTGGATCATCGTGAAATTTGCAGAGCGTGTTGATGTTGACTAAAGTTTACCACACATGTGTTTTCAAGGTAGTGCGGGTAACCCTGAAATTTTTTTGAAATTTGACAAAAACTTCAAATCATTGATAAATCTTAGCCTCTGTGCATCATGTCAAATTGAAATTTTTAAAATTCCGATTTGCACAAGAACGGCAACCCAGCACCAAATTACCTCTATTTTCAGCACTCGAAAGTTCTGTTCACGAGAACTGACGACTGGGCTATCCGATCATAATGAAATTTACAGAACATGTTGGCATTAACTAGGACCAGGTATGATAGCGGGCAACCCTGTGGCAGTGGTACCATCTTGAAAAATCACTGAGAAAAAAAATCAGCTTTTTGGCCTATAATTTCCGATTCAGACATCACATGTTAATAAAATTCACACAATATTTAGATCTTTCTTTAGATAACATTTGTTGAAAATTTGGCTGAAAAATTAGTATAGAGTAGCCCGCTATTGTGATTTTTGTCTCCTAAATCTTGCAAATTTGCTCAGCAAAATAAAGCTTTTTTCCCTATAACTTCCGGTCCAGTCATGAAATCAAAACGAAATTCTTGCGGTAAATGGACCTTAATGTGAACCAAATATTGTAGGAATTTCGTACAAAAATCTTGAAAGCGCCGCCAGCTATGACCATTTTGTATTTTTTTGGAATTTCTTTACTGAGCGATTATGTCATTAGATTTGCAAATAGGAATGATCCTGCAATGAAAATTAACAACAAATACTAACGTTTTAAAAATTTTAAAAGTTTTGAAGGTGGTAACCCTAAAATTGTTTTCACTCGTATAACTTCCAGCGCAGTGATTCAATCGAAACGAAATTTACTGGTTGCGTTTAACTTAACGTGGAGCAGATTTGGTATAACAGGGTAACCAGCTTTAGCCATTTTCGTAACTATTGCATCAACAGATGCTTCAAATTACATATTCATATGCAAAACATTTGCAATAAAACTAAGAAACCAATTTTTCAATTTTCCGAGTTTTGAACATTTTTTGGATGGCAGCCCAAACAACGTTAACCGCTAAAGCTTTCGACGAAATCCTCCGATGAGAACGAAATTCAAAGGATAAGTTGATTTAAGTATGAGCTTGGTATGGTAAACTTATTGCTGCTTCGTTGAGAAAATGTTGCCAGCACATAACATTTTCATCATTTGTGTTATAGTTGAGTTCTGTTGCTTTGAACAAGGAATGGTTGATATTATTTTACAAAAAAGTGTATTACGTCTTTCCACATTTTTTTGTCACTCAAAGACAATTTCTTCGAAAATTAGTTTTCTAGCAGCTCAGGTGCGCTAGAGTTTTTTCTTCTCCAATTGTCACTGTACACTCTTTCACGATTTTTTCCACTCATTTGATGGAACCTGGTAAAGGATCTCATGGTAATAACGGTTGTTAAATATTTCCATGATTAATCGGTCATATTCATCTTTGTCCATTATGATCACGGCGTTTCTTTATCGGTTTTGTAAAAAAAAGGCGAGTTCGAGAGCCAACTCCTGAAGCACTTTTTCTGACTTACCAGCGTTCCTCTTCTTACTGCTTATCTTCTTGAAGAGTTTAGTCACATTTCCTCTTATCTGTGCTTTCTTCTCTTCGGAAAGGTGTTTTTATGCTGCTTCGTTGTCTACTACCAAATTTTCTGCTGGAAATGGTGTTTCCTTGACAGTGAAATTCCAACCTTGGCTAAGCAGCTCCATTTGCTCTTCCGTAAATTAGACCGTGGATTTGTTCACCACATAGTTGGGGAATGCTCTAAGTCATCTTTTTTTGTATCTTCTCCTCTTGTTCACATTCGAATGCCCTGTTTGCTTTTCCTACAATGTCTGAAATGTCCCATTTTCTACCCGAATTATCATTCGCCATTTTTAAATGTATTGAATAAACTTTGAGTGTGATTTCCTCTAATCTCTTATATAACCTATTTACAAATTATCTGATCAGATTCCACCAGCACTTTGAGAACTGGTCTTCGTAATAGACGCCGTGGACAAACATACATTTTCATTTTACCAAGTAGTGGTCCAAGTCACAATTGTACGTATCAAAATGTACGTATCTCAAGTATGCCAGAGGTCCATATTAGCGAATAATAGCCCGTTCACTCTGGCGCTAAATCAGGCGACTTCGATCAGAAACCACCACAAATCTATCTGATTAACCATACATTTGCCTCAGTTTCTGACAGTCAAAACCTACCTGATTTAGAGATCAAGCACAAATCAGGTCAGATCACTATTGTGATTTTGGTACAAGCTGAATCATTCTCAGAGCGTGCCGAATTCCATCAGTGAGAGCGAGAGTAGATTTGAAGAAAATGATATTCGAATTTCGTTCTAAAATAGTGAAAATTGAGCACAAAAAGAAAAAGTGAGTTGACTTAAATGAAAAGAAAATTTTCCTGCACCATTTCAACAATTTTCATGCAAAATAAAAGTTGTATACCTAAATTCGAATGACGTTTCTCGCTCTAAATCTCCTCATTCTTAATCACTTCGGCTAGTGTGAACACTTCACATGATTAACTTGACAGTTCCTAAATCTACCTGATTTAGAAGTGTAGTGTGAACACCATATAATGTCAAGTTAATCAGGTGAAGCGCTAGCGTTGTTCGAAGGGATTTGGAGAGAGAAAATTTGGAGCGAGAAATCACATTAAAATTTATGTGCAACGTTTTGTTTTGCGCGAAAATTGCTGAAAATGTTGCAGGACTATCCAAAAACATTTTCTCTTCACTTTGTATGACTCACATTTTCCTTTTTTGTTCAATTTTCGCTATTTTAGAGCGAAATTCGAATGACATTTCATTGAAATCTACTCTCCGTCTCATTGATGGAATTCAGCATGCTCTGAGTTCAATTCAGCCGGGAGTAGTCATTTTTGAAGAACAAGGATATCATAGCCATAACTCGATTCAAACAAGCTTAATAGGCACTGCTTAATAACAATGCTTGGCCTGCTGTTAGGGTGTTGCTTTTTCATGTGAATAAGTTAGGGCTGCCATTCAAGTGACATGAATTGAAAGAGGACACCATTACTCTCTGCAAGTGTCAATCGCTAAACAATAAACGCTTTAAACATTTTAATTCCTTAGCACCTTTGCTGCGTTGAGTCAGTTGATTCAATTATGCAAAGTGGCTACTTAGCAGCTTTAATTAGCAAAATGGAGGCAAACTGATGGTCTAATGCAAAATGCGTAAGCAGCGAAACTCTTTTGCAGCCTTACATATCAAATAAAGCTACGGTATACCCAATTTTTGCATTGATTTTCTGGAATAATCGAAATCAGTAAACCATTATTAACATAGCCATACCAGATAGTGTCAGCAAGCCGATATGTGATTAGATTATACTGAAGTGATTATATCGTTAACAATCACATGCCATGCAATGGGGATGACTGGACTGTAACTGCTTTGTTTAGTCTAGCATCTGATATTATTTTACTGGTGTCATTTAAAACTCATTAAGTTCACGTTTGTGTTGACTAAATTATTTGATTGCAATAAGTGCAAGCTAATTTTCACGTAATGATAACCAAATTAGCCTGCTGTATTGCCCACTGCTTGAAGCACATAATTTGAGAATAATGAACCGCAAATCAGCTTCAAATATTACTCTTAAATTTATTTAAAGCTAGTTTAGTAAAAGTTACTTAAATAAAGCTTACAGCAAGGATTCTAAAGCTTAGACAAGATTTACTTGAACGTAAAAAGGATTTCGTATTTACATAATTTTACTCTAGTTTATTGGTTTTACTCACATATGTATATCTTCATTCGGTGCAGAATTTATGTGTTAATATTGCTTTCTGTTTGCTGAAATTTTACTATCTTTCAATTACCTTTATTATTTCAGCTTCCACTTTCAGACAAAGTGCAATTTTCAGTTCTGTAATTTGCATGCATGAAATATGCTTGTTATTTAACAGCGTTGATATTATTCTGTGCCGGTTGAATGACAAACACATTAAAATGAGATTAAAGTTTCGTTGGAACACTGGTCATTTACTTTTCAATTATCATTAGGTTGCTGCGCTTGCTCTAAAGTTAATTCAGTTATCAGCTGTTTGAAATGGCCTACTGCAAGTTTTTTATAATTGTCTTCTGCATGTTAAACCCAAGTAATACAGCCAAGGTAAAATGCTTATAATTTCATTTGGAAGAAAATTGTAATTTTTTTATTTTATATCAGAAATGTGACCAAAAGTTTTATGGAAACTTCCATTATTTCTATCTAAGCAACCATGTTAAAGTCAACCGAATATTTACCAATTCATCCACGATGTTTTTCGATGTTTCTCTGCAGCATGCTTTTGTCAATCCAACATGGCGCATATATCTGGGACGTTTCAGTGAAAAGTCTGGAGAACAGCATGTAATGAACCATACTTTTCGCACTTGTGATTTTAGTAAATACGCAAATGGTTATAGGATAATTAAAGATGCGTTGATTACGATTTTGGACTACACTAATTTTACGACGACATGTCCTTTACCAGCTGGTTTTTATATAGTCAGAGCGACGCAATTCGTTAAATTAACATTTCCCTTGGGAGTATTTTACAACCCCAATTCTACTTTGACTGCTAGTTTTTATTTTTATGAACAAGTGCCGTTAGGACATCTTACGCTGGTCGCAGAGTATAGTGTAAATTTGTTGCTAAATAAAGTATGTGGAAGAACCAGAGGATAATCCTGTGAGTTTGTTCTTTTGGATTTACGAAACATTGTATTAAATATAATTTATTTTCTTGCTGAAGCTCTTCAAGCAGCTTTATTTATATATTTGCTCACATTTAAACACAAGCTAGAATGATTTACTGCAGTTGAAACTGATTTGCTGTTGAAGACATTAAATATATTTCAGTCTTTTATAAACTCCACGTTGAAATGAAAGCTATTATAAATAAGAACCTAATCGATCATTTTTCTCGTCAATAAATCATTGGGCCACAGGATCAAATCTAAGTATATTTCATGCAACGTTTTATTGTTGAAAAGTCCCCTTTCACAACTATACTATCCGTCTGAAGGTCGTTTCACGTAAATTCAACCCGGAAATATTGAAAGCTTAAAGCTATCGTCTTTTCCTTCCTGCAGGTAGGTAATCTATCGCGAAGGATTCATTTGTTTTATTTGCAATCGATGTATTGTAAGCCATGTCGAAGCATTTGCTGCTTGGAGCTATGTATATACATTTTGTTTTTTCGAGGCTTCAGCTGAAGTCAGTTATTTACAATTGAAAGTGAAATTCGCCGAGATAATTCGATGATGGCGAATGAAATTGACTGGAAATTGATTGATTCGACAAAAAGGGCTGTATCTTATCTTCCAATTAAACAAATGCAATGTTTGTATGTATCTTGCTTTTATTTATAAAAAGTTATAGGAAATGAGGCAAATACGTTTTCGCAAGTACATATGTAGTTACTTATGAAATTTACCTTGAAAAAAGTCGGCAAGATAAAGTAGAGGCGGCGAGATTAATATGGATATAATAATATTCACGATTCTTTCATTCAACAAATCATTAACGTATATGGGATTTTTTATGGAAATTACGTACATGGTGTAAAAGGTTTGTAGCCATCACTCTAGAGTAGATCACAATTCTTCGAAATAACATCTTTCAACAACTCTTCGAAACAACAGAGAAACAACTTTTTGGTGATTTTTTGATAGCAGTTCATAGTATTTCACCGTTTTTAGCTTTGGTTACTGGAAAATAAAATATATTTTGGTACCTTTCTTCTCTGAATCATAGCCTCGATTGACAGATACTATTTCTTATGGCTATTATTTCCATTTCGACTGTAAAATTAAAACCAACAAGATTGCATTTCGGTTTCGCCTTTGATGTACTGCCGTCCAACATTTCCTCCCAGATTAGAATTAAAGTGCGACAAATCGTTAGACGTAAAATCGACTAACGTACTCTAAACGGCAGCAATAATCTTTCGATTGAGGTGTTGTGGTGAGACAATCAATTCCACTTTATGGTGATGGTTTGTTGCTGTTCATTTTCGTTGCAGCCTGCCCTTTGCAAAATGAATAGCATGAATCAATTGCCGTAGTCGTTCCCTGCAAAAAGTAAATCCGATGATGTAGCATTTGCAGTGCGCTCGACGTTTTGCATCAATCCACTGATAAATAAAATCTAAAATCAACAGAAAACATTGGTTGGGACTTAGAGAGATTAAATCCATGTCGTGTGCACGTTTTGCATTGAATTCGGGAGCTTTAATTCTTTGTAGACCCCAGAAGGCACGAACTGATATAATTCTTTCTGGAATTACATTGTTAATCGATTGATAATAGGAAAGGCGAATATACTTCATAGTGTGAATATAATTTTATACCAAAATGCAAATAACTATACTCGATGATATCGAAAGCTCATATAGTGGTTTTTTTTTAGAGAGAGCACATTCTCAAACTATAATATACTATACTATAATATACAACTATAGTTATAATCCCGTAGAGGAAAGACATTAATCATCTCTGGTTTTGCTTAACTAAAGAAACTCTCGCATAAATTTTCATTTGATTATTAAAAAATATAATTTTTCAGATTCAAAAATGCTTTAAAGCACTATACTTCCAGACTTGAACTATTGACTAAAGCTCCCCTTGCCGAACTGTTTAACATATTCCTTCAGGCGAAATCCTTTTAATCACGCTCTAAATCATTTTAATCACCCTATCATCCATTAAAGCGTCGATCGATCGACATCAACTTTCTTTTTTGCTCCAGTTTGTTCCCTCTTGCAGCATGATTCCCCCTATTGTGTCAGGAAAGTGATTCCCATCTGCTAGATTAGATAAAAGTGTGCTCCTCGTCGCCATGGACATTATGACACGTAGGCACTCATTGGATGTGGCTTTGCATATATTCTTTAAAGAAGATCAGAAATACTCTTGGCAACGAGGAGCGTAGTAACTACACTCAGAAAAATTTCACCACTTCAAATTTAATAGAATCAAATTTAAATCAAAAGTTGAACCACTTTTAAATAAAAAACGAATCTTATTTGAATTAAATAAGCCCCCACATTCAATCAAAATGATTCCACTTTGTTATATAAATGTCATTTTCATATCATAATTTTCATAATTGAATGTAAAACAAAACATTTTGTGCTAAACAACGCCACTTTGATACAGCGTTATTGAAATGAAGGCAGATTATTTGAATTAAAAAGAAACGTATATGACGCCAAATCATATTTGAAAATATTTGATTCATATCTATTTATTTTATTTATGCAACGATTTTTTTCTGAGTGTAAGAGACTACGAGACTAAGTAACTGCGTAACTTAGTTACAATCCTCGCCAGGTAAAACTTGCAGTCTTTGATGAGACACACTGTCCTTCTGCCTCTCGTCTTGTGGTTGGTCTTGACGGTTCGATTCTTTATTTACCTCATCTCAAGTCATTTAAAAATGTTAAGGAGCTACGATGTACCCGCGCTTAGGATGTGTATTTATGCTTACGCGGCGGCGTGATTGATTTTCTACTTCGTATTTCTTTGGTCTTGTTTAGGAACGAACAATTTCACAGGTAGTCACCAATCAATCCCCAAGAAATTCATTAGCCCTTGGAACTTATTAAGTGCCTCAAGTTTGCCCAAGCGTCTTGTTGAATAAAACACGTTCCTCACTCCAAGTGTTACTTGCCCAGCTTGAGAAATGTTTGTGGAATTTAAACTTTTTGAAAAAATTGTAATCTCAGCCCGTATTTCATTGTTTTGAAACGCTGACTTGAGCCTTGACCTGATAAGTTTGCCAACCAATTTTGTTAGAGTGTTCAGTATACACGAGTATACACGAGCGATAGTAGCTCAAAAAGTTACATTTATAAGTACCAATCGTGTATAAATTGGAAACAAATGACCTCATTCACTAGGTAAGCATTTGCAGCAGAAAGTTTGACCTTTACTGGAAAACTAAGTCTAGGTTTTCGCTTGAAATGCCATCGAGGCCCTCTTTTAGGAATGCCATCGAAGTCTTCAATAAAAGCATAGTATGCTCCAGTTCCTCCAGGTTAAAGAGTTAAAATTACGACAACAGCTTACGTACTAGGGTCATGTTGAGAGAGATGCAGCACTTTATAACTAAGCTAAACAAAAGTATTCGGTATCACTTTTAGACTTTTAGCTAGTTTTGCTTCAGTCTTTGTTGACACTTTAAGATGAACGCGCGATTTGAGTGTGCTCCTGTTCAAATAATCATTAAGTGAGAATATTCTCTCCGTTCTCAGAATTCTACCCCGGAAATGTCTATTTAAGTGATGTATATTGTGAGTAGCGTAGTATTAAGTAGCGTATGTGTACTTTAGTGTTTACAATAAGCAATGATATTTAGACGTATTTTATAGAGCTGTTTCCATATGGGTCAAGCAGAGATTTTCCTACACCCCCTGGAAAGTGCATACACCCCCCTTAACACGGACAATTTTCCTACACAAAGGAACCTTTGTGTCCTTTGTTCCAAAGGGACAACCCTCCTAAAATTCTGAGCACACCCCCCATGAAAAATTCCTGAGAAAACCCCTGAGGTCAAGTATTGCTAGTGGTTGCATCTCACCCTTAATGTACGGAAAGATGCACAATGAAATTTTATAGCCCTTATATTTAAAAAAAAAAAAAAACATACGTAGAGTCTATAAGTGAGAGGAAAATACTGCTCCAGGAGCACTATGGACGGAAGAGGCGCTGAAGCTATTTCGAAGCTCAACAATAAAGAAACGGGCTTGAACCTAGGGCTTTTAGCATACCAAAGAAGACATTGTTTAGGCGGCAACATGCGGGTGATTACACAAAACATGACTTGGGACCTCCACCACTGCTTGATGTAGAGTGTGAAAAAAATTAGTTGCTCACATTAAATAGCCGGATTTGTACCTGATCGCACATTGATAGGATCTATGGCCTTTGAAGTTGCCCATGAGATGAAGATATGTCATCAATTTTCTAAGGAAACGAACTACGTCTAGGCTACGACTGGCTGAAATCATTTTTAGAAAGAAATAAAGCCTTAAGCATAGGCAATAATGCCAAAGGACAATTTTTATCTGCAGTACTTGTCATGAAAGGCAAAATGAAAAGAAAGAATTCGAAGACGATTTATTTCCACGATCAAAAGTTTTTATGAATTGAAAATCATCGTACAAAAACAGTGAAATTTTCATGCTTTGGCTAAAAGATCACTTCGTTCCTCGAAAATGCATACTGCTTCTCGATGCACATCCATGATGATACCATGTTAGAGCCTAGACAGACAGCGCAGCCTTAATGATCATTTGCCGTAAATCATCATTTAAGTGCCGTGTGTCATATGGTAATTTGGACTAATCACCACTAAATGACCAAATTATCAATCATTTAACAAATCGCTAATGATCATCAGACTTTCGTAATTTAATATTTAATGAAGTAGAGTTGCCCGATTAAATACAAATTTCCCTAGTAAAAAGTCGCTTTTCCCATTGAAAAATAATAAGGCAACTTTTATGAAACGTCAGATTAAATACGACCATACCACACTGGAACAACCGGTTCTCGTCAGATGACCAAAGTTAAACAGTGTTTTGCGCGGTTAGTACTTCGATGGGAGACCGCTTGTCCTTTTTGCCGTCGGATACCAACAAACTAGTTGTCAAGGAAGCACTATACAAAAAAGTTCAAAATATTTACACAATTTTAATGTAGTTCTTGCCCGGTTTGTATTCCAACTTTATTCATTAGCACATAAGAGAGGCAACATACACCTTCAATTCCTCCATTTTACAAAAACTTGTTTCTTTGAGTGACAGATAGTCAGTGACAGTATTCATCATTAACGCAAGGGCTGTGTGTCAGGTACTTTTAAATTACTAATTTAGGTATAAATGATCATTAGTAAATTAGTAATTTAAGTGCCTGTGTGTCTAGGCTCTTAGAGTTTGCTGATGCTAATGATATTAGCCGCGTTTAATTTGCGTCCAGAGTAGTTGAAGAATAGCGGTAAAACACCCGAAACAACAGCAACATCCAAAGCACGAACAATTGTCAATTCAACAAATGCTTTCCAGCCTTTGGATAGGTCTGTTTTTAATCGATGCTTTTAAATCATACTATCATCAAGAAGCTAAAATCTGAATGCACATTAATCGTGAACAGAATATCACGAGATACCAGATGGACAAGCTGGTAGCTAAAGTCTGGCAAAAATTGATTTCAACCCGCTCTGCTGTTTCTGAGTCATTGCATTCTCGAGTAAAAATAAAAGATTATTCTTCAAAAAATAATGCAACCATTTCTGATTCACCTTCAAAATCACTCCATGGAGATGCTACTGTGCTATTACTCCTGTACCATGTAGTTCAAAAACAAATACTGCTCAGGTATTGACTAGCCCTAAAAACATTACTAAAAGAAAAATATTGCAAGCAGTTAAGCAAATGAAGTTAAAAAAGGTCAATAAAACAGAGAAAAATGAAAACAAAGAATATCCACAAAAAGTATATTTTAAATTAAAGCTTAAGAAAATCAAAGTGATCATAGAAAAAGCTGTTTGATAACTGCGCTGAATGTTTGGAAACTTATTATGCGATTACATCCAAAGCTGATCGAATTTCCTGCCCACAATGTTTGCATTGGTCACATGAAACATGCAATACATGTGGCAGAAAAAAGCGACGAAAAATATTACAATTGCGGGACTTCAAAAGGGAAAAGCGCATCTCTCCCACATGGAGGTGCGTCTACCCTGACCACATTGGGGGAGATGCTTTTATACTTAATTTTTTAAAAACTTTAGTTTACTTAATCTTTTATTGTATGAAAGCGGTTTACTCAAATAATAAAATAATACCAATGCCATTCACTGATTTTATTATTTGGAAACTAAACTTCACTTAAAAAAATATGGTGCGTCACTCATGCAAGTATGTTTTAGTGCTACGAGTTTTTGGGAAACGGTCAAAAATAAATTATTTTGCAGATCCTTCTTCAAGGACTTTTCGAAATTTCTTCTCTGTGGACCTGCATTCGTCGGATATAAAATGTCTCCTACTCTATTCGATGTGTTCGAAATTATAGGTAAATATATGTCAATAAATATAAATAAAGACAAATTATGTATGAAAAATTTACAGGAATAATTGCTTTGTATAATACCTTGTGAATCTATGCATTATATCGTTCCACGAAGCAAAAACGCCATATCTCAAATTTTTTTAATATTTTTTCATTTTTGTTTTCATTTTTGAGTTAACAACGGAGTTTCATAATTTTTTAAATCATTCTAAAAATATGGAAACCCTTCTTATGTGAATGTATGTTAAAATCAAAAATCAATAGTGAAAAATGATCAAAACGCAAGGTGTGAGTGCCGAAGACAAAGAGAGACATTTGGACATACTCAAGGACGAGTAATTACAGTCACCACAAGAAACAAAACGATTCAAATCGTTTTGAATATCAAGATGATTGAAAGGAGGTTTGACAGCAAAAAATGTTCAGGTAACCAGCGTACATTAGATAAGGAATAGTAAAAACACTAGGAAGATCGCGGAAGAAGAGATTAAATGGCTAAGCTTCGAGAATATATCCCTCAGGTACATCGGAGGGAAAAAAAGAAAGGAAGAGGAACCATGGAGAGGGACATAGCAAGTATGGTTATATAAAAATGATGATATCAAGAAGAAAAGGGGCTCAAATATGCCATAATGATCTTATTTTATTTTATTAATTCACCAAACAAGGTACAAAATCTTATATAAAATAACAAAATAAAAAATAAATGGAAAAGTAAAGTGAAGTAAAAAGTAAAAGCAAACAAGTTAAATAAGTAACAAACAAATGAAAAAAGTAACAAAAAGATTAATAAATAACAATCAATAAATAAAAACATTGACATATAAGCTATGGCTTAAGGTTTAGGGGTATGGATGGCATGCAAAAGAGAGGATTTGAAGGATGATTTGGAAATCGTAGGGGAATATAAGTGACTTATGCTGTTGAATATTCTGCAGCATCTATTTATAGGCTCATTTGCTGCATATGTCGTCGAATGTGAATATTCTTTTAGGAAACGATTGGACCTGGTGTTCCTCACAGGGATATTTATCGAAATTTTACTATTCAGGAATTCTACATTAATAGCGCCTCTAATGACGTCGAATGTGAAGCAGGCCGATATCATTATTCTTCTGGAGGCTAGTGTCGATAGGTTTAAATGACCCAGTCGAAACTCATAAGGGGCTAAGCTATTAAAATCATAAGGGTTGTACAGTTCTCTCAAGGCGAAAAGTAGAAATTGTTTTTGTATTGACTCGAGTCTGTCACTGTAGGTTTCAAAAGCGGGATTCCAGCTAATGCAAGCGTATTCGAGAATAGGACGTACAAGTGAAGTGTATAAGGATCTTGTGACCCACAGACTACGGAATTCTTTGGCACGTCTTTTGATGAAACCTAGCTGTTTGTTCGCACGAGAAAGCATTTTATCAAAGTGTAAGGTGAAGCGGAGTTTTTCATCTAAGATAACACCGAGGTCAGCAATGTTATCAACTCGGGTTAGCATATTATTGCCGAGAAAGTACGTATTGTGTGTGACCGTGCATTTCCTGGAAAAACTAATAACTTGGCATTTGCTGATATTGAGAGAGAGCTTGTTTATATTGCACCACTGATCAAGTGAATTAAGCTTGGATTGGAGAAAGGGGGCATCCGATTTCGATTCAATAGTCTGATAAAGTTTGAGATCGTCTGCATAGAGTAAATGAGGTATGCCTGCTAGGACGTCAGATAAGTCAGAAATAAATATATTAAAAAGAAGTGGGCCAAGATGGCTACCTTGGGGTACACCAGAGGTAGCACTAACGTTTTTCGATAAAAATCCTTGAAATTTTACACATTGTGTGCGATCGCGAAGGTAGGAGGTCAGCCAGCTGAGTAAAGACCCGGCAATACCAAATTTCTGAAGCTTTAGAATCAAGGTAGAATGGTCAACTCTGTCAAACGCCTTACTGAAGTCAGTGTAGACTGCGTCAATTTGGTATCCTTTTTCCATTTTGCATAGAACGTCAGAGATTAGAATTGTCAAATTCGTGGTAGTTGAGCGACCTTTTCTAAAGCCATGTTGTTGCTCGTTCAAACGGGAATCAACAAGCGGAGAAAGTTTATCGTATACCACCTTTTCGAAAAGTTTCGGAATCGAAGACAAAATGGCAATGCCCCTATAATTTCGGATACAGCGTCGATCACCATTTTTGAATATGGGTGTGACATACGAAAGCTTCCAACAGAATGGGAAAATTCCCGACGAAAGTGATCTATTAAAGAAAATATGCAAGGGATCTATAAGCTGCTCTACACACTTGCGCAAGAAGATCGGAGGAAGAAAATCAGGCCCAGGGCCTTTGTTGCAGTCGAGATCCAAAATAGCTTTACGTATCTCATCACGGGAAATTTCTAAATGGTTCACAAAAGCTGTTGAAGCTGAATCAGCGGAAGAAAGGTGTGAGTTTGATGGGTCTGGTGCATTGAAAATTTCTTGGAAACTATCAGCAAATAGGTCACATATCTCTTTAGGAGAGGAAGACGTTATATTATTAAGAAACATGGACGATGGATAGCCAGTAGTTTTTCGCTTCACATTAACAAAATCAAAGAATTTTTTCGGGTCGCGGACTATATTTTCGCCGGTTGTTCTAATGTAAGTGTCATAAGCCTCATGAGACTTTGCTAAAAATTGCTTAGCAACTTCATTATATTCTTCCTGAATAGCAGGAATAACATCGGTATTTTCCTTAATAAGCTTATAAAGTTTGTTCCTACGATTTCGCATATGCCTAAGGTCCCTATCAAGCCATGGCTCAGACAATTTATTCTTTTTTTTTATCTTTGGAACATATCTTTCACGGCGTCAAATATTTTGTTGTAAAAAGAGGAAATGGCTGTCTCGAGATCTTGTGTTGAAAGAGTAGTCGACCAATCAGTAGTATCAAGAACATGTTTAATGCTTTCATAATCAGCATTACGGAAGTCAAATACAATTGAGTTATTGTAAGTTTTCAAGCAAGTGGAATCTGGAGTGGAAAGTTCGACTGACAGTGCTGTATGGTGTAAACTATTGCAAAAAAGATGCTCTGCGTCACTAGTTGGACTAACCACTACTTCGTCATAAGCATTTGTGAAAACAAGATCTAACCAATTACCATTTTGGTTAGGAGTTTGGGAAACCTGCTGCAAATCATTACCATAAAAGGCACTCGCAAGATTGAAATCGTTGGTGTCTACAAGGTTTACGGGGAGAAGGTAAGAGTCATTTTCATCCGGAACAAAGCAAAGATTCGGACGATTGAAGTCACCCAAAACTATTATTTTATCTTTTTCGCTAAGTGATGTTGCTAATGAAGATATTGTGTCACAAAAATTGCTGTAGATTGTATTTATAGATATGTATTTAAGAAGGAGAAGCTCATAATTGACTGAATTAAATGCCTTGAAGAAATCAGTGCATATGACAGTGCCAAATCAGTATCTACTTGTTGGTGACTATCTAAAGCAGGAGCAACAAAACGGGAAAAATCAAATAGGTAAGTGGTAGTGCTGTTGAGTAACAAAAACGTGGTGAAGAGTCACGCGACTAAAAACCAGTCGCTCACAAAATTTAGAAAAACCCGGGAATTATTGAAATAGGACGATAGTAAGTGACAAGGTTTAGATCATCAGGCTCCTGGATAAGAAAAATCCTTGCCACTTTCCAAGAAGCTGTGAAAATGCCATCACACAGGCTAATCTTGAAAATGATAAACACAAGGAGAAGTAGCCAGTTCTCTTACGAAAAAGTTAGGAATTCCATCAGGGCCCAGAGAAAAGCTGGCGTCAAACGTTAAGATAATAAGATAATAAGTTTGGTGACAAGAAGAGATAGGCAGGTGAGAAAGTGAAAGGGTGAAATGTTGGAGACACAAGAATAAGGATAAGAATAAACGGAGGAAAAAAAACAGCAAATAGATTACATATTTTTAACGGAGGAGATCCAAATGACTATTAAAGAAAATCAGGGATAGAAGCAGAAGATTTTAAACTATGGACATATGATCAGAACCTCTTAGGATCATTTGGGCTAAAGGACGATTCAATAAAAAAAAGGAGTTGCGCATTGTAATTTTTTTTTGCCAGCAAATCGCAAACCAGAATAAACGTAGCGAATCCAATCCCGGGATCCCGGATCCCGGGATCCCGGGATCCCGGTCAATTTCTGGTCCCGAAAATCCCGGGATTGATGAGTTCTAATCCCGGGATTTTCGGGATCAGAAATTGCATGGGATTTCGGGGCCGGGAGTCAAGCATTATCGGCAATCAAGTTACAGCAAAACTCGAAAAGTGCAAATAGAATCCATATTTATGAGAAAACAATTAGCTCACATCAAAATGCGTAAAGAATAGAGCAAAATAAACCGATGTAACAGTTAACAAGAGAATACAAAGGGGTTTGTTAATAAATAAGTATGGACTGTTTCGCATTTAGTGCATTCGTTACATCGAATGATTTGAGGAAATTAATACTAGCGAATGCATACGCAGATTTACCAAAATCCTTAACAACAATCAAAAAAAGGTTGTTGGCTATGCAAGCAGGATAAAGAAAATAAAAAATAAGATATAACAGGCTAGTATCTCAGGTGAACGGTTCAGTTTGATGTTTGATGAATTGACCTTGACTGCAAATAGGCGCTATATAAATATAAACATCTACTTAGTAAATTCTTACTGGAGCTTGGTGGGAGTAAGAATATCAATGACAGCTGGAAACTACCTAGATATGAGTTTAATGTTTCTCTAGGAAAAAACATTGTTACCATCGTAACTGATGGGTCAAACGAAATGCGAAAAGAAGGCAGACTAGTTGGTACAGAGCAACATATTTGTTTGGCGCATAGCATCCACTTGGCAGTTTGCGATGTTCGCTATAATATGAGGTCCATTCCAGATTAAAGTGATTTCCCGATAGTCTGAACGACAACCACGAAGATTTGGATGGTCCTGAATCAGCTAACTACGTTGAAACCGGTCGCCTGCAAGACACGCTAGATCAGACGAAGGACATCAGCGCATGCATAAAGAAAGTTTGTAAGGTAGTTTTATATTTTAAAAAAGCTCCAACGAAAAATAATAACGATCTTTAAAACTATGTCGGATCTGAGCAAAGCATTTAACTGTCTCCTTTAAATGGACTGTAAAACAAGATGAAATAGTCTCTTGACAATGCTCGAATAGTTTCCCATTTTGAAAAATAGTATTCATTAATAAGCCTGCAATATTCAGAGCAATTAGAAGCAACAGAGTTTGATTCGATTCAGAAAATTATTGAAGTTTTACTCCCTGTAAAATTGGCTGTGACGGCCTTTAGTCGCAGACTTGCAAATTTATGCGCTGCTAATACTTCATCAAGATTTGTATTTAGGCTGTTAGGAGAAAAACGGTATATTCTTCTGAATGCTATGAAAATTGCAATATTGGACCGAATAAAAGAGCGTCAGTGTACCGAGCTATCTGGTATGCTAAGCTATCTCCAGAATCCACATTGTACCAGCAAAAATTTACCAAGTGAAATAAAATCTCTATTTTTGAAACCAAGCAACGCAAATATTAAAAAAACATACTTCAATGATCTAGATGCTGAACCCTATGCTTGATAGCCAAAGAAATGAAGAGAACCCAGTAGATACCCATATTGAATCAGAACAAGGTAGTCGTCAATTAACGCTACAAGAAGAGCTGCAAAAGTATGAAAATAATCAATCATGAAATGCCGCAAGAAACTAATCTAATTAAAACCATTGCAAAAGAAATGAATCTTTTCGAAAGTGCATAGTTTGCATAGCTTGCATAGTTTGGAGCAGGCGTACCAATATTTCTCGACCGTTTCCGCGGTGTCCAACATCGGGAATAAATTTAGAAGCAGGCTTGGAGACGATACTTTAGATGCTTTGCTATTGCTTCAATGTTACTTCCGAAAAACCCAATGAACTTTGGTCGAATTTTTTATATGTTACTTTATTATGTATCTCAATTCTAAGAGTTGTGTTTTGTTGTTGTGGTTTTTGGTCGTGATTTTTTGTTGTAATTTGTAATAGATGTAATTTTTAATATCTGTCTTCATACTGTCAACGTTTTGGATAATTAAAATTATTGTTTTTATTTGCATCAATAATATAAAAAAGTAATAATGCAATTTTTTATACAGTTTTGAGCTTACTTATTGTTGTAGTTTTGAAATGATGGCAAATAATATAATCTGTTTACTAGAAACTTGACTTATTTTGCTGTGTTGTATTATGAATTTCAAATCCCGGGATCCCGGGATCCCGGGATTGAGATTTTTTAATCCCGTAATCCCGGGATTGAAAATATGGTTCGGGATTGGAATCCCTAAATAAACGGCATAAGCACTGCCAGACCTAGAGATGTGCTTAACTGCTCTTTTTACTGAGCAGTGATCGCAGAGAGCAGTTTGGGCAAAGAGCAGTTTAGAGTAGCAGCTATTCAATCGCAATTGCGATTGCAGTTTCGTGCGTACGAAAAACCGCTCGCTACTTTTGATTGCTCATTGCCAGTGTTTGCTCGTTACCTTCTCATCGCCTTCGATTTGTGCTTGACACAGCAATTTCTAGCCTCAGATTGCAATCGCATTGTATGCTTACAATGTGACTGTATTTTCCCTTAGCGATGGATGCTCATGTTAAGAACAGATGTAGTATGTTTGAGAATACGTTGCCTGCATTAATTCGGCATTTGCTAGCAGAAGAATGTATTGCCAAGTGCTTGGTAAATCGTATAGTAGTTTTGTGGTTTTCAAAATGTCATACATTGGATGCAAGCAACGCAGTGAAATGTTATTATGCATGTACAGTATTATGCAGTATGTGATTTAATTTCGAAGATTTATTTTTCCTGGCTAATCTAAAACAATCGGTTTTCCACTTCGCCTCACCGAAGCATGAAGTTTGTCGAAAATTTTATTGAGAAATGATAACAAAATGTTTACGTGTTTTAAACATGCACCCACTAGGGGGCCAATCTCTTCGGTAAGGCTGGACATGAGTTACAACCCCGGTAGGGTTGGAGTGCAGTCACGAGCACCGCCGCAGAAGCCAACTGGCGAACCAAAAAGGATCTCAACATTTTTAGTGCTACTTTCAATTTTTCGGGCAGATTTAATTTTGATGTATCTTAGAGACTAGGCCGCTTTCTTCCAGATTTGTATGGAAATTTCGCTCGAAATAACTCAGAAACGTCCCCAAATTCATGCCAGACAAAAAATTTTTGGAAAATATGGACGTTTTTGCCCAATTTCCCCTATCAAAAGTTTTTTCGCCCTTAATATATCACTAATATATTCCCCGATCACTTTCAATCATCGAAAGCGCCATAAAGGCAGTTTGTGCCAAACTATGGCCAAAAAACCCCTTACTCCCCTACAAAACCGAAATTTTTGTATCACAGCAATAGGTCTTGGCCCGTTATGTCCGAAACCACTGTAACCCAAAATTGGCCGATTTTGTCCGATTTCAGCTACTTTTGCCATATCTTCGAAACTAGGCCGCTTTTTCCCAGATTTGTATGGAAATTTCGCCCGAAACAACTCAGAAAGGTCCCCAAATTCATGCTAGAACAATAAATTTTTTTTGGAAAATATGGAGGTTTTTGCCCAATTTCCCCTATCAAAAATTTTTTCGCCCTTAATAAATCACTAATATACTCCCCGACCACTTTCAATCATCGAAAGCGCCATAAAAGCAGTTTTTGCCAATCTATGGCCAAAAAACCCCTTACTCCCCTACAAAACCGAAATTTTTGTATCACATCAATAGGTCTTGGCCCGTTATGTCCCAAACCACTCTAACCCAAAATTGGCCGATTTTGTCCGATTTCAGCTACTTTTGCCATATCTTCGAAACTACGCCGCTTTTTCCTAGACTTGTATGGAAATTTCGCCCGAAACAACTCAGAAAGGTCCCCAAATTCATGCTACACCAAAAACAAATTGTTGGGAAATATGGACTTTTTTGCTCAATTCCCCCTATCAAAAATTTTTTCGCCCTTAAAATATCACTAATATACTCCCCGACCACTTCCAATCATCGAAAGCGCCATAAAAACAGTTTTTGCCCAACTATGGCCAAAAAACCCCTTACTCCCCTACAAAACCGAAATTTTTGTATCATAGCAATAGGTCTTGGCCCGTTATATCCGAAACCACTGTAACCCAAAATTGGCCGATTTTGTCCGATTTCAGCTACTTTTGCCATATCTTCGAAACTAGGCCGCTTTTTCCCAGATTTGTAAGGAAATTTCGCCCGAAATAACTCAGAAAGGTCCCAAAACTCATGCTAGACCAATAAAATTTTTTTGGAAAATATGGACGTTTTTGCCCAATTTCCCCTATCAAAAATTTTGTCGCCCTTAATAAATCACTAATATACTCCCTGACCACTTTCAATCATCGAAAGCGCCATAAAAGCAGTTTTTGCCAAACTATGGCCAAAAAACCCCTTACTCCCCTACAAAACTGAAATTTTTGTATCACAGCAATAGGTCTTGGCCCGTTATGTCCCAAACCACTCTAACCCAAAATTGGCCGATTTTGTCCGATTTCAGCTATTTTTGCCCTAAAAACTTTTTGAATAATTGAATAAAATACTTGCAAGTTCGAAAATACTCGCAAGGGTAGGAAGAAAAGAATCTGAATAGATGAGCATTTAAAATGTTCTGTATTGCAAAAGAGCAATGAGCAGTTGAACAACATTAGCAAAACACAACTAAATTGCTCACTGCTCTTCATAAAACTATCTGCTCTGCAAAAGAGCAGTGAGCAATTGAACAGCATGAGCAGAGAGCAATCGCACTGCTCACTGCTCTTCATAAACTATCTGCTCTGCAAAAGAGCAGTGAGCAATTGAACAGCATGAGCAGAGAGCATTCGCACTGCTCACTGCTCTTTTCAAAGAGCAGTGCGATTAGTAGCAGTGATCGCAAGAGCAGTCCCATCTCCCCAGACCTGGACTGCAAATATTTCAGGCGAGCATCGTTTTCATAACATCTACAACACGCATGAACTTTACGGTGAGCCACGCAGAATCTTGAGATTTATTAGCCAGACGTATGGCGTTGTAAGCAAAGATTAGTTAGGAGAAGTAGAGAACAGCGTAGTCGACATTAAGTTCAAGAATAAAAGGGAAACCAACTTATAGAGTTAATTGTAACGCTTAGTCTCTCAAAGTCTGTTTTATTGAAATGTAACGATTAACCCTGCACCACTTGCATAGAATGCAGCCCTTGAGACGTATACATGCTGACAGTGGAGGATGATGGTTATCCGATTTCACATAATGACAAGAGGCAGGAGACAGTGTTAAAGAGAGTGGATCAAGGTTGAAAACGACCAGATCAAGAATTTTACCATTACTGTAAGGAAAAAGGTTGAATTGAGTAATTAAAGTAAAAAAGAATTGAAATGAATCAAGAGGTTGAGAGTAGAGTTTTACAAGAGTCAAGTCGAAAAAGAAAATGCAGTACATCAGCCTTTTTATGAATCAAAACAAGTATACAAGTATACTTAGCACTAATAGACTATAAGCTTCCAGTTAGAGCTAAGCGATCACCTTCTTTACTTTAACCCTTGGCTTACAACGTGAATTAAGTGTATATTTTTGAATTAAATAAAAAAACCCAAAAACATAACTTGTGCAGGTACTTTTTCTGCACTGTTAATTGACGGGCCATTATTCAATCGCCAACTACTGTGAAATTCAACTTATTTGTTTGTGTTATACATAATATTTAATGCATTTTGAGAGTCATGGGGTTAAAATTAACGCACGTTGTATGCCGAAAGTTAATTATCATTAACTTCATCAATCCTGGTTGATGAAAAAAATGCAATAAGAATTTATTGTTAAGAAGGATAAGGACTAAAGAATAGCAAACCGTTCCGTAAGCATGTATTGATAGTTTACTTTCCCGATGGATGCATTGAAATATGGTTTTCGATATGTTTTTTTCGCTTTAACATACGAAAAAATATTCACTATCCAATAATATTACAAGCAATCTTCTGAGTTACGAAAGAAAATCTGTAAGCGGCATAACTTTTGTCTTGAAACAACAATAATTCCATTAAGTTTGTCAGTCTGATTGATATACAATTACGAAAGATGATTCATACCATTTACATTCACGAAAAGCCAACTCAGTCGTTCAATTCCTTCAAAATGTAAGGTTTCTGAGACTGTGGATTAATTATTCGAATTGTCTTCGTTGAACTGTTTTCAATGCGGCACGTGAACGTCAAGTTTCTGCTTTTGGGAAAGTACAACGAATGAAATAATATCAAAGAATATAGATTGCTCGTCTTCAAGCTTTGCTTTTCAAAAATAAAATCGATTGATATCGATTGATATACGTAATCATTAAGTGAATTATATGAAAATCATTTGTCTCGACACGTGTCCTAACGATCTTTCAAAGAATATAATTTTCAATGTAATTGTACTGTAAATCGGCTTCAATGTAATTGTACTGTAAAAGAAAAGAGATTACCTTTATTCGTTTGCCACAGGATTTTTTCAAACAATCAATTTTGGCTTTGACAGAACCGTTTTGAATGTAAAAGTTAACTTTAATGAGATTTGCATTCAAATAAAATGGAAAGTTTCTCACCATGCATCGATTTGTAAAAACGCTGTATCTTATTTTATAGAAACATTTTCCGAACTCCTTACGTTCCACAGGAAAGTATAGATAATTATCTCTTTTATTACTTGTATAAGAATAATATGTATATTCTCTACTTGAAATTTTCTGAATATCCCTTCATAACATAGCATTTAATGCTAAACTGAATGTTCCATGACCTCATCAAATATTAATTGGATTATCCTTTTGAAATGACAAACTGTACAAACAACGTTCTTCGAAACTTTTCCAATTACGTTACGAGCCCCTTGTGCAGCGTTGAATAAGATACTAAAAAAGATACTTCTGCTGATGGCACAAGGCTTTTCATTAAGAGTTCGGACAAATCAAATATTGAAATAAAACCAACACTTATGAAACTTTTAATAGAGCTGATTTCCAGCAGTAAAAGGCTTTCGAACCTACATTATAGATTGAGCGAAAGTATTTAGATGGTGTCGTTAATTAGGTCTCAGAAAATATGAGATATTTGAAATTTGAGATTTATTCTTTGAGAAAGACGTCAGTCCATCATATTGAAATGAAATGCAACAAGATGAGATGAATTCGCAATGCAGTAGAAAATACGAATAATTTGAAAATGAAACATCTAAAAGCCTCAAATTCAGCAAGTGATAAAATGTCTAAGTACTCTTATTTATATCAACAAAGTCTGGTTGGATCAATAAATGCGACCGAAACCGTTCCGATGATACCAAACGCAATGTATCCCCGAGAAGCTATAATAGAGCGGCTAAATATCTTTTTATGCCATCATATTTGGAAAGAGGAAAAACGTATGCGGCTCCAGAGTGAAGCTCGAAAAGGACACCGAAAACAGCTATTCCGCTGGGCTGTCGACAGCCTACACTCATCATTTTGACATCACTCCCTCTTGTCTACTATTCGATTGGCATTCATGTAGCTAAAGAAACAAACATATACAGAGTTTTTTCGGAAGCATTTGGGCTCTCGAAGAGACTCGGAAAATTAAAGTTGTCTGCTCGCTATCATTTTTAAACTGAAAGAAGCCCACAATGAAATCGAAAAATTTGGTAGTATCTGTTTACATCTTATGAAGTTCAGCTATATTATCTTCTAAAGTTTTTCATTAGCCAAGTTAAATACGTTCTACTATAGAAGCCAGAGTAAATATTTGAGATCTCATGATACTTTACAAACATCCAAACCAAATCAAAATCACTATAAATTATACTGTGTCAAAATCAAATTCTCCACATTGAAAATTTACGGAATTTCATTTAACATACTATCGTTTCAATTATATTCGTTCAGTGATTTTCATTTTTTACTTGTCTTTCAGCTCCAATCATTCGAACACTGTATCCTTATCGTATTTCCAAGTTTCCTCTGAATTATTCGAAATGGTCCTTTTTGCTTGTCGTTCACTCATATCTTGGACATTTTGTAGAGACACTTGATTTCAAACTTTACTTTGACTCCATAGTGACAAGTTTAATTGAAATTCCTCATGAGTCTTGTGAATTTTATTGGAAATATCAAACTGATCAAGTTGCAATTCGAAATTGAATTGGACACATTTGAAAACGATATTGTGTAGGATTACATACCGCGCATGATGAAAGACGCCGGGAAGAGCATTCAAATTGTTTATACTTTTTGAAAGTTGCAAATATTTTTTTGTTGATCCATTGTAATAGAGTTATATTTAAAATTGGAATATTTCTTTGGGTCTTCTTGCCAATGAAAATATATTTTGTTTTCAACTATTGTTTTCACCATACAGTTATTTTAATAAAAATAATAAAATTTTATGCAGAAACTGATAAGATTTTAAATAATTCAGAACTACATGTTCGGTTTTATATTTAAGGATTAGTCTAAGTATTAGGTTGCGAAAAAAAGTTCCATCTGGGTTAAGTAGGTTTTGCGACAGTGAAAAAGACGACATTTGAAATAGATGACCTAAAGCTGTTTCTTAAAACGATTATGGACATGTGAGCAGTGCCATTTTGGTTTTTGGTTCGAAATTCTGGCCTTAACAGGATTTATTTATATGAAATACGATTGTAACTGAACTCTTATTGCTTAGTTTATATTTATGTTAAAGGGTGAGAGAAAATTAAAGTCGATTCGTTTCTAGTGAAACTTTGAAAGAATGAATAATGTTCAAATTTAAAAAATGCTTGGATCAATAGAATAAAACAAACAAAAACACAACAAATTTGTGGTGTGTGAGAAGCTCATTGTCTATGAGCTCCTCATAAGGTCAAGGTATAATCGTTAATGGGCCATTTAGATAAGCGTCCATGCGCCCACGCGTCCACGCGTCCATGCATTTTTAGATTACACGAGTCAAGTCAACTCAATTCCAGTTTTTTGAAGGCGGGGCTAAGGCGAAAGTGGTCGAATACGGTGATTTATATACCATTGACTTCATTGTTTTACTTTCGCTCTTTGTCATTTCGAGATGATAAGTGGATGGATGGATTGATAAAAGGATGGATATTACACGCTTGCAACGATGGTTTTTTTTTATTTTCATATTATTTGAATTATAATAATTATAATAATTAACATTTGAAAACATCGTCGTGATCAATTTCAAAATATTACTAATTCCCATTTCTCAATTTTTCCCCATTTTTTTCCTTCCTTCCAAACAAATAAATTGGTAGCAGACAATTGTATATATTTATCTATATGACTATATATACCTTCATATAAAATTGTTTGTGTCTAGATATTCGTATGCATTCTAAATTTTTCGTAATAGTCATGCACGTAAGGATGCAAAAAAAATACTATCCACATCATCATATAATAAAATAATCATCCACAAAACATATATTTAAATGATCATCAACGAATCATCCACACATGCCACTGAGCGAAAAAAATCATTATAAAATCTATTGTACATGAATCAGCATACTCCACTTCCTTCGCTTTAGGTCCGCCTATGTAAACAAAATCAAATTGACTCGTGTAAGCAAAACACGCTAGATCGCATGGACGCGTGGACGCATGGCCCATAAGATCCAGGTCTTAGATGAAGGGATTGAATGATAGGGTTGGAGTGTTCTGAGGTACGGCGAAAAGCATTGTTGCTTAAATGAAACAGATGAGAGGAGAGAGGCTTGATTTTCGATTTTTGATAGAGGACACTATTCGGATAACAGTGACCGTTGGCCCTCTGATAAAGGATAGTGACATTTCGAAGGATACGGTGCTCGAATTTCGTCAGCTTCTCAAGTTGACTTGATGGTGCCGCGGACCAGATAGGAACACTGAAGGTGAAGATGGGTTTAATTAATTGCTTATATTATATCATTTTAGCTCTAGTAGATATAATGGAGTTTGACCTGAAGATGCAGCGTATGCGATGGCAGCCTTGTTGAGGCTTGCTCGTATGTGGTAGCTGGAGTTCCAGCGAGGGTCGACTACGAAGGGGTAATTGTCTGGTCATTGATACGAATTTTGGAACTTTTGAGACTTTTGATTACTTTCTTGAAATCCGTGTGGGTGCTTCTAAAGAATATCAGCTCACTTTTCTTGGCATTTATCTGCGGGCCCTATATTGTATCTACACTCAAAAAAATATTGGTTGAATCTTACTATTAAAGATGTAAATTTCAATTCTTACTATTAAAGATGTAAATTTCAAAACAGAATAAAAAGAATATTTTTTTTACGACCAAATCGTGTAATTTTACCCTAAACAATTATGCAATTTTATGGCTTTGGCGCCAAAGTGAATAGCAAACTAGTAAATTTACACTCTTTTTGCTTCAATTTACAAAAAGCTGTGTATTATTCAGCTGATATGACGTAAAAGCCAAAAATGCACACCGAATGTGTAAAAAAATTTGTGATTCGTTATTCTGAACGAAAAAATGAATATAATTCCTATTATCAAAGTATTAATTATAGACCCACTTTTTACAGTGTATTCAACAAGCTGATTCGCTTACTCTTGTGACAGCACTGTTACAAAGCGCATGTTATGCTGTGAGCTCTAGAAGAGGAGGTAATCTGCGTATAGGTTAAAAAAGCACCTGAGGGAGAAGTGTTTTAGATTCCTGGAATGTCTGCAGTCAAAATGTTGATCAAATTTGGTACACCTGATTCGATTGAAAATTCGGCAGAGAAAGCTCCATTGCAGGTGACGAGCCCTTTTGCCGCCAAGAAAATTATCAGCAAACTTTACTAATCATGTTGGAAAACCGAAATCGATCATTTTGTACAAGAGTCCTTTAATCCAAACGGAGTCGAAGGTATTCTGTAGATTAATTAGACAGGCACCCAAAACTCTTTTGATTTGGATGCTTTTCTCAATAGCGCTATTAAAAGCCATTTGCGCGTCGACTGTGTTTGTACCACATTTTTGATAAACTTTTCAAATAGTTTTCTCCCGTTTGAGAAGAGAAAAATCCAACCTGCGTTGAGCACATCGCAGAATCCCGACGGTTTTCGTATAGGAAAAAATAGTGCGTGCTTTTAAGCAGTAGGAAAATAGCCTATATTTATACAGAAGCTGAATAAAACGGAGAAGTGCTCAAAGAAGTAAGTAGGGAGCCTTTTTAAGATCAAGTTGGAAATGTTATCTTCTCTGGAAGTTTTTTTTTTAGAGGAGAGAGTCGATATCAGGATTAGAAGAGTTTCCTTGTTCACGAAGGTACCATGACCTTGGAGATTTGTTAATTGATTTGTAAAACAGTCAACAATCGATTTTCTTGCCGAAAGTTAGAGACAGATGTCGAAATTAAATTGAAACGAAATTGGGACTAGAGCTATGCTTCTCACCACGATAGGTGAGAGAAAAGGCGGCAGCAATAATACCTGTAGTCACCTTATCATCAAGGAGCAAATTGCCGTTAAAAGTGAAATTACTTCTTTGTCTTTTACGGCCTGCGATTTTATTAACTTCTTGAAACATGTCTTTGCCAGGTATTGTTTTCCGGAGATGCTCTTCGAATTCCTTGTTAACAAGGGCCCTGATTTTGACCATAATGAAGATGTGAATGCCTTTAATCAGGGCAGAAGTGTATATATTAGTGTTATTTTCCGTATTGAGGTATCTATGGTTGATTCTGGTAAGAAGTCGTCTTAAAGATTCCCGCTGATTATGGAGCTTAATTGTATCCTGCGGTAAATCACAGAAAGCAAAGTTTGTGGATTTTCTACGATTTTCTACGAGCAAAGATTTCGGGAGTAGACAAGACCTCGATTTTTCATTTGAATTGCAACATTCATTGTGAATTGGTCCCATTGGATTTTGCCGTAAGGGGTGAATAGTTCGAGAACAGTAGTTGAGATATCTAGACCACGTTCTCTTTGAATGCATAATTGGATACACTGATGATCAGATTCAGCCGCGTGGAAATAACATTTGTATGTGCCGAAATGTAGAAGAGATCTGATCAGGCTCGGGGACACACAAAAATTCAATAACGGATGAAGCCCGTCAAAGAGTGGGTTCCCGGGGAAGATGAGTTTGATTAAACTTGGATTTTGCCTCAGCCATTGCCTTATGGCCACGCCGTAAGGGCTGTGTATGCGATTGCACCATGATTGCGACCACCCGCGAGAATGACCAACTCAAGTGAAGATGCCGTTGCTAGTATGCAGTTGGGGTCCTGACCCTGCACAGAACCACTTGTATCTTGATGGACATAGGTGCACCTTTATACTTTTTGATCATTCTCTAATTGGAAACTAATGCAGATCACTTCCGTAGCAATTATTCTTGCAATTAAGTGTCGTTGGTTTTCGATCTGCTCCTAGTTTAGACGAATTTGGGTCCTAAAAGGTGCCCTCAAGGATGACTTTGTAGTCATCCATGGCTACACGATGATAAGGCTTGAGCTTGGTTTCTGAGAAGTAAAGAATATTGGGATTCTCATGATTCAGGAAATCCTGATCGAAGTTCATTTTGTAGATGGGAACTAAAATAGAGATGTTTAAGGGCGAGTGAGATGAAAGCATCTCGTTTTGAGCTTGAAAAGAAAGACTTTTGAAAAAAGAAACAAATTCCTTGATTTGGTTTACCTAGGCGAAGAAATTGCAGCCAAAAAAATTACGGAATTCTCCAAAGACTACTGTAGCTCACACATAGCCACACTAGTTGGTTGAGTTGGAAGAGTAGCGGGTTGTTTCGTAACGACTTTTGGTTTTCTACCGCAAAGTGGCTGACGTATGAAACACCAGACCGGACAGTATTATGTTCCGCAGCTGCCACGAAGTCATTTTTGCACGTTTGCTTGGTTTCTTCGCTTTTGTAGCAATGCGACGCTCTTCAGTTTTCTTGGCCTCCGAGCAGCCCCTGTAGCTAGCTGTGTGAGCACTCGTCTCGCAGTTTACGCAGTAAACTGCCTTTGACCATTTTCGTATATCGAATTCTTTACTTGCGTGTACTTTATTGCATTTGACACAGTGTGGGCCAAGTCTGCGGTTGGACGTGGTGTGTCCGAAGCGTTGACAGTTGTAACATTGTATAACGTTCTTTTTTTCTGAACGATCCCACTGGATTCACTTGTGTAGAAAGAATTTGATGCTAAGGACAGCCTTCGCATCAACTCTAGGGGGAAGTTAAACGATAAACATGCTTAACTTCATTGCCTCTTTTTGTGAGTGGACAGTGGAACGTTATATACGTTATATAATAATTTGCAATCCTAAAAGCTTTTTGAGCTCTGTGGACTCTTCCTCGCCATACGAAGTGTGAACTCTTTTTAAGAGGACGGTTGTCCTCTTAAAGCTCTATGGCGTGTAAGCGAAGGAAGGATATACCTTACTTTCAGGATATCAAAGAGTCGCGGAAGCGACTCAAGACTCTTAGGGAAAAGAGTGGTTTTGCTGAGGTTAACTAATAACTTTTCTAATATTTCCTGGACAAATTGCCTCAAGTGTTTTCCTGTGGCTTCGAAACTCCAGCTTGTAGCACACTATGGTAAGAGTTCTGCCACTATTTCCTTAGTGGATTGGCCTTGAGGAGTTGAAACATTTCTTCCTGCAGGTTTCGGAACCATTCGGCGTGGAGTTGATAGAGGATGTGAAGGAGCACAAGAACTAGCGTTTTTAACTACCGCAGAAGAATCTGTGTAGCTGACTGATCCATCGGCGGAAACCTTCTTGGTTTTTGGACTAATAGGTGATAGCGAAAAAGAAGTGTGGCAAACTTTTTTTTCGTCTGCCAGACATCGCAGGTTGAGTTGGTGCTTTTTATAAGGGCTGTCGGCCGACTCAGAAGCTACTTGTGTTCCTTGAATACTACTCTGGAAACTGAAAATCGCTCCTCAGACGTCTGGTTTATTCGAGCGCTCGATTCAAACACTCCTGTGGGAAAAGCTCTGCGCTTTATTTGCATTAATTTTTTTAAATATACTATTTGTATCTTGAACTGTTATCCGCAGGTTAAAAGGTTATTTAGTGAGCGCAAACTTCATGCAATTTTTTTATTTAATTAAATTTATTTTATACGTAAAAATTGATTAAAAGGATGAGAACAAGGTCCTTATTCAAGTACAAGGTCTGCGTTTTGTTGTTTTTATGCAAAAAAAGGTGTGAAAAAGTGTGGAACGAAAGATGAACGCTGTGTAAAGCAAGGTAGCTATTGATAAGGTCACTTTTCAGGAGTGGTTTTATCGCTTCCGTCTCGGAATACGGATTTAAATGACCCTCCCTGCACTGATTTTGATAAGATTTTGATCAAACCCAAGATAAAATCGTTTTCAAAGTTGACAGGGCCTTTGAAAACAATGTTATCAAAACCGATTGGCATCTGAAAACTCACAAGATTGCAGAAATGTGTATCGTTAATCATTCAAACTTCGCAAAACGACTAAAGCACCTTGGAGTCATTAAAAGTCCGACGTGTCGATAGGAGTTATCTTAGCAGAACATTTTAAATCGAAATGGTATGCTTTGAGCCCATTCTTGGAGAAAATTGTGACGGAGAACAATAAATGGGGCTCTTACAATAACATCAAGCAGAAAAAATTGTTGCGTCGACGGATTTGCATCCGGAAAAAGCTTTCCTCAGCATTTGGTGAGATTAAAAGGGTGTAGTCTACTACGGCCAAACTATTGATTCGAGGAAATTTTGCACTTAGCGGCAAAAACTGCAACGTACAATAATCTAACAACGTCAGGAATGGGGAAAAAAATTGGGGTCCTTTTCCATCACGGTGACGCCTGACCCTATACTTTTCTATAAAAGAAACAAATGCTACAGAACTTTGGCTGGGAATCAATGCAACACTAATCTTGTACTTACTAATCTTGTTTGGTCTCTTCAAAATCATTCATATCTTAACCACTTTGATTTTGTGGAAGCCATCAAAAATGACCATGGTGAGTTTTTCCGCAACAAGCCGTGAGGCCCCAGATTTCCAGGTTCATTTAGGTTATATATAACTCATATATTTGCTCGTTAGTTAAATCAAGATTATTCAGTTTTATATTAGAATTCAAATGATGCCTGAAAGCTGAAAGTGGGAAATTTCGTAGCTGATCTTGTAGTTTTTATGTGGACGACTTGAATTGAGGCTTAGAACATTTTCAGGAGTTGATGGAAGTAGTTTTATTGTATTTCAGCGTAAGCTCGTTTCTGGATTGAGATGTATTCAGCACGTTTCGGGCATAGCTTATCATTTGCTAAATGAGCATCAGTGCAAAGAGCGCTACAAATCTTATCTTTCAGGTCAATTTTCCCAACAGATCATGTGTTTTGTTGGCAGAAAACAGAATATGTGCCGTGTCCGTAGGACTGTTAGTTTCGACACTGAGTGACCTGGGCAGATTTTCGCTGGAAAGTTCAGTGAGGGATTGTGCTCAACACTGATTTGATGTTTTTTTTTTAAATCAGTGAGGTTGATTGTGCTTGCAGAGAAGTATTCAATATATAAAATATACAAGTCTCGATCGGGAAGGAAATTTTCTTGATACAGTTGAATTTGGTGAATCACAATGCAGCGACAATGTCACTGTCAATGCAACCAAGGCACCAACCAAAATCATTTTTTTTTCTTTTTTAGGTTGGCTTATCACAATACACATCAGCCATCGCTTGTCTATTCCACCAGACCATTCAACCTAACCCAAACAGATTTAATTCAAACTAGTGGTGTTGCCAACCTATGGTAGGTATTACCGCTAGCGGTACGGCAAATAGTGCAAACAGTGCATTCTAATTTTTTGACTGTGCTTTGCCGCAGCCCACAGCTTTGCCACAGCGGAAAACGCTGTATTGTGAATAAAATAGCGTCATACAACGTAATATAAAGGCTGCACAGCATAACATGAATATGAATTATATCGAACAGCAAACCGAACACAATTTTGCCATGTATCATATGAAACTTCTATGATAGAATAGGAGCATGAGTATAAGGAGTATGAAAAATCAACAGTTTTCCTTAGTTGTTTTTGCATCAACTAGGGCTATAGTTAAAACAACTATAAGAAAATTGTTGATTACTTTCATGCACCATGACGCGTGGTTGATAAACAAAAAAAGAATCATTCGGAGCATGAAAAGCGTCCAAATGTTGAAACCATTCTACTTTGAGTAGAATAATTCCAAAGATGTTGCTCACTGAATTACGTTTGTTGAAATCAACTATTGCAAAGTAGTTTAAGTACCAGAAAAACTGTTGATAATTCGAAACGTTGAAGTTTGAACTATTTTTCGTGGTTATGAAACAATTAAAACAGTTGATTTCATGAACCTTGCGATATTTTTTGTATAACCAGAGACAACTACTTTTATATCGTTAAATTAACTATACTAACATAGTAAAAATAATTATTTTCCGTAGTTCGTTTAACGATTTTGAATGAATCGTTGCAATACTATTAAAAATAGTTGAACCAACCAAGAGTTTTTCTTTCAGTGTACCATTTAAAAGGAAAATGCTACTTTTTTTTCGATATGAAAAAACATGAATTCTTTCGAAAAATATTCAACTACCGAATGTTTCAAACACAACAAATCACATTTAAAATCTTTCGTATCGTTACGTTAAGTTCATTGAAATTTTATAGGTATTTTCGCTCGATTTCCCTTATCAGTTTAACGACCTTCATATTTTGATATGCAGGCCCTAAAATGTCCAATAAATTTTCATAAAGTCCATATTTATGACCGAGCTAGACCGTTGTCGAAAACATCGATGGCAATCATTGAAAATAGATACTCACATATGTATAACGAAGAAGAACGTTATATCGATTCTTATGTATGGAAAAAGAACATCAATATTATTGAGGTAGACGGTATTATTAAGTGCCATAGAGAAGTTCGTCTGAACGGAAAGTTCTATTGCGTCGAAAAATCGGTAGATGTGGAGTCATCTATGATACTTAAAGGACACATTCAAGAGCATAAATATCTAATTTTATCCATCTTATAAAACACTCGTTGATAGCATTTGAATCGGCTTAGGAGTATAGTGTAAACAAATATGATTCTATTGAAAATTTAGGGATGGTTCATAACACTGGCGAATTTCCAGATAAAATTATCATAGTAACAATAAAAATTTAACTAGTGGCGACCAAAAACAGGTTTACTTGGATCTAAATCTGGCTTGCTTGGTTGAAACATCTATCCTGGTGAATGGATGGAATGGATGTTGAAACAAATGGAAATGGTAATTAAGGACGTAATTCACGTAATTTTCAGCAATTTCAGCTGCCAGCCTGTGGTGCTGTCGATTACCATCTAGCAGTAAAAAAGTTCCTAAATAATGATTCTACGATGTCAGCGCCCCTATTTCACCTCACTAACTTCAGACTAAGCTTGTCTGAAGTTTAATTTGTTAGCCTTACTTGCTGACATTGCCTTGACATTGAGATGTCCAAGTAATTACCTATCCTTCTGAAAAATTTATGAAAATTGACTCCTTTCTAAGACTGTTATCTGCTCTCGTTACTCATTAATATTTAAAATTTAAATTGTAACAAAAAGATTCAAAATCATTTTCTCATTGAATCTAATTTGTATCTTTGATGTATGTTAAATATTTATTTTGTGCACTCATTTTCCTGGGCCATAGGCTAAAAACCAATAAATTTATTGAGTCATGTTGCTTTATGAAAGCATGTGTAGCATGTCTTTGAGTATGACAACTCAAGAATGCAACCCAACTGATGAAAATCAAATCCGAATCCAATTGATTTGTTCTTTTCTATTTCCCTATGAACAGAATATTATCATGGTCTTCATTTGTATTCTCGAAAGTATGTTACAAAAACAACTTTTTTGACAAACAATCAAAAGTAAGCAGCTTGCTCTTCCTTGGAAAAACGCTGATTCGAACTATACATACATAGTTCTTTGTGAATGTTCCGGTGACCCTGTAACTATGGCAAGCAAGTGAAAGAAACCTACAAATAATCAACCATTCTGAAAAATTTTCGCTTTTTGAAAAATAAAAATAAAAAATACAAACGGTCTTTCACAAGAACGGCAACCCATCACCAAAATACCTCTATTTTACTTGTGTTCTCGAGAACTGACGATCGGATAATCAAATCAATATTAAATTCACTTTTTGTGTTAGCCTTTAACATAACCAGGTCTGATTGAAGGGATTTTGATATGTGGGCAACACTGTGGCAGTCACTATAAAAAAAATACTTTTTACTCCACAAATTCGGATTCAGACACCAAATTTGAACGAAATTAATACAGAAGCTGGATTCTACTTCAAGTTTGATAGAAGTCTGGATTTTAATATTATGATGGAGCTGCTACCTATGGTGATTTTTGTGCATTGAATCATGAAAATACGCTCAGCAATATCAAGCTTTTTGCCTTCTATTTTCCGGTGTGGCCATGCAATTAAAATCAAATTCCTACTGGACTTTAATGTAAGCCAAATTTGGTAGGAATTTGGAGGAAAAATCATAACAGGTTTGCCAGCTATATGAGTTTTTCTAGCTTTTTTCTCTTATTTCTTTAATATACCATGTTCTCATTAAATGTTTAAATATTATTACCTTAAATGATCTAGTGACAATAACTACGAATATTAAGGGGACGTAGCACCTTCAAATTGAAAAAAAAGTTTTTTTCGAAGGCTTGTTTTTAATTGAATAAAAAAACATATCTTAATGAAACTTTTTACTTCTTTTATACTACATTAAAAAAATTGTAAAAAATGTTTTGTGGCCCCCTGTCGTCTGCTACAATTTTTTGGGAAATACACCAAAAAAACCTGGCGTGCATGATAACTGTTCTCAGGAAAGTCTGAAAAAACAAACAAAAAAGTGGTCTTGATCAACATCAAAGCGCCTTGGAATGAACTAAATTAAAAAACTTTGGTTGAAAAATAACAAAATGGCGGCGTTTTTTTTTCAAAAATCGAGGTTTAAATAATAATAAATAATAATTAATAAATCTTTTGATGATAAGTCATCATAAATAGGCATTAAAATTTCTTGTACCTCATCATCTAAAGGTGGAGGATGCTTGAACTTTTTTAATGCATTATCACCAGCTGCCTCCGCCTTGCGCCAGTTACACCAAGTCGTTTCTCAAGCAGGACAATAAGAGTGTTGAGGGTTCTCATCAGTTGAAATTTTGTGGTAATATGCTGCCCAAATTTACTTGCGCATATTTTCAACTGAATCAGGATTTCATCGTATAGCTAAGCCATAATATGTGGCAAAATTTTTCATTAATTTTATTGTCAGTTTAACTTTTTTCGGACCTTTTTTTGGAGATTCTACACTTTTTTTACAGCCATTTTTTTTATATTTTTTTTTGCCAAGGCTAACTGTTTTTTGCTTCTTTTAAAGGAGATGACTCACTTATCTTTGTCTACACTTTGGGTTAAGTCGATGTAGCAATATAGCGAATTGAACGAAAATCATAGAAAAAATGACCTTCGGGCGCTTCCCTATATATACTCACAACATTTTTTTTTTAGAATTTCAATTTTATATTATTACAATCATGTTTTTAAAGCTACATTCTAGCATATTCAATCAAAAAACAAAAATCGATTTTTCAAAAATTTGGAGGTGCTGTTGCCTTAAGATTTTGTTAATTTGACAAATTGCTAAATTGCTTTTTACCCCTTCAACTTCCAATGCAGTCATCGGATCGAAATAAAATTCATAGGATGGGCTGGCCTCTATGTGAAGCTGATTTGGGATTTTTAGGAGGGGGATAATAAGGGCTGCCAGCACCAGGTGTTTTCATATGGCAAAAAGCAACAATGAAAATAAGTAAACAACAGTGGTGAAGCGTCCATACACACCGATTCTTTAAGGTTTCTCTTTCGAAAATATCAATTTATTTTGAATTTTTCAAAACATGTACGCAACATAAATAACATTTCAATTGAGTAAAGATCATGCCGTCCTTTGTATGATAGAATAACGTAAAAATACCCAAAATTTTTCGGCTTGCGAATTCTTATTTGGAAGTTACTAGAGACTCTGACCAAATTTATACTACCTTGTGTCTTTCTGTTTCCGTTCCTTGTTGAAATGCTAGCATTGTCTCGCTTTAACAGGTGAAAATAAGCGGCAATGGATCGGCTTACGAATGATTTGAAAATGGGAAAAAGTTTCGATCGGTTTATTCAGTACTCCCGTTGTGCTATTTTCATGTGCAGGTTACTTTCGATAAAGAGTTGTTTGTATTGCTCACATAATAACCAGCATGCTATGATTATATATTTGAGACATGAGATATGAGTAAACGTGTAAAGTATGAGTAAAGTTTGAGATATGAGTAAGTTTGAGGTATGGTTTTTGCCAAAAAATACAAATTAATGCTAAATTTTAACTTTTCTCCACAATGTCAGTTTGAAATTTTCAAAATTCCGATTTGCACAAGAACGGCAGCCCATCACCAAATTACCGCAATTTTCAGCTCTCGAAACTTCTGTTCACGAGAAGTGATGACCGGACAATCAGACCATTATGAAATTTCGAGGACATGTTGATATTAGCTAGGGCCATGATAGAAGTGATTTTGAAATGCCGGCAACCCTGTGGTAGTGGTTACGTCTTAAAATTTCACTGCAAAAGAAGCTGGTTTTCGGCCTTTTACTTCTGATTCAGTCTGCAAATTTTGAAAATTCACACAGTATTTGAAGCTCACTTTAAGACATATTTGGTAGAAATTTGGTTGGCAAATTCGAATAAAGTTACCAGCTACGGTAATTTTTTTCACCTAAACCTCATAAATTTGCTCAGCAAAATTAAGGTTTTTCCCCTATAACTTCCGAAATAGTCATGAAATTAAAACGAAGCTCATGCAGTAAATAGGCCTTGTTGTAAGCCGAATTTCGTATGAATTTCGGACAAATGATCTGATATGAGTCGGCTGCCTGCTATGGCCATTTTTATAATTTTTCGGTATTTATTTTCTAAGCGATTTTGTCATTAAATTTTCAAATTGGAATTATTCTGCAATGACCACTAACATCAAATATTAACGTTTCAAAAATTTGAAAAAGTTTAAGGGTGACAACTGTAAAATTCTTTTCACCCCTCTAACTTCCAGCGCAGACATTCAATCGAAACAAAATTCACATGGTGGGTTTAACTTAACGTGAAGCAGATTTGGTATATTTTTGGCTATGCTGCTAACACAAGGTTTCCAGCAAAGTACATTTTCGTAAGCATTGCACTAACATATGCTTCCATAATATATTTATATGCAAAGTGTTAACAATAAAAATAAGGAACCAATGTTTAGATTTCCTGGGTTTTGAAAATTTTTCAAATGGTAGCTTCAAACAAAAAAACCGCTGAAAATTTCGATGAAATTCTCAGATGAAAACGAAGTTCAAAGGACAGGTTAGCTTGTTATGGTGGACTTATTGCTGCTTCGTTCGAACAGTGCTACCAGCACCGAACAATTTCTTCAATTATGTTATAGGAGATGCTACCAAGAAATGGTTTTTGTTGCTTTAGGTAAGAAATGATTGATATGATACTACAAAAAGAGTATTACGTCTTTCAAACCTTTTTGGTCACTCAACACAATTTCTTCGCAAATCAGTTTTCGAGCGGTTTTTATGCGCAAAAGTTTTTTTTTTGCAGAGTGGGCCAGTTTTTGTCTAAAGTTAATGGGCTTAAAGGCATTATATGAATAAACGATTCATGAATCGCATTTGCCACAGCTGAGAATTGTTAGTACCATATGAATTTCAAAAATATAACGTGGTTTTTAATTCATGTCTATATTTGATCGTTAAGTTACACACTTAACGCAAAAAAATTACAATAATTACATTATTTGATCATTAGTTTATCAAATCAGTACATCAATGGCTCATTATGTAAAAAAGTTTCTAATTTATTGCGTAAAAACAGTGATCTGTACGATAAAAAAAAACTCAGCTATATAAAGCGAAAACTATGCACTGAGACCGAGCTGAATGCGGTGTTTAAATTCTAATTTTCCGATCAAAAAATTAAATCTGATTTATGCTACGGTTGGCTATGAAAGTATAACATTCGGTTAAAGTTTATGATTGATCGATCTATGAAACTTATTCCTTTGAATTTTACAGGTTGCCATGGTTTGCATTACCCTAGGAACAAAAAAGAAAGTGTTGACCAATCTTAGTGTCTTCCTCCTTATAGCATTTTCCAATCACGCTGTGGGCAACGGAGCCAGAGATAGCAAGGTTTGCTGTAAAATCAATTTAAAAATTTTCTCAACTGAAATTTATTAGCATAGACATGTGGAAAGCAGACTTTTGGGAGCTACAGATACTTTCACGACAGTCATAGAGTAAAAATAATTCGACACTTTGCCAATTCTACTACGATGCACTTTAGTGTGCACTTGTTACAAACTGTAATCAACCCAACGTGGCAGATTCTAGTGGTCCGTTTCAGTGAAAAATATGGTGATCAAGTCCTGGGAAATGTGACGTTCCGGCTCTGCGATGTAAAAAAATTGGCCAAAAAGTATCCTATGATCAGTTTCGTCCAGAAGTATTTCCTAAAGATGTCGAATTTTTCAATAAATTGTCCCCTACCGGCCGACAATTACTTTGTGAGAAGCGATAATTTTTTGGAGGCTGTATTTCCGTATTATGCATTTTATATTAGAGGCTCTATTATAAGAATTACTTTTAACTACTATGAGGAAATGCCGTTAGATAGCTTCATTTTCATTGCGCATTATGCTGTGAACTTTGTATTAAATCCACCTTGTAGAAGAGGAAAATAGGTAGTTTTTTCAATAAAATTATAATAAATGTCTAATGGCAATAATCAAGAAAGGACGATTTTCTTCACTTTCAAATCATTAGGATTGCAGAAAAGATCAGGGTAAGTGAGAGTCAGATTATTAAAAATAGAGAAATTTGCGTCATCAGCTAATTACGGGGAATATCATGTAATATATTAATATGATTAATACGAAATTTTCGCACGTGCCGCATCCATTCGGGCTCTTGGAAGTGTGAGCATAAGGTTCATGTGGTAGCTACTGGGAACAATATTTCCTAAAAAAACGTTAACCGAATAGTCCCTTCAAAGTATGTTTGGTGTGACCACGTTTCTTTTTCCCGTAAAAACTGTCGAAATGCCCAACACGAATCGAACAACAAGCTTCTGAATCAAACTGATAGTACAACAACTCTCACTAACCTATTAAGATATTCCTGTATTTTTAGTTAACTAAATACAATTTTTTATCTTAGTTATTTGAACCTGAGCAACCTGAAATGAAAGTTTTCCATTCTATCCACCAAGCTACATTTCGCCTTGTGACAGAAGTCTTAAGTTTGAGAATTATAAATAAGATTTCAAAGCAAATTACAAATCATAAGTTTTGTGGTTATTGAACTTTAAGACCACCTGCGGATTGGGGCGTACGTGGCGCGTGCAGCGTGAAAATATATAAAATAAAATAAGGCAAAGCAATTATTTTTGTCTGCTCAAGATTGTTATTGAACCACTCATTCTTGTAGGGGCACCACAGACTATAATTGTTTACTATTTTGTATCATATACATTGTTGGAATATCATAGTTTGTGGTTGCTTACTTTTCTGCACCATAGTTTATCAACCATTCGTCATGGTACATAAAAGTAATCAACAATTCTTTTATGGTTATTTTAACTATAGTCCGTTGCTGATGTAAAAAGAACTAAGGAAAATTGTTGCTTTCACCAAGATTTTTCTCTCAGAGTATGCTAAATTTACTTTGGACCAGTATAATTATAAAATACACAGGACTCAGTTTAAACAAAGTATAATTGTAGTATACTGGTGTATAAGAAATTCATTTAAAAAAGAATGAAGTTTAATCTAATTTGTTTGTCCTGAATCTATTTAGTTTGCTTTGTCTTATATATTTATTTGCTTTGCCTTATTTTATTTTATATATTTTCACGCTGCACGCGCCACATACGCCCCAATCCGCAGGTGGTCTTAAAGTTCAATAACCACAAAACTTATGATTTGTAATTTGCTTTGAAATCTTATTTATAATTCTCAAACTTAAGACTTCTGTCACAAGGCGAAATGTAGCTTGGTGGATAGAATGGAAAACTTTCATTTCAGGTTGCTCAGGTTCAAATAACTAAGATAAAAAATTGTATTTAGTTAACTAAAAATACAGGAATATCTTAATAGGTTAGTGAGAGTTGTTGTACTATCAGTTTGATTCAGAAGCTTGTTGTTCGATTCGTGTTGGGCATTTCGACAGTTTTTACGGGAAAAAGAAACGTGGTCACACCAAACATACTTTGAAGGGACTATTCGGTTAACGTTTTTTTAGGAAATATTGTTCCCAGTAGCTACCACATGAACCTTATGCTCACACTTCCAAGAGCCCGAATGGATGCGGCACGTGCGAAAATTTCGTATTAATCATATTAATATATTACATGATATTCCCCGTAATTAGCTGATGACGCAAATTTCTCTATTTTTAATAATCTGACTCTCACTTACCCTGATCTTTTCTGCAATCCTAATGATTTGAAAGTGAAGAAAATCGTCCTTTCTTGATTATTGCCATTAGACATTTATTATAATTTTATTGAAAAAACTACCTATTTTCCTCTTCTACAAGGTGGATTTAATACAAAGTTCACAGCATAATGCGCAATGAAAATGAAGCTATCTAACGGCATTTCCTCATAGTAGTTAAAAGTAATTCTTATAATAGAGCCTCTAATATAAAATGCATAATACGGAAATACAGCCTCCAAAAAATTATCGCTTCTCACAAAGTAATTGTCGGCCGGTAGGGGACAATTTATTGAAAAATTCGACATCTTTAGGAAATACTTCTGGACGAAACTGATCATAGGATACTTTTTGGCCAATTTTTTTACATCGCAGAGCCGGAACGTCACATTTCCCAGGACTTGATCACCATATTTTTCACTGAAACGGACCACTAGAATCTGCCACGTTGGGTTGATTACAGTTTGTAACAAGTGCACACTAAAGTGCATCGTAGTAGAATTGGCAAAGTGTCGAATTATTTTTACTCTATGACTGTCGTGAAAGTATCTGTAGCTCCCAAAAGTCTGCTTTCCACATGTCTATGCTAATAAATTTCAGTTGAGAAAAATTTTAAATTGATTTTACAGCAAACCTTGCTATCTCTGGCTCCGTTGCCCACAGCGTGATTGGAAAATGCTATAAGGAGGAAGACACTAAGATTGGTCAACACTTTCTTTTTTGTTCCTAGGGTAATGCAAACCATGGCAACCTGTAAAATTCAAAGGAATAAGTTTCATAGATCGATCAATCATAAACTTTAACCGAATGTTATACTTTCATAGCCAACCGTAGCATAAATCAGATTTAATTTTTTGATCGGAAAATTAGAATTTAAACACCGCATTCAGCTCGGTCTCAGTGCATAGTTTTCGCTTTATATAGCTGAGTTTTTTTTTATCGTACAGATCACTGTTTTTACGCAATAAATTAGAAACTTTTTTACATAATGAGCCATTGATGTACTGATTTGATAAACTAATGATCAAATAATGTAATTATTGTAATTTTTTTGCGTTAAGTGTGTAACTTAACGATCAAATATAGACATGAATTAAAAACCACGTTTTATTTTTGAAATTCATATGGTACTAACAATTCTCAGCTGTGGAAAATGCGATTCATGAATCGTTTATTCATATAATGCCTTTAAGCCCATTAAGTTGAGACAAAAACTGGCCCACTCTGCAAAAAAAAACTTTTGCGCATCAAAACCGCTCGAAAACTGATTTGCGAAGAAATTGTGTTGAGTGACCAAAAAGGTTTGAAAGACGTAATACTCTTTTTGTAGTATCATATAAACCATTTCTTACCTAAAGCAACAAAAACCATTTCTTGGTAGCATCTCCTATAACATAATTGAAGAAATTGTTCGGTGCTGGTAGCACTGTTCGAACGAAGCAGCAATAAGTCCACCATAACAAGCTAACCTGTCCTTTGAACTTCGTTTTCATCTGAGAATTTCATCGAAATTTTCAGCGGTTTTTTTGTTTGAAGCTGCCATCCGAAAAATTTTCAAAACTCGGAAAATTTAAACATTGGTTCATTATTTTTACTGTCAACACTTTGCATATAAATATATTATGGAAGCATATGTTAGTGCAATGCCTACGAAAATGTATTTTGCTGGAAACCTTGTGTTAGCAGCATAGCCAAAAATATACCAAATCTGCTTCACGTTAAGTTAAACCCACCATGTGAATTTTGTTTCGATTGAATGTCTGCGCTCGAAGTTAGAGGGGTGAAAAGAATTTTACAGTTGTCACCCTTAAACTTTTTCAAATTTTTGAAACGTTAATATTTGATGTTAGTGGTCATTGCAGAATAATTCCTATTTGTAAATTTAATGACAAAATCGCTTAGAAAATAAATACCGAAAAATTGTAAAAATGGCCATTGCAGGCAGCCGACTCATAACATTTGTCCGAAATTCATACGAAATTCGGCTTACAACAAGGCCTATTTACTGCATGAGCTTCGTTTTAATTTCATGACTATTTCGGTAGTTATAGGGGAAAAACCTTAATTTTGCTGAGCAAATTTATGAGGTTTAGGTGACAAAAATTAGCGTAGCTGGTAACTCTATTCGAATTTGCCAACCAAATTTCTACCAACTATGTCTTAAAGTAAGCTTCAAATACTGTGTGAATTTTCAAAATTTGTAGACTGAATCAGAAGTAAAAGGCCGAAAGCTAGCTTCTTCGTAACCACTACCACAGGGTTGCCGGCATTTCAAAATCATTTCTATCATGGCCCTAGCTAATTTCAACATATCCTCGAAATTTCATAATGGTCTGATTGTCCGGTCATCAGTTCTCGTGAACAGAAGTTTCGAGAGCTGAAAGTTGCGGTAATTTGGTGATGGGCTGCCGTTCTTGTGCAAATCGGAATTTTGAAAATTTCAAACTGACATTGTGGAGAAAAGTTAAAATTTATCATTAATTTGTATTTTTTACCAAAAACCATACCTCAAACTTACTCATATCTCAAACTTTACTCATACTTTACACGTTTACTCATATCTCATGTCCCAAATATATAATCATAGCGTGCTGGTTATTATGTGAGCAATACAAACAACTCTTTATCGAAAGTAACCTTCACATGAAAATAGCACAACGGGAGTACTGAATAAACCGATCGAAACTTCTTCCCATTCTCAAACCATTCGTAAGCCGATCCATTGCCGCTTATTTTCACCTATTAAAGCGAGAAAATGCTAGCATTTCAACAAAGAACGGAAACAGAAAGACACAAGGTAGCATAAATTTGGTCAGAGTCTCTAGTAACTTCCAAATAAGAATTCGCAAGCCGAAAAATTTTGGGTATTTTTACGTTATTCTATCATACAAAGGACGGCATGATCTTTACTCAATTGAAATGTTATTTATGTTGCGCACATGTTTTGAAAAATTCAAAATAAATTGATATTTTCGAAAGAGAAACCGGAAAGGATCGGTGTGCATGGACGCTTCACCACTGTTGTTTACTTATTTTCATTGTTGCTTTTTGCCATATGAATATTTCATGGTAGCATTTTTTGTACGTAAATAATGAAAACACCTGGTGCTGGCAGCCCTTTTTATCCCCCTCCTAAAAATCCCAAATCAGCTTCACATAGAGGCCAGCCCATCCTATGAATTTTATTTCGATCCGATGACTGCATTGGAAGTTGAAGGGGTAAAAAGCAATTTAGCAATTTGTCAAATTAACAAAATCTTAAGGCAACATAGCACCTCCAAATTTTTGAAAAATCGATTTTTGTTTTTTGATTGAATATATTGGAATGTAGCTTTAAAAACATGATTGTAAAAATATATACAAAAAAAAAACAAAAAAAATAGCTGTAAAAAAAGTGTAGAATCTCCAAAAAAAGGTCCGAAAAGAGTTAAACTGACCCTAAAATTAATGCGAAATTGTGCCACATATTATGGCTTAGCTATACGATGAAATCCTGATTCAGTTGAAAATATGCGCAAGTAAATTTGGGCAGCATATTACCACAAAATTTCAACTGATGAGAACCCTCAACACTCTTATTGTCCTGTTTGAGAAACGACTTGGTGTAATTTGCGCAAGGCGGAGGCAGCTGGTGATAATGCATTAAAAAATTTCAAGCATCCTCCACCTTTAGATGATGAGGTACAAGAAATTTTAAAGCCTATTTATGATGACTTATTATCAAAAGATTTATTCAAGCGCTGCTTGTTCAATTTTACGCAGAATAATAACGAAAGCTATAATTCTTGTGTTTGGAATTTAGCCCCCAAACATACTTTTTGTGAGAAAAACGTGCTAAATATGGCTACAAATATTTCTGCATGTACAATGAAGAATTTACGGCTATTTTGCAAATAATGCAAGTAATGGGAGCTACGATTAGCGAACGTGCGCTGGAAGATGCAGAACGATTTTCGAAAAAAAACACCGCCATTTTGTTATTTTTCAACCAAATTTTTTTTTTTAGTTCATTCCAAGGCCGCTTTCATGTTGATCAAAACCACTTTTTTGTTTGTTTTTTCAGACTTTCCTGAGGACAATTATCATGCATGCCAAGTTTTTTTGGTGTATTTCCCTAAAAATTGTAGCAGACGACAGGGGGCCACAAAACATTTTTTACAATTTTTTTAATGTAGTATAAAAGAAGTAAAAAGTTTCATTAAGATATGTTTTTTATTCAATTAAAAACAAGCCTTCGAAAAAACATTTTTTTTCAATTTGAAGGTGCTACGTCACCTTAATATTCGTTGTTATTGTCACTAGATCATGTAAGGTAATAATATTTAAATACTTAATAAGAACATAGTATATTAAAGAAATAAGAGAAAAAAGCTAGCAAAACTCATATAGCTGGCAAACCTGTTATGATTTTTCCTCCAAATTCCTACCAAATTTGGCTTACATTAACGTCCAGTAGGAATTTGATTTTAATTGCATGGCCACACCGGAAACTAGAAGGCGAAAAGCTTGATATTGCTGAGCGTATTTTCATGATTCAAGACACAAAAATCACCATAGGTAGCAGCTCCATCATAATATTAAAAACCAGACTTCCATCGAACTTGGCTTGAAGTAGAATCCAGCTTCTGTATTAATTTCGTTCAAATTTGCTGTCTGAATCCGAATTTATGGAGTAAAAAGTATTTTTTTTTTATAATGACAGCCACAGTGTTGCCCACATATCAAAATCCCTTCAATCAGACCTGGTCATGTTAAAGGCTAACACAAAAAGTGAATTTCATATTGATTTGATTATCCGATCGTCAGTTCTCGAGAACAGAAATAAAATAGAGGTATTTTGGTGATGGGTTGCCGTTCTTGTGAAAGAACGTTTGTATTTTTTATTTTTCAAAAAGCGAAAATTTTTCAGAAGGGTCGATTATTTGTAGGTTTTTTTCACTTGCTTGCCATAGTTACAGGGTCGCCGGAACATTCACAAAAAACTATGTATGTATAGTTCGAATCAGCGTTTTTCCCAGGAAGAGCAAGCTGCTTACTTTTGATTGTTTGTCAAAAAAGTTGTTTTTGTAACATACTTTCGAGAATACAAATGAAGACCATGAGAATATTCTGTTCATAGGGAAATAGAAAAGAACAAATCAATTGGACAAACTATGATATTCCAACAATGTATATGATACAAAATAGTAAACAATTATAGTCTGTGGTGCCCCTACAAGAATGAGTGGTTCAATAACAACCTTGAGCAGACAAAAATAATTGCTTGGCAGTTAAATTGTATGCACAACATGAATGTGGTCACTCGACAATGAATTACCATAGAATAATTGAGATGGTTTGTCTACAATTAAATAGTGCACAGACAATGAGTGTTTGTAAACTAGTAGCAGTTGAGACAGAAATCAAATACATCACTTAAGCGGTATCGGTGAAAATTTTTGAAAAATATATTTCTATCGAAGCAGAAGTTAAAACAAGAGTTTCAAAAAATTATGAATTTTTAAGTGAACTCATATGCAGATGATTGGATCGATTGGATGACTGCATCAACTAATAATGTCCATGATGTTTCACCTAAGCATTGGTTATTTTCAAAATCTCTCAAAATATAGTGGCCAGTGAGGGAAAGAGAAATGGCCGTTTCAATATTCTATTAAAAAATTTGTGTTTCATATAAAATAGTTGGACACAATTGATTGCTTGAATCTTATCGAATTTGAAGGGTCTATTAAGGAAATGGAAGATGACAGTTGAGGCGATGAAAATGGAGAAGTACTGGCACTAGACATATGTGATTTCAATTCTGCCTGAATTTGCGGCTTTTGTAACAATACTTCATGCATGAGCTTTTTGATCAGTAACTAAAAACTTCCATATCAGTATTTAGTTTTTCCTGAATGAAAAAATGCATATTGTATGTATATTATGTGTAAATTTAGGAAAAGTTCAACAGGTATTTCGTTTTCTTCTCGCCAAATCCACAATTTTTTCAGCAATTCATTTTAGAGCCAAATGTTTTCCAGTATATATTTCATCGATATCCTTTTCTAACATGCCTTTGAGTCAATTCATATTAATTTCATTTTTTATAAAAAAATTCCAATAAGTCAGAAGTGAAGTAATTCATGAAACTGGTTCAACTTCTCAGTCGCTTTGGAAAATTGGCTTTTTGGATTTTACACTCGTTTTGAATGATGTTTACTCTCAGATGAGAAACACAATTTGAAAACGCCATTAAAATATGGTGTGTGCAAAAAAGTTAGGAATGGTTAAAGGTCATGAAAATCACTTTTTTTAAAACATTTCGTTAATTATTGCTTTTGTTTGTATAGGGTGGGCCAAATACAAGTTTTTTTAAAAAATGCAATAAAATGAACAAAATGTAATATTTTTCCATGCATTATGGCTTTATTAGTAAGACTAAAAATTCCCATTAATGATGGAACACAATTTCGTTCAAGTGGCTACCTCGACTGGCTTCGCAGTAGCGCATTCTGTCACTCCAATATTCCAAGAACTTGTTGATGTTTGTGTCGGGCTGTAGCTCACGGATTGCTGGATGATAACATATTGGCCTTAAGTGCTAGAATCGTTTCTGGATTCATCGGTCCTTCACGGTTCCCCACAAAAAAAAGTCCAAAAGAGTCAAATTGCAGCTCTGATTCGCCCAATTGACATCGCCAAGACGGCTGATAACACGATTTGGGAATTTGGTGCGTAAAAGATCGATTGTGGCATGGGCTGTGTCACATGTCTTCAAATCCATGTCTTCAATTTCAGTAGAAAAAAAGTCGGATAACATGGCTCTGTAACGTTCACCGTTGACTAGAGATGGGCAAAAGCGCTCATAGCTCACCACTCACCACTCACTTTTACAGTGAAGCGCCTGAAAAAAGCAAAGCATAGTCTGCGAACGAAAGCTCTCGTTTGACTAAACTTAGTGAAATGTGCAGCGAAAAGTATACTGAGAGTACGGCGCAACACTGTAAAAAAGAGTCATGAGTGGTGAGCTAAGAGCTATTTTGCCCATCTCTACCGTTGACCAAAACGTTTTTCCCAGCCTCTTTTTCGAAGAAATATGGTCCAATTATGCCACCACTCCGCAATCCGCACCAAATTGTCACCCTCAGTGGATGCATTGGCTTCTCGACAACAACGTGTGGGATTTTCGAGCTCCAGATGCGGCAATTTTGTTTGTCAATGTAGCCGCCGAGATGAAAATGTACCTCGCCAGAAAAGATGATTTTTAACTCAAAATCGATGTCCAATTCAAGCTGCTCTAAGGCCCGAATTGCGAAGCGATAACGAATCGGATGGTCGTGCACATTCAATTGCTGAGTCAATTACACGTTGTAAGTGAATAATCCCAGATCTTTGGGCAGAATTCTCCTCAGGCTAGTGCGTGAAGTGTTGAGCTGTTGAGATCAACGGCGAGTTGATGTTCGTGAAGTGAGTCTCACATTCTCGGCTACAGCAGCCACGTTCTCGTCTGTGTGCACCGTACGATGACGGGGGCTATGAGTGTTGTCCACTAGCATGCCAGTTTCTTAAACTTTTTGCACAAACTTGCGTACAGCAGGCGCGGTGGGTGCTTCACTTCGGCCAAACTAATTTTCAAAAAACGCACTATTTGGGCTACACAACACCACTCTCGAAATAAGTTTTCAAAATTTTCCAACGTTGTTGAAGCGTCAAGTGACTCATTTCGTTCCGCGGAGGTATCATACTGACTTTCTGTCAAGATTTCGAGCGGAAAACAGCTTTCAGTGTCAAACTAGCCTATCATCTAAAAAGAGACCACTAGATGGCCCACCCTGTACATCACAAGTTTGTTCAGCACAAAAAGTTGCTCAAAAGTTTCATATGCAAAATTTGCGAGAGGCCAAGAGTGTTCTATTATGCACTATTATTTATGCTTTATAATGAAATGAAACGATAAATGCATCGAAACGTCAAAGATTTATCAGGCTCATAACTCAAGAGAAACTTTGAAACTACGCGAAACTTTGAAAGCGAAATGATTTTTTTTTGGCACAACGAATCTGTATTTGTCTTAAATTACTGGGCTAAAGGGCATAATATGAATAACCGATTCATGATTTGCATTCGCCACAGATGAGAATTATTAGTATCTTATGAATTTCAAATACAAAACGTGTTTTATAATTTGAGTTTATATTTGATCATTAAGTTACAAATTAAACGTAAACAAATTGCGATAATAACACTATTTGATCATTAGTTTGTCATATCAGTGCATCAATGGCTTATTATGGTATTTAACAAATTTCTGGTTTATTGCAATATCTAACACATCACTGTTTTATGCAGCTCAAAACTTAATTGAGCGAAAACTATGCAATGCAATGGAGCTGGATGCGTTGTTCAATTCTAAGTGTCGGATTTGTGCTCCGGCTGCCTATAAAAGTGTAACATTTGATTAAGATTTAACTAAAAATAGTGTATTTCTTTTATAGCTGATCAATTTATGAAACCTATTCCTTTGAATTTTTCAGGTTGCCATGGTTTGCATTACCCTACGAACAAATAATAAAGCGTTGGGCAATCTTAGTGTCTTACTCCTTATAGCTTTTTGTAAGCATGCGGTAAGCAATGGAGTCAAAGATAACAGGGTTCGTTGTAAAATCATTTTAATATTTATCTCAACTGAAATTTATTATCATAGACATGTGGAAAGCAGACTTTTGGGAGCTACAGATTCTTTCAAGACAGTCATAGAGTAAAACTAATTCGGCACTTTGCCAATTCTACTACGATGCACTTTAGTGTGCACTTGTTACAAACTGTAATCAACCCAACGTGGCAGATTCTAGTGGTCCGTTTCAGTGAAAAATATGGTGACCAAGTCCTGGGCAATGTGACGTTTCGGTTCTGCGATGTAAAAAAATTGGCCAAAAAGTATCCTATGATCAGTTTCGCCCAGAAGTATTTCCTAAAGATGTCGAATTTTTCAATAAATTGTCCCCTACCGGCCGACAATTACTTTGTGAGAAGCGATAATTTTTTGGAGGCTGTATTTCCGTATTATGCATTTTATATTAGAGGCTCTATTATAAGAATTACTTTTAACTACTATGAGGAAATGCCGTTAGATAGCTTCATTTTCATTGCGCATTATGCTGTGAACTTTGTATTAAATCCACCTTGTAGAAGAGGAAAATAGGTCGTTTTTTCAATAAAATTATAATAAATGTCTTATGGCAATAATCAAGAAAGGACGATTTTCTTCATTTTCAAATCATTAGGAATGCACAAAAGACCAGGGTAAGTGAGAGTCAGATTATTAAAAATAGAGAAATTTGCATCAGCTAATTACGGGGAATATCATGTAATATATTAATATGATTAATACTAAATTCAAAATTATGATTATTACTAAATTAGCCAAGAAGTATCCTATGATCAGGTTCGCCGAGAAATATGCCCTAGAGATGTCGAATTTTTCAATAAAATGTCCTCTACCAGCCGACAATTACTTTGTGAGCAGCGATAATTTTTTGGAGGCTGTGTTTCCGTATCATGCATTTTATATTAGAGCCGCTATTATAACAATTATTTTTAATTTCTATGAGGAAATACCATTAGGAAACTTCAATTTCGCTGCGCATTATGCTGTGAACTCTGTATTAAGACCACCTTGTAGAAGAGGAAAATAGGCCGTTTCTCAATAAAATTGGAACAAGTGTCTTATAGCAATTATCAGGAAAATGTGTTTTTTTTTTCGCTCTCAAATCATATAGAATGTACAAAATGTTGTGGTGGATGAGAGTCAGATTGTTAAGAATCAAGAAATTTGATTCCGTACCGTATGCATAAGGTCCACGTGGTAGCTGCTGAAAACAATATTTCCTAAAAAAAATGTTAGCCGAATAGTCCCTTCGAAGTAAGATTTGTGTAACCATGGTCATTTTTCCCGTAAAGGCTGTCAAAATTTCCTGCACAAATCGAACAACAAGTTTCTGAATCAGACTGATAGTACAAAAACGTTTACGAATTTTTTCTCTTTATAACCTCTTTGTTCGAACTTCAGTTTCATTTTCATGTCATTTGACTGTCAGTACTCGTAGAAACTAGAGCTGAGCAGAACTTATAAAGTGCAACAAATGTGGAGTTTTAAGTAATTATTTTGTGTCGGTAAAACTGAGGTATCTGAAATGACACGGACTCTAGAACTTACAGAAGTCTTAAGTTTGACATTTATAAATAAGACTTCAAGGCACGTTTTAGATCATAAGCTTGGGCTTTTTGAATTTTAAGGCCAACTGCGAATTGAAGTGCGTGTGGTGCGTGTAGCGTGACCTGACACGGCGCGAGTTTGTTTTTACATGAATGATCAAATAGGACAACTCGAATTGAAGGTGTGGCGCGAGGCTTGCGGCTCTGTGGTGGAGCCAGAGTTTCTTGCGTCGCCTGCGTCTTAGGTTGCAGTTAGTCTGAGAGTGTTATCCATCAGTTTTCATCATGAGTTCAGCATGAATAGTAGTATTCGGCTACAAGTCACCAACTGCCGTTGTGTAGTGTGAAAGCATTTTGACTACGACTTTTATTCGCAAATACTATCGAAAATGATTACCGATTTTTTTACAAAACTGTTTAAGAGTGAGCGCAGCACCAGCCAAATTTATAATAAGGTGAAGTTTTTTGTGAGAAAAGCTCCCCAATGAAGAAATATCGTATGAAAACAAAGTCTGTAGACCTCTCTAATTTAGGTGCAAACTATGGTTTGCTAGGCAAGTCAACCAGCGCTAATTGCAATCGCGTGCCAACTTTAATGATTAGTAATTTAATCTGGTAGCAAGCCCAAAAGCCAAACATAAGATACAAGAACAGGAAGCCATTTCGAATGTCTTAAACGAAGACCAAACTCGGAGTAAACCCAACACTATGACCGACTCAAAAAAACTTTTAAGTCCCTCCTACCATGATCTAAAAAAGGACTATTCCTAAATTCATTTATGAGATGAAGGTACAAGATATTGTACTTCTCATTAATAATCAGCAAATGAATTCCTTTTGTAAAACAAATCATGCCATACTCACGAACTTTCAAGGACTAAATCACTAGTTTATTACTTATAAAATATACAAGTTTAAATAAAAAAGAAATACTTACGAACACGTAATTACTGTTATTAGCTGTATAAGTTTCATTCAAATCAATTGAAGGGCTTTTGTATTATCGACTTTGAAAACCTAGTTTGGAGAAAAACTCATTCAAAATTTTACACTCGATTTGTGTAAAAAATATCAATTATATTATTATTTACGCCAAATCATATATTCTTTGGCCATAGCAGTCTTTGTTAGCAACCTTTCCGCTGATGTGAAAGCTTTAGCATTACTGATCTGTGGTTTTCTACGCTGCATCCTGTCTTCCATAGTGTTTCACCAGCGCGTTAGTTTACTACCCTTACAAAATCAGTGTTTTTATGAGGGAGGCCTTCAGAAATTTCAAGATATTTCAAAACCAATTCATTGGATTTATTTGAAATTTTCAGATACGATTTCCAAGGTATCATGCTTTCAGCTTAATTAATTTCCCAAACATTGAGTTTTTAAAAAACCTAGCTTGCCCTTACTCCTAAAGTTTGAGTAGGAGATCATAGGCTCTTAGTCTGTGATCAAAAAACAACTTCTTTTCCTATAATTTCCACAGCAGAAATTAGCTTAAAACAAAATTCTTACAGTAGGTTGATTTGAATATAAGCCAAACTCGACAAACTTTTTTTCCAAAATAGTATCGAGTAGACAGCTACAGTGATTTATTGGCAATTTTTACTTACAGAAAAAGAGATGCCATGTACAAATTTGCATTTGATAAGCACCTTTTGATAGGTAACTAGCAAGAAATGTTTAATGCTGTGTTGTGGCTGAGACCATGGGAATTGATTTGCCTCTTATTCTGAGAGCTGTCTCTTATGCTCGTAATGAAGTGTGGGGCAGCTCCAGCACAAACGATCGAGGTGAAGCACTTTTTGATTTCATCCTTCCCCACGATCTGTTCATTGCCATTGCAGGTACCTAAGTGAAGTTTTTGATGTCACCCTGGTCAGTGGACGACAATCGTATCTTCTCTTTAACTGAAGATTTTTAAAGGAGTGTTCATTATCTAATCATAGCTACATATCGTTCGACATGGCTAGCCATAACTCAACTGAGCAGGTAGTTTTTATTTACAGAAAGAAAACAGAGTGAAAGTTTTTAAAATCCTTTTTTCGATCCTCACTGGAAACTTCTCTCAGGAGCATCGACTGCTCAAATGGATTGGATCTCTCAACTCCGCATCGAAAGCTGCGTGTAACCCATCCACATACAGAGAGAATCACAAGCCGCCCCGGTGGAACATTAATATCACCAACCTGCGCAGAAAGCGTAGAAAGGAGCTCAACAGCTCTATAAGGTCTAATGACTAGTCGTTGCTTGAAACAAATCTGAAAGCTTTTAAGTATGCCGTACGCAAGGCATCGAACCTCATTGAGATCTTTCTGCAGTAATGTGAAGAGTATGAACAAGGCAAACCACTTTCATAAAAATTTTAAGCAATAGCCAAATAGCCATGGGTACATCAGTGAAGGCATTTGGACTAGCTCGAGCGCAAATGCTCTAAAGTTTCTCATGGACGTACATTTTCTGGGCAATTGCTGTCCTCCTGTAGAAACAGCGTACCAAACGGAGTAAGTTACCAGCTCAACGCCGTCATTCAGCATATTTAATTCTTATTTGAGCCGCTTCTATATCCGGGCATTGATGTCGTTCGTGCGGCTGATATTCAACAGTCCATGGAAGTATTGTTACCTGGCTCCGAGAGACTCAACACTCGTGTCTGCGCTTCTTGTATGTTCCCACCTGTCTTCTGGGAAACTAGAGCTGTGTCGATCCCTAAAAGAGAAAAAGTTTCGCATGTTAAGCCAAAGGACTATCGTCCAATATGTCTTAGCTTTATCTTGCTTAATATTCTGGAAAAGATCATTGGCTACCATGTAAAATAAATCAATCGATGCTTTGTTGATCTCGCAATCAAAGTTAAGTCTGTCAAAACTGCTTTTCATGTTGGCATTAAGAAAATTGGAGCATCTCTTGCTTTTAGGGAATATATGCGTGCCACCTTCTTGAACATTGCTGGATCCTTTAACAACGTAAAGTCTGACGTGATTGTTGAGACATTCTCGGTACTGAAGGTTGATGACTGGCTGATTGCTCTTATGGTGCTGCTTCTTAAGAATGGAATGGTAATCTCTTTCTGTCATGTACAAAGAAGTTTCACCATAGGCACACTTCAGAGTGGAGTTTTCACTGTTCGAAAACAAAGTTCAACCATGATAGGGTCTTGGTTGAGAGAGTTTCTGCTCCAGTAGATGCTCACTACATCGCTCTGAACGCTCTACTGGATTTTGAGTTTATAACTTGAATTCTTGGAAGAGATAAATGGTGTGATAGTGTCACCCTCGAATGTGGGCTTATCCATGAGTACGTTCATAGCTAAAAGCTTTACAATCGACTGGGGAGTGTTTTATGCTCGGATGAGCTAAATCTCAAGCTGTCTCTTCCTATACCAGACCAATTTCGTATCATTCAGGGGTAAGTTGCAATTATTTTTCAGCCAATCAACTAGCTTCTGTGTAATCAAATATTCGGAGTCAATACTGGCATTTCCACAGATAGCGACGCTGTTTTTAAGTCCTTTGCTTTTCCTTGTACAGTATCCATGATTACTGCTGAACGTCGTGCATCTATTAGGAGGACATTCGGCAGTACAATTGATTTGTTTACCTAGACATAAAGGTTTTCAGAACAACTAGGAGGCCAAAAGTCCAAAGCTTCTTCTCAGTGGGAATCCCAATGACATCGGCTAAATTGGCCATCAGGCAAAAATACCTCAGAGACGCTAGAAACTGTTTTGCCGATGAATTATCCTGTGCGATAACAAGAGAGTCCTGAGTCTCCATGGACGTGCATCGCACCAGGCAGCTATTAGGTTTGACTCGAAATGCTTAGCGTTGTGCTATGGGCATTCTTACGGGCCACTGCCTCAAAGGCTCAAAAGAGAGATATAAAGAAATGACAACAGCAATGAGAGCTGAAGCAATTTGACTGAATCTGAGCGTTAGTAGTAGTTAAGGAAAACGATAGCAACTAGGGGCAATTTTGACAGACTTTTCCGTCGCGACCGGGAAAATAGAGAAACTTGGCAATGTGTACGTGAAATGGACACGTACAAACAAACGCTCCTAGAACTTAGATATCCGAAAAACCAAACAGAATATTTGAGGTAGCTATTCTTTCGATGTTTTCTATTTATAGACTTTATCTTTGTTGTAAAATTGCTTCACTATAATTCGCATATGTATACGCTTGTTTCGTTTCCTTTGATCTCCCTGTTCTGAGGTTCAACGTCTTTTTTCGGAGATGTGGCTCACAGAAACAGGTGGAATCCGTCCTCAATTTCATGTGCCAGTGCCCGGCTTTGGCGAGGACGAAGATGGTGACACATGATGCAACCTTCATCTCAAATTTGACCGAACTATCCCTGGTGAAGAGTGGGATTAATCAAAGCAGGCAGATGGTTTCCTAATTTTAGTGACGTACGGTGGCATCACAACGGGCCTCTTTTCTGCTTATGTGCGTCAGTCGGCAGGCCTCTGTCGATCAGCAGCCACTTTAACCCACCTACCTAACCATCATGTAATCATCAGTTGGTTCTATAATTTCAGTTTTGAGTTCGCTCGAGCTTGTAACAAAAATTATTACCACTTCAGACACTATAATTGCCTGTGATTGCATGTGACTCAATGCTGGTATTTGGTATTAAAATCCATCGACCGTTGGCGTGTTAATAGCAAACGGGCCAAGTTTACAATAAAACAGATTGTGATCATTGATTTTCTGCTTTACGATCATGAAATTAAAAAATCATTTTCAAAGACGATCCACAAAAAATTAATAATTGTGCATCCAATCGTTAGTTCTACAATGCTTATTCTGCTAGCAACATGTATATCTGCTGTAGCAGCTCAAGTAAGTTTATAATGTGATAGTAGTTTATAATTTGATTGTTTTTCAGTAAATCGGAAATATTTTCAGCGCTGCCCATATTTGATCTATGGAAGTCATCGATTTATGCAGAAGAGCGATAGTGTGCGAATACATCGAATTCATTCCAATGAAAGTGCAATGGTTTTCGACGTTGAGGTATTGTACAATGTCACGTTGCCTGCGTGGCAGACCCGTTTGACTCGTACCGACTTCCGAACTGGTGAACATGTCCTCTTTGACGTTCAAATTCGAATGTGTAAATTACACCACGGTATATCAAAAATTCCGTTTATTCGTGCTGGCTACAGCTTTTTAATGAAGCATACTAATTTTACTGCTGTTTGCCCTCTGCCTGCAAGTCTCTATTTTATACGTGTGGTGCAATTTCCATACGAGGTATTTCCTTGGCAGTTATTCTATATTAAAGGATCTACAATGACTGTGGAATTTATATTTCATGATCTGCAAAAACCAAAACATCTGACATATCTTGCAGATTACGCAGTGAATGTCATTGTAAAAGATAATTGTTGAATGTCCTGCAAGATTAATTTCAAAACTTTTTGCCGTCAGCTGATTAAAACTGAACTGATTTCGCGATCTACCTATTGAGAAATATTGAGGTCTTATGTTAAATCAAATGTCTTTGGCGTTAATAATGCTCTGAAAGTTTTCGACTTTGTAATTTATAAATATGTAGTGTCGTTTTACAATAATCTGTTGTAAGTTTACGTGAGCCTACTTTAAAAATATAAATAAAAATAATCTTGAAATTAAATATAATTTTTATTCGGAATGCTTTCATCTATTGGTATTCCATAGCTGTTGTAAAGTATCGTCCGACGTCCGGCAAAACATACAGCGCACAAATTCTTCGACAAAAATCAAAAAATATCTGCAATATTTTGAAAATAATTGAAATGAATTAATTTGAATATGATGCTTCTGATATCGAAATGGAATTGGGAATTATTTTTGACTGATGTTATTGCATATTGACATGCATGTGGAAAATCAGGTCCGAAAAGAGAATTAGAAATCCCAAGCAACGAAATTTTAGGGAATCATAGACATTTGAGTATATGTATGGTGGCAATGCACAGGATTTGAGGATTTTCACCTAGGAAGACACAAATAGGAATAGTTTTTGATTTGTATTGGAATTCATATCCATATATTCAATGGCAGATCAAATTTTGTTTAATAGACGAAAGATCGATTTCAATATATTACATAACAGTACTCCGTAGTTGTCGCATGAATATCAATTTAAAATTGTAGATGTTAAGCTACGAGTATCAATCGAAATATATGAGAACTCAATTATATTGGTGAAAAGATTGATCCGCAGGAGAAGATCTGACAGATAGGAACATAAACATTATAACTTTTTCCACAGCAAAATTACCTATAAAGTTTGGGCGAGCAACTAAACGAACCACGAAAAACCGAGCCAAAGCTAATAATCAATTACAAATACATCGTGTCTACTATTATTTCCCTAAATCAGTGAAAATGCAACGTCAATTATTTTGTGTATCGATCAATTTAGACGCTCTTTTCACTACTGGCTACAAAATGCCACATCATCATTCTCATGAAAGCTAAATTAAGATTTCATCACTGTTAACCAGATTCCGAATTTTTCACTTCATATTATGCAAAATGAGGAAAAGTTTTGTCTTTAAATTCAAACATTTGATTAGAATTATTATTTATAACATGATACTGCTTTTCGATACGATGAGTATTTACACTTGCCAAAACATTGCAGCAGGCTGCTCTTGAAATTCGGAGAGTCATATAAACCAATCCAGAGAGTCATCTAAACCGAAGAGATGTAGGTATTTTCGGCAGTTAGAAACTGCGCTAGATTGTATGTTACTTCTCCATGTGGGCATTTGATTTAATATCGGATGTGACTTGTATGTCCATCTGTCAACTGAATCTTGTTCCCATTTGCCGCTGCATCTTTGTGTCGACATTATTATTTCCGTAGAATCTCAGAATTGTCAATTGGCATCATATCTGCTATCACACATGCGACTTCTCCTGAAATTGTTCTATACCCCCCAATAACCCTGACAGCACTAAGTTGATAGACCAAACACATCTTGCTCTTGTTTTACAGCTAACTGACGTGCCCTGACTGGCGCTGCATACAACATAATTGAACTTACAACTCTGGAGATCAGGATCCTGTGGTTCTGACTTGATCCTCCGATGTTGAAAAGCACCTTTGCTAGCGCTGCACTAACGTTTGACACCTTACATATGGGCTTTGAATGTGAGCTTACCATCAATACTTAATATCAGACTTGGATCTAATTTTTTGATCACCCACAGTGACTTCAAATGATTCAGTTTTCCGGAGGCTGTTAATCAATACTACCTCCGTCTGCGATGCTGCTAGTTTCAAGTTCGCGTTTTCTAGTCAACTATTCTAGTCAACTATCAAACCAAACTTTTTCCTATTTAGCACTTTTAGTGCTACTTTCAGTTTTTCCGGACGTTTTTCCGCCGGATTTTATTTTGCCGTACCTTCGAAACTAGGCCACTTTTTCACAGACTTGTATGGAAATTTCGCCCGAAACAACTCAAAAAGATCCCCGAATTCAAGCTACGCAAAAAAAAACAAAAAAAAATGGGAAAACTCGAAGTTTTTGCCTAATTTTCCCAATAAAAATTTTTTCATCCTTAAAATATCACTATTGTACTCCCCGATCACCTTCAATCATTGAAAGCGTGGTAAAGGCAGTTTTTGCCAAAGTATGGCCAAAACCCTACAAAACCGAAATTTTTGTATCACAGCAATAGGTCTTAGCCCCTTATGTCCGAAACCACTCTAACCCGAAATTGGCCGATTTCAGCTACTTTTGCCCTAAAAACTTTTTGAATATTTGAGTAAAATACTCGCAAGTACGAAAAAAGCAGATTATATTTTAACATACAGCATGAAAAAACTCAACTTCATATAATATTTGATCATACACTTTGATCAGACTTAATGGTTTTAGCAAAACTACCAGCCATTTATACATGATAAAATCTAGCCATACAAATTTCCATGCATATTCCATGCATTTCCATGCATTACATTCCATATGTATGCACTCGTAAAAAAATCTGCTAAATAGTATATCCAATCCATTCAAATCCATTCTTCACAAGCGGTTCTACATGCGTACTGTGTATACTGGTGTGCTTATACACTAACTTGCCCACCGCCACCAAAGAGTTAAAGATATCTTGATTTTAACTTAAGATAAACCTATCCTTACGATGGCGAGATATTTATTTGATTCTCTCGATTGCTACAATGGCGAGATATTTATTCGTTTCTCTCGATTGTCTCGATTGTCTCGATTCTCTCGATTGTCCCGATTATCTCGATTGTCTCGATTCCCTCGATTGTCTCGATTCTCTTGATTGTCTCGATTGTCTCGATTGCAACAATCGAGTCCAACTTAAATCATCGAAATGTTTCGAGATATTTGAACAATCGAAACAATCGAGTTTAACATCTCGCAATCGCGCATCACTAATATATATATATATATATATATATATATATATATATATATATATATATATATATATATATATATATATATATATATACAGGTTTGATCGCATGGACGGATGTGTAAATTCCCCCTAACAATTCTCGGTTATGCTTAGTACTATACTCTTCGCGAAACGAATTCAACGGTCAAATCCCATACAAAAAGAGCTTTACTGACGAATTGAAAAGCTATTTTTGTATGGGATTCGACCGTTGAATTCGTTTCGCGAAGAGTATAGTACTAGGCATTAGAGTAGAATTTTTGGGTGCAAAAAGTCATCTTGATAGTACTCAAGCTGACTTTTCGCACTCAATCTAATCTAGGAGAAGAACATGACTAACGGGCGACATAAAGTTGAGAAGGAAAGATAATAGCAGGGCTTATATCCGTTGACTATGGTTCACAGAGGGAAAAGGGCAACAATTATAATTTCATGTTATTTTAAAGATCTTTTTGAAATGTATTGACAAGCCTTTGAGTCAATAAGGAATTACAACAAAAAATGTACTTAAAACCAAATCGTGCGTCCGAAAGTTTGATGAGTACAGAAAATATTTACCATCCGTAAGCCAATTCGCTGCTGTAACTAATTTTGAGTCACTTATGTCATTAAAATGGCACATTCAATAAAATACTTTGATGTAGATATTTTCATAAATAATTTCTTTTGTTTCTTACTGCTTTTGATCGATTTACATTCAATGCAGAGCTTTAAAGCTATTCACAGCGACATTTAAAAAAATCCTGCCTACCATTGATGCAATAAAATTCTTGCTAGTGTTGTTGACGTTTCATGCACTGTATTTGTGTTGTTAAATAACATGACGGCAATTAATTAACTACTGGGCTGGATAACACAATCAATGTGTTTGAGTTGTACACTGCATTCGACGGACTAATTGAAAATATTTGAGCTAATTGATTGCAGCCATAACTCAGTGATGTATGAACTTTACCTTAATTAAAATACTGAAATTGGCAGTCAATTTACCGCATCGTTAGTCACAGAAATCATTATGTGCCAACTAGTGAAACTTTGAATTGCATAAAGTTTCAAGATACGCGCAGTGTGCTTTTCAAGTGCATGTTTGGTATGCTATGGATGCTCAGACAAGGGAGATAACTCTGCCTCTTTCAAATGCTTCTGGTAATTCAGGAAGGAACAATATTTCTCTATGTGGATTAGATTACTCCATTGCAATAGTTTGCCGTTAGTGGCATCCAAGTTTCAATTGTTTATCGTATCATCACACATTAATGTCCGTGACTCACGTTTACGATTTTCATTTGTAACGGGCTGTCCCCACTTGCTATTTACCATGGAATGTCACTCGAACTGCTATAGAAATGGCTAGTCAAGACAAATGTGGCATGCCATATCTCATATGATTTGTACAGCCATTCTTTTTGTATAAGATATTAGAGTCACAGCAAAGCAAGTAGTCTATCTCCTTTTCACCCATACTATGAAAATATACGAATACTCCGACATATTATTCAAAACGTGGATGCACTGGCTTGGCACGAAAATTTGAAAGAAGTAAATATTATGCACAAATGTTATGTATATATTTTTAAAGCAATATTACTATATAATTGCAGAAATTCAATATTTTCTGTGTCGAAATTCAATAACGGGCATTAGAAAAAGTGAAATAGGTAACACCTAAAAAGAAAGTATAAACATAAACACTACATCAGTAGTAAAACTCCATTTCTCAATTTTGTTAAAGCTCTATTTCCATTTTTCAGATAGTTGTGTTACGATTATTTATTTGGATATTATATGAGATTAAAATTTTCGTTCGATAGCGAGCACTCTTCTTCTTTCGAAGTAGACTTGGGACCAGCTTCTTGCGGAATTGAGGTATCGAATCTAATTTACGTCTTGCTGTTAAAACTTTTTGAAAATATAACTTTCGACTTCCATCACTATAAATTTCAGAACCTTAATTTATTAAAATATTGCTTAAGAATATGATTTTATATATTGCATATATTTATTTTTATATATTAGAAAAAAAGCTATATTGCATTACATAAAATATTATTATTTTTGTTTATATTATAAAGTTTTGTTGTTAAAAAAATTTGATGTATCAAATTATTTGCCCTTCTGAATCATCTTCTACTTACGTCATTGGGGTTTTTACGGGCTTGTACTATGTTGTTTCCACTCTTAATATATTTATGCTTTAAGCGTCCAATTATCTGGCTATACCTTGATAGTTTTTCATTTTCAAAATGGCGATGTCGCGAGAATGTGCTCGAAGTCTCTTAAACGCATATAAAAAAATAATTCAAAATTGATTTTGGAAGTTAAAGAAAAGGTTACTGTTATATGAGGAGAAAAGATGGGATAACATACTTGAATGCTGTGCTTAAACCATTCAATAGTGAATAATAGGAGCGTTCTTTTGCGCCTTTACCACTAGCAGGTTAGGTTAGGCAGTATTGAAAACAACAACAATTCTGCCTCAGCTGTTGCTGTTTTCAATGCTGCCTATCCTAATCTGCTATTGATCGAGACGCAAAAAAAAATGCACCTAATTTAGAAGCATATATTTCTCAAGGCCCTCTTCGTACTTGGGACATACCATATTGTTTTCCGATGCACATCTGAAAAAACTTTGTCTGAAATAAATTTAATTGAAGTTGTTTCACTATGCCAAAATAAAACGGGTAATTGTAAACACGATAAACAAAATGTTATACATAACAACACTACATGCAACACATTCCCCTAAAAACTCATCCAAATCAAATTGTAGCCCCAAGTTAAAATTAATTAAAATTCTAAATTTTTGTTAAAAAAATCATCTGGTCATGATGGGGTAACTAACTTTTAAACATCTTCCAATCTCTATGCTCAGATTACTTTCCATTATTTATTTGCTTTCCGTTAATAATATCTTGAACAAAGGCTACTACAAAAAAAGGCAGATATAATAATGCCAGCAATTTCCGGCCGATCTCTCTGCATCCTCTTTGAGAAGATTTGGCTGCAAATGATTTCCATCTACTGCGAGCTCGCTACTATTATACCAGACTATCAGTTTGGCTTTAGGGGTAAGCATGAGACCCAGCACGCTATCTTGTACTTGCACGATCAGATTGTGTCGCACCTGAATTAGCGAGACGCTCTAACGGTTGTTTGTACCTTGGATATCGAGAAGGCCTTCGACAGTGTTTGTCACGAAGGTCTTTTATACAAGTTGATCAAATTGGGATTTCCGGAAATAGTTATACGGCATGCGACAAGCTTCATTAGCAACAAACAATTTTATGTAATGGAGCAAATTCACTCCGGGGATCGGTGACTTCAAGAGTGCTACAAGGTTTTGTCACTGGACCTGTTTCATACAACATTTTTACCGCTGATCTTCCCATTCCAGTGGGCCAACCCCAAGTTCAAATCCTCCACTATGGCGATGACACGCTCTTATTCGCGTCGAGCAAAGACTCACTCAAAGCTGCGAAGAGCCTCGAAGACTACTTGGTCAGCTTTAGATTTTATTTCGATGAATAGGACAGCAAGTTAAATAGTACCAAAACACAGCTGATTGTATTCAAATATTGGAGATCTCAAACCATCCGCAATAAGGCCAAAAAAATCGCTGGCTTGTTCGGAACTTCTAGAATCACTCCTAGTCCTACATTGCGCTACCTTGGAGTAGACATGCAAACGAACCTTTGAGGACAAAGGCTGAAACCATTTGCTATAAAATACTCATTTGGCCAGTTGTGACATACTCATCCCCATCCTGGATTACATGTTCCAAATCTGCCATGGTAGAAGCGGAGATGTTCGAACAGAGGCAGGTTTCACAACGTAACTAAAAAGGGGCCGAGGAACTCTCTCTTATATCAGGAGACAGGACCTGAGCCACTTAGGGACCGGGTTGTGGAACTGATGACAAGGTTTTACGCACAGACAGCAGGACATGAAAACGGACTGATCCCAGGTATCGGACGCACGAGTGACTCTAATGAGCCATTAATGCGTCCGGCTGAGATAACAAGACAACGGAAATGCTGTTCAGCTATGTTGGACTTCCGGCAAACCGGAGAGGATAAATAAGGCCTAGGCTAAGTTTAGGTGTAATTAAGCTAAGCTAATTGTAGTTAGCCATTAGCTACATTTAGTTTAGTAAATTAATTTAGTATTTAAGAATTATGTAGCTAAGTCTACCCCAGGTATTGTACTACCTGGAAAATATTTTATAAATGTAAACCGAAAAATAAATGAATGATAAAAATAGATAACAAAATCCAAAAAGAGCCAACAGACCAAAATGGAATAGCCTCAGCGGCTTAGTTCTTTTGAGTTAAATACTCCTTAAGTTAAGTAACCTATGTATAATTTAATGAATAAAATTATTATTATTATAATTATGTGTTTCACATTCATTCGCTTAAGGTATAGATTCTATGTCCGCAATCTGATTCTTATTTTCAATATCTTTCCTTATATATTCTATAAGATCCGCTCCAGATCGGAAATATTTGCTCAGGCTATTTCTCAACCGATATGCTATGCCAGCTGTGTTTTTGTTCCAATTCCACAGTAAAAGCTCAGCGTTAAGAAGTTTTATGTCATCACATATCGAGATTAAGTTCTAGAAAATATAATGAATCGATCTCATATGCTAGCGGCAATTTGATTTCAAACTCACCCAAGCAGTCGTAGTATCAATTGAACCAATAAGCTCACCATCGATAACTACATACTTTTGATCGGCTCTCATGTTTGTCACATGTTTTATAACTTTATATTGCAAATTTTCGGCAGCCGAAAACGGAAGAGATTGTGTAGGCCTGGCAATAAGTACCTCGTATCCACTGATCTAAAATAATGGTTGAAGATTATGTTTAGTGTAAGCAATCAAATGAATTAACCATCAATTATTTGCAAAATAAGCAAGAAAAATAATTTTTACTCAATTTTATTGAGCCAAGTTTAATTTTATTTCAACAATGAAATATGTGGATTTAACATTTTTCGATAGTGATACCATTTTTACAACCAATATTATCTAACGTAAACCAAACAAACTCTGAACCAAACAAACAACTCATTACACTTTTAAAGCGGTATCGAATAATCATTTTTGCGAAAATTCAGCTAAGAATGTTTTAAAATAACAAACAACTCCAAGTTACGAAACAGATTTTACCTACCTTTTCAGTTTGAAATTCAACTTTTGGTCGTGCTGTTTCGTATAAAATATACGTCAAGTTCAAAACGATTCCAGTCACAATACCGATTTCGAGTCCCAAAAATATGCAAACAATGACCGTAGTCAAATAAGGCAATAGATCGATTTCTGTTGATTGAAAATGAGTTAATAATTTCATATAACCGATGGATTTAAGCCCGTACTTTTTGACTTCCATATTTCAATCGGTTTTTCATAGTGAAATAGAAATATCATAGCAGATATTATAATAGCTGCCAGTGTCGCTTTAGGAATGTAGTAAAAGGCATCAGTTAAAAAGCCTAACGTTAACAATACTAAAACTCCGGTGACTATACCGCCTAATGTCGTTCTCACGCCACTAGCATTGTTTACCGCTGTTCTGGTAAAAGAAGCCGTGATTGGCATGGAAGATACGAATGATCCACAAAAATTGCATATTCCCAAGGCAACCATTTCCTGCGATGCTGCCACAAGTTTCCCTTTGGCTGTTAAAATACAATAAAATTATAGTCGACATGATAAATAATTGAAGATGCAATCTATACTTACAGAATGACTTCGTAATTGCGACATTTTCTAAAATAGCAACAGCTGGGAGTGTAAAAATGGATGCGCTCAATCGTGACGCCATTTGAGCGAAATCGACGTGCGTTCCATTAACAGTCGTTGAAAATGGTGGAGGCTGCAGCGGCGGAAGACCCGAATCCATGTGGCCAGTCAATTTGAATGGCTCACAATCTCGGAGCAGATATGCCAGAAGTGTACCAATTGTGACTGCCAAAGCGTTCCGTGCTAGTGACATGTATTTTCCGAAACTTTTCCATTTCCCTTTGAAATCTCTGAATTTCTGTGAAATAGATGTTATTAACAAAAGGTCAGATAAAAATGGGAATTAGAATAGGAATATAGATACTTAATATGTTTTAGTACTATAAATGGTGTAACCGACTTTTCAGACATAGCCGAAATGATTTCTCAATTTCCGTGTCATATATCTGAGTCTTCTCATCCAAAACAGTTTAATCATTTTAATCCAAATATAAATATCAGCAAATCTACGTTAATGATACGTGCATCACTCGTAATCTGTCACGTAGCACTAAAGCTTATTCTGAAATTCAAATGCCTATGTTTATGACTTCTTTAATAGGCTTTACTTTTATGAAGTTTACGAGTATTAGATTAAATGAACTAGGATTTATTGAACTAGTTCTATGTTTGATCAGTTTATCATTAGCTGTGTCCCACTCATAATTCGACGTGATTTCAAGCCATAAATAGTATTTTATTTACATAAATGATACATCGACTTTGTGTGTTGCTAAAATACCACTTTTTGTATAAGATATAATGTATATAAAATATTGGATATAAAATATTCCAGAGAAGAAAATGATTTATGCAGCGCAAAGACTATGATATGGGGTGTTCGAATGGAATACAAAATAGCATTGAACATCTATTGAAATTCCATTAGATTTGGTATAAATATTAACGAATTTCTATAAAATTGTTAGGGAAAAATTATGTATTCATGTTTTGTTTATTTATTTCAAGAGGATTTCCGTCATAAAAAAACCGAAACAAACGCCGAGTCTCAAGCGTGACAATAGCCAATAATTGCAAGCAGTTTTCTTTAGCAGGCCATCGGTTTTCATAAGGACACAAACAAAAAGGATCCGGAAGCGGATAAAAAATAGAAAAGCAACAATCAAGAATCTCTGTTGGACATATAAAGTAATATATATATATATATATATATATATATATATATATATATATATATATATATATATATATATATATATATATATATATTTATTTATTTATTCAAATCCACTTTTACAGGCTGCTGCCCAATTATAAAAATAGAAATATTAGACAAAGCGAAAAAGATATTAAAAACGAAAAAAGAAAAATTAACAAATAATTGAAAATATTAAATAAACACATATTTGAAATTACAAAAAATTAATGCCAATATGCAAGTTAATATGAAAAGAAAGTGCGAAAAAGTAAAAAAATTTAAAAGAATTTAAAAGAAAATCAAACATTATAAGGAACTTTAAGAATTAAGTCTTTAATTTGTGATTTAAATTGTGCGAACGTTAGCGGAAAAGGACCAAGCTGAAGATCGTTGTGCTTCCTGGGGATACGCACTAGCGGCGAGTTAAAATAAACATCAGATCGCGCGAAGGGAAGAGAGAATATTAGTTGAAATCTATCCGATCGATTGACGCTCCGCATACACAGCATACGACCAAGATCGGAGAGCATAGGGCAATGGAGTAGCTTGAAAAGCAAGCACTCGTCAAGAAACACTCGTCTTGATGTTTTTATATATATATATATATATATATATATATATATATATATATATATATATATATATATATATATATATATATATATATATATATATATATATATATATATATATATATATATATATATATATATATATATATATATATATATATATATATATATATATATATATATATATATGTTCCTTATAGTAGCACACCAAGCATCCACATTCTATTTTATTTATTTACCAAAACAGGCATCATATACAACAGGAAAATATTAACAATTCATTATAACTACAAAATGCAAACTGTCCCACATCTGAGCACACATTAAAAAAAGCAAATACAACAAAAATTTTACTGTAGTTCCTTTACTTTATTATATTTTTATTTTAATTTGTTATGTATGTTAATGACAAGTTAGATTTGAAAGTGTATTCAGAGATCTCCGAAGAGTAGTGAGTTATAGAGTTGAATATCCTGCAACATATATTCATGGGTTCATTATATGCATAGCTAGCAGTGGCGGCTCGTAGTTTTGAGACTAAGGAAAGCACAAGCAAAATATAGGTCTGTTCACGTACTTTCAGTCACTGAATGTTACTGAATTTTCCTGAATCATATGGTGGGAGAAAATCATGAAAAGTACGAAAACGCTCTCATTGGATTTCCTGAAAATTGACAAACAAAAGTGTCAGCTATCGGTTTTTGGGAGACCAATAGTGATTATAAAGTCATCCTAAGCGGTGATAAATTATCGTCACAAAAATATTCGTTCCTCATAATAACATTACGCCAAAAACCGTTTGACAGTTTTCAGTATTTTTCAGTAGCTCAGATCCTACTGAATTTAACTGACAGAGGGGAAATTTTCAGTTTTCAGTATGACGGAGTACAAAAACGGCTTCCTTGCAATTAATTGCAATTAATCGTAGTACGCGAACAGACCATATATAAGCATATAATATAGATAACCATACTTATGAAGCGCGTAGTAAACTATACATGCGATTTTTTTTAAAATATCGAGAAAAAATCAATTAGATATTTCAATGCTGACCATGTTTGCATTAGAACCTGGTGATTGGCATAGCTTATTTCATGATATTTCTACTCACTAGGCTCAAACCTCTCACAAAAGTTCAAATTATGTATAGTATTTGAAAGCAAAAAAAAAATTACTAATTTCTTTATTTTTTTTTAAATTATAAAAAAAAGTTAAATTGAAAACATATTACAGGTTAAATAAATGGTGAAAGTTTTTTGATAGCTCATATTAGAGGACATAATGCATCTTTTAGCAAATTAAATTAGATAGCCAATGCCACAATAAAAATAAATTCCTCATATAATTTGCAATAAAAGTGCCTAATATAGTTACCTTTTGCCAACAGTTGACTAAGCGAAATTAGTGGTCTTGGTTGCCAAGACTCAATAAGATACTCAATGAAAAAGACTACCGCATTAAATACTCTATGGCGCAATCACATCAAATTTGGTTTTCCACATTCAAATCCATATTAAACGAGTAAATATTAACTTTTCAAAACAGAATCCATTCAATATGCTTTCACTTTAACGAGTTTTATGCTATAATTTACTTTAAAAGCTATGCTTTTATCCATCTTTAACCGCCCGTCTTAGTACTGACAATACAATAAATTCAAGTTAAAAGAATTATAACAGGTGCATTTTTTAACGAAGAAGTCATACGCACCTAATGTAAACTATAAATGCTAAAGAAAGCGCCTCAGAAATTCAACATAGAAATAACATAGGCGAAAACAATCAAGTGGTCATATCACCCAAAGTACACGCACCGAGAAATTCATTTTGCGAAAGTAAGCCCAAAGCAGATACAAAAAAAAACCGATCTGGAGAAAATTGCACAAGAAACAATTTAACTCCTACATATTCCCCATATCAGCATCACAATAACTTGCACCATACATACCCCATGCAAACAAAGCATAAAAAGCATCAAATCAGAAGGGGAACAACTCGTTAGAAAAGGAGCAAAAGAGAATCTACATATTCTGTACCGTAAATCATGACGGGAAACAGAAACACAATAGAAACGCGGATGACTTTTCAGCGTCAACATAGGCGTCCAAAGCAATCAAGTGGTCATTTCACCAAAGCATCTGAACCGAAAAACTACGTTTTTTGGGAAAGCAAACCCAAAGCAGACACAAAAACCGATCTAGGGAAAATTGCACACGAAAAAATGTAACTCCTACTATTTTATTCCCCACATGAACATCACAATAGCTTGCACCGTACATGTATACACTGAACAAAGCAGAAAATGCATCAATTTCTAAGGGAGACGGCTCGTAAGAAGAGGAGCAGAAGAGAATCTACAGATAAATCATGAGGGGAAACAGTAACACAACAGGAGACGCGGATAACTTTGCAGCGTATTAAGTTTCGCAAAGCAAAGATTTTCGGGTCGCTCAGCGGGTGGATCGGACAAGGGTTTTTTGAATTTCTCTCTCCACCAAGACACTGCGAACTGAGCCAGTGTCCACGATACTATTTGAGTACAGTGATTGTAAAATTTTTGTGGGCATCATTTAGGCAAAGCATCTAAGTAGATCTATGCGAAAACCACGAGTTTGTGGATTGAAACAAGATCACTTCAGCGTTCTGTGTAGTATATCTCAATGAGCTGTATGTTTTGAAGTGAATGGTATGCGGTGCTTGTAGATTGTATTAAAACGTTTGAGTTTTTGTTGCTGCGCTACAAACTTGTCTTGGAAGCTCTGTAGTTGGACTGTTATATAAAATAAAACCATTTGGTTCATAGTAGCGATTGAGTTTTGACTTTTGTAAGAAAATAAATGTTATTACATTCATTGTTAAATATTGATTGTAAATCTTTTGATTGTTACATATTGATTATTTAATCAATTTTTTGCTTCAGCAAGGGAAGCACTGCTTCCTCTGCGTGCATCGACGAGCCGCCCCTGATAGCTAGTGTGGTGACTGTACGTCTTTATTGATCACTGAAAGTAATTTCGAGTAGATCTTCAACATTGACTGCGCCACTTATAATATCAAAAGTTAGCCAAGCGATTTAACAATGTTCTTCTAGAAAAGAGAGACATTAAATTTATAAGGTTCAGTCTGTATTTGTTAGATGGAAGATCAAACCGAAAATTAAAAACTGTTTCTGAGCAGATTCCTCTCTATCATTCTGTATGGTTCAAAAGCTGGGTTCGAAATTATGTAGGTATATTCCAATAGAGGCCGCACCAGATTAATATATAATAACGTGGTAGCCCATATACTCGTATTCTTGAACTATTTAGCATTTAATGAACCTGAGCTGTTTATTGGCACTGGCTAAGACTTTGTCATAGTGCAGGTTGAAGCGCATCTTGTTGTCCAATACTACGCCAAGATATATAATATGATCAATCCTATTCGATTCGAAGTTGTTAAGGCAGTAGAAATACATTTTAACTGTATTTTTACGGGAGAAACTTATTACATGGCACTTGCTAATGTTAAGATTAAGATTACTCCCGTTGCAACATAGTTCGAGAGATTGAAGCTTGAATTGTAGAAAGATTGCATCAGATCGTGCGTTATCTAGATAAAAGAGTATCTCAGACAGATCAGAAATGAAATTTTAAAAAGCAAGGGATCTAGATAACTTCTTTGTAGTATTCCAGTCTGGTAGGTCGGTTTTGCGGCAGTTAACTGGAGGAGAATTGAAAAAGGTAACCTGAAACTATTTCTTAACATGTTAATGGACATTTGAGCTGTGCCTTTAATGGTTTGTGGCTCGAAATTTTTAACCTTTTTGGGAATTAGTTTGTTACGAAATATGTTTTGTAGTTGAGTTTAGTTAACTTGGATGTTTTAAAAAGAAGAGAGAGGAGAAAATTCAGGTCGTTTTTGGTAAAGTTTTTTTTTAGAGAGAAATTAGAGATCTAGAGATGTTTGGATCAGGTGAATAAAAAAAGCAAGTTCACTGGTAACTTCTTGTGTGGTGAGTAAGTCTATGAGCTATTCCCTAGATTAAGGTATGATCATTGAGATTCAGATCTTGGATGGCAGTCTTTAGCACGGTGAATTAAATTGTTTTTTTGTTTGAACCAAAAAAGAAGAAAAAGGTGCTATTTTTTATTTTTGGTAAAGCTCACTATTCCGATAATAGTGGCCATTGACCTTAAAGTAAAGGGACGCTATATTTTGAAAAACAGAGCGTTCAAATTTTGCCTGCTTCTCAAATTTGCAAGGAGGGGCCGAAGACCAGATAGGAGAACCGTAAGTGAGGATCGGTCTAATCAATTGCTTATCGGCAATAATTTTAGCTCCAGTTGAGATAATAGAGTTCGACCTGAAGATACAACCCACGTCGTTTTCGAGAATTCGTTAAGAGTTTGAAGTTAGCCATGTCGAAGTTGCTGAAAAGTAATCTGCAATCGTAGCATGCACAGGACATTGAAATAGAGGGAGCATTCACCAGACGTTTGTACACAGTTTCCTTAATTTACATTGCTGCACTGTGAAGGTACAAAAGTGCAAATTATTTTTTCAAAGACAGTTATGAAAAAAAGAGGGGGAGCAATAGACACAACATTTCGCATCTCTAAATCGGCACCCAAAATCGGTATTAAAACTCATGATCAGATTATCAGAATGAAGCAAAGGTAACAAAATGTATTGGTCTTCATCGATCAAAAATAAGGATAAGCTTGTGGCCATGATGCCATCTTAGAATACCGTCAATCAGAAAAATATTTTATTTCCATATTACTTTCGGTTGCAATATTATTGCCAACAATGTCGATTCCGGTTAGTTTTGTGCTAAAAATTGCTGCTAATTAATTTCCTCAACGAGCATAAATATGTAATGATAAAATTTTATAATCTGTGAATCTTTACAGGCATTAGCTGTGAATCTTTACAGGCATTAGAGTGTGGTGATCTAAGCATGAAGCCGGTTCGGTAAATTTTTAGTTGTGGTACCGGCAAAAAGCTGCCGTCATGAGGAACTTTTATTATTTTCGTGCCACGAGATGCTACCAATAAATTTTCATATGATGAACATCTTACGATAGGAATAAACAACGAAGGCTTTTTTCTAAATTTTGAAATTTTTTAGGTGTCAAACATCAAAATCCTTCCACGCCTATAACTTCCGATCAAAACGAAATTCTCAGGGTAAATTAGTCTTAACCTCAACATTAAGCAGATTTGATATACTCGTATTTTGGGTTTCGGTGCTAGGACAGAGCTACCAGCTTCAGTCATTTCGTCGTTATAGGACCCCGACATGCTCCCATTGATAAATATCATACGATACATACCCCATAATTGAATCAAGCTTTGAAATGTAATGAAGTTTTTGTGGCCGGAAACTCTCAAAGTCTCTTTACCGCTGTAGCTTCCGATATCGTCATCGCCATTATAAAATTGGTTAATTGTACACTGAGAAATTATTATCCAGTTGTAATTGCTAGAAATTTAAATCATATTTGTTTTGCTAGGACATTTCAATCATATTTGATTTGAAGCAAAACTACATATATCCTCTGATTTTCTTTAAAAAAAATGTATCTTTAAAGTTTTTATTTATTTTTGAAGAAAATTAGCATTTTAGGTGATCCGCCAATATTCATTCTTTTTTATTTAAATAAATATGTCGGGCCATAGACACGATCAACTGAAATTCAGAGGATGTATTCATCTATCATCCATCCTGGAGCAGTAGTTCCATCAAATTCGTAGTATGGGTTGTCGTCAAGGTGAAGTAGATTCGGTATGTGGTGGTGGTTGTAATGCTGGCAAAGACTCTCAGCCCAACTCATTTTTGTTATTTTTGTACCAAAATATGCTACCAATAAGTAAGCAATGCTTAAATTTTCCAAAGTTTTGAAATATGGCGGATAGCCAATCCAAACATTTTTCTACCACTGTAACTTTAGGTGAAGCTATCGAATGGAAACAATATTGACAGTACAGCTCCAGTAAAGTGCTGCCAGCACTAAGTGGTTTCAACATTTTTGTACTAGAAAATGCTGGCGTCAAATAGCATATGATAATTAAAATAAGTGTTTTACTTTCCTAAATTTGTAAACTCTTGCCGGTGGTAGCCCTGGAAATCGTTCTAACCTATGGCTTGCGGTGCAATCATCTCACTTGTTTCGGTAGCTTATGTTGTATTTCAAACACTTCAATGGACGAAAACAATGCAAGTAATTTTCCAGAAAAATTTCTACGGATGAATTCGTGAATCGGTCTATAATTTCATTGTTATTTTAAGTTTTCCGAATTTTGTGAACTTTATAGCTCCATGAAGTGTTAATGCCGCGATAATTAAGTGCATACATTTTTATACGAACGAAAACCGCATTATCTTTTATTGCGAATGCTGATTAGTTTAAAATCATCCGACGCAAAATATATATTTTCCACGAACGTCATATCTTTTTATGATCAATGTAGGTTTGAAATAATTGTGATAACTTGCATAGAGTTAGGATAATATGAGCAATAAGTATAAAAATGAAGAATTCAACTTACTCTCAAAACGAGCAAAAACATTAATGTCAAAACACCAAGTATTGCATCCCACAGCCTTGTTTCGCCAATATTCTTAAAGAAGTTACTCCACGAGTCAATAAACTCACTTGATTTTGCTGCCAATCATTAAATAGTTCGTAACAAAGTACTCGAAAACAAAAAAATATGAAAAAAATACTTACTATAATTCGTAATACCAAACAGTGGATTAATCTGTGCACTTGCAATCGTTAAAGCTGCCGCAGAAGTAAAGCCAGCCGTGACAGGAACTGATATAAACTGCACCAAGAAACCCAAATTCAATAAACCCAGCAATAAAATTATACATCCTGATAAAAATGTCATGAGAACGGCATAATCCGGACTATCTTCGGTGTATTTTTGCGCCATAAGTGCCATAATAGCTGTCGGTCCTGCGAATAAGTGCAAGTAAGAGCAACACTCACGAGTCTTCGTGTAACACATTCACACATAGACAAACATTTAATATATTCGAGGAATTTATTTTGCAATTTTCCGACGTGCTCCTTACCAATCGTAACGTCCTTGCAAGTACCGAATAAAATGTACACAAAGCTGCCCATAAAATCCGAATAGAGACCGTACTGTGGCGGTAGTCCAGCTACCACGGCATATGCTATACCTTGAGGAATAGCTGTTAATCCCACCGTTAATCCAGCCAGAAAATCCTGTGGCAAATAGCTTAGACGATATTTTGGCATCCATTCTAATATGGGCAGTCGTTCGTAGAGTAACTTTTTTCCACATGCATTGCGTGCTTTCCGTTTAACGGCACCAAGCACGTCGGGCAGTTCTTCTCTATAGTATGTGTCTAAGTTTTCTGGAAAATAGCGTGAAAATTAGGTGTTCAATGGAAGATGTGAAATAAAACGCAAGGACGATTTTGTCTAAATATATGAATTCATAAGAAATTAATATTTGGTATAGTTGAAATTGTTATAATTGAGGTTGAAAAAGAGTGAATTGCACAGATTTAATAAATTTGTAATAAAGATACCTATATTTTTCAGTGATATAAAGCTGTGTAGTAAAATAATAGTTGAAAAAAATCAGCAACATTGGGTTGCCTTTACCCAATTTTGCTGATTTTTTTTTACGCAAAAAAAGCTTAAGGAATTCCATGTACAGAAGAACAAGTGAATCAGAAAGATATGGATTTGACTTCCGTGGCTTCGATAGCTTGATTTTTACAAAGATCATGTACTATTTAGCTCAAGGTCCATAAATAATGAAAAATTAGACGTTACGCTTAAAAAATCGGTAGCTGGCAAAAATATGCATCAAAGATATATATTAGGTCAAATCATGTAGGAAAATAGTACGTACGATTCGCATTTATCATCAACTAAAGGCTCACAATTCCCTTATCTTAATTTTTCTGACTGATTATTAATTGTGGCTGTAAATCTTTCATGAAAGTGATGATGATAAGAGTCAGTCACTTACTACCTTTGATTAAGAGATTATTTTGTGATGTTTGTGAAATTCTCATTGATTTACTCCCGCGTTTTCACAAGACGGTCTTAAAATGTTCAGTGCTAAGCGCCTGCGTTTCAAGTTGCAATACATAAATAGACTGTCGTACAACTCCTATTTACTCATATCAACTCATCAGGAATATTACAGGGCATATTGATATATACAAAAAATATTCATGTACGATTTTTGATTAGTGTGGGGGCAGCTCTGTAGCTACGAGATATAAGTTAGTGCCTTATTTTCCCGTCATTTAAAGCTACCGTTTGTAATTGGGGATGAATATTTTTCGTGTATTTCCTCCACTGTTGCGCTCTCCATATTTATCTTACTTTATTAATTTCATCATGCTCCTTTTCCCACTACAATGTCATTCCCAACACTAAATTCGCATTTGGATAATATAACTTCTAATATTCCTGCTAATCGAATATGTCTTTCCTCTTCCTAACACTTTTATGATTAGCTTGACCCTCATCATCCTCTCCTTTCCATTAACCTTAGGCTGTGAAAGCTCGCTTTTACTTTTTTAGAGTAGACTATGATAATATGACTGCAGATATTAACGGAATTAACTGGTACTCTTTTTTTTTTGGTAATGTCAACATTAATAACATTAATGAGACACTCCTTTCCTTTTGTTCTTTCCTAAAACATACTCCCGTAGTTCGCCCTCGCCATGAATCCTCCCCTTGGTGCTCGGATACACAAATCTTCGTGTTTAAGGTATCATAGTACGTTATAATTTCTTTCGTTGTGTATCTCATGAGGCGCGTCAGCGAAATTACTGGTTGTGTACTGTGGCAAAAAAAGGAAACCTTATTACTTTGCTAAAATTGAGTCATCAGTCCTCTCCAATAATCCAAATTTCTTTTGGTCGTAGATTCGCGCGATTGAACAAGATCGTGTCTTCGTGGTGTTAGATTGTAAAACATCTTCCTGCGCACTTGAAATGTGTAGTAGGTTTGCTAAATTCGTTTCTTTGTTATTTGTAGCTTCCCACATTTCTTCTAATGGATGCAGCCTAACTGTAACTCCTTGTATTGCTACTCCTTTTAATAATCTCCTTTCGCTGAATCCCATTGAATTAGAAACTTGGGTGTCTTGTCTTGACTCTAGTGGTAGTATTGGCTCCGATGGTATTCCCAACATATTTTCGAAATTCTTTCATCCTCGTTATGCGACCTTTTGTGCATATTTATTATCTTAATCCTTTTCTGAAGCGCTTTTCTTTTATACTGGAAATCTACCAATGTTTTGCCAACACTAAAGACGGGTGACATTGAATACGTTTTCCACTATCGCCCCATATCACTCCTTTCATGTTTTTCTAAGCTGTTAGAAAAAATTGTACACGATCAAGTCTACTGTACTTTTTAAAGTAAAATTTCAAATGTACAACACGGTTCATTTTCATTAATTTAGTCGAATTTGTCGATTTCGAGTCCTCCGTTCTTGACAATGGGCAACAAGTTGATGCAATATATATTGATTTCTCCAAATTTTTAGGCTATACCGATTATTACATTCTGTTTGCTAAGTTTACTTGGTTCAGCGTATCCAGTTCCCTCCTTTCCTCGTTTTCATCCTATATCCTCAATCTTACGTGCAAAGTTATAATGAAAGGCTATTTTTCTTTTCAATCATCTTCTGGTGTCTCACAAGGCTCCATTCTTAGACCTATATAATATGTTCTTATTTTTAAATGGCCTTTTTCTTAAATCGGTTTCGTCAAATGTTTCCTTTATGCAGGCGATCATAAGCTGCTTCCTGTAATCTCGTCTGTAATTTTTATATTTTACAAAAATGTATCCTTTGACTATTCCCTGGCATATTTTGCTACTGTGCTTGACGCCAAGTTGAACTTTTACCTAAATATATTTTGTCTTACTTCTAGGGCTTTTAAGGATGTTGGTTTCGTTCTTCGATGCGCAAGTTTATTTGTCTATTTTCTATATTCAGTGATCCCTATTGTATTTATGAAGAGTGTCTTACCATTCTGAATCTTCATTTCCTAGGCATCGCTAGAATGCATTTTGATAAAAGTCGTTGTAAAATATGTTTAACGGCCTTCCTTCTTGCAGTCTAAGTTTATCTCTATTTTTGAGCGATGAAAAACGATTTTCCAGGCACCGGGCTGTCTTTAATGTCTCCTTCACGCGTACAGAGGTGTATTTTCATTCTCCCCTTTTACATATTTTTGCAGGTATAACGAGCTCCAGTTTAGGTCTTTACTTCTAACTTTCTTGGATTCACAACAAACATCTCTTGGATTCACAACGTTTAAGTCAAATTCATTTTTGATTAGACACTGAGGATCTAAAATTGACTTTTTCATATATTTATATTTCTTAATTTTTTAAGTGGATTTGTTTTCAGTGAAATTGGTCTAATATAAATAAATAAGTAAATAATATAACCTTCGAATCCACGACTCTCCCAAAAAAATGTTTTCTGTAAAAAATGGCAACGATTGATTAATACTTTGTCTACTCTCTACAATTAACATTTTCCTAATTCCTTACCGTACAAGAACGTTAATTCTTCGCCAAATTACCTCTAGTTTTAACAAACGGGGTCTATGTTTGTGATAACTCACTACTCGATAGTCATATGTAATTGAAACCCATTGAATGTATTTGCCATAAGACCAGGCCTGATAGAAGCTATTTGTAAATGAAGGCAACTACGTGGAAGTGCTGCTATCTTGAAAAATCACTAAGAAAAATAAACGATTTTTACCAATTCCGATATTGTCATCATTTTTCAACAAAATTCACCCAGTAGATAGATCTTAGTGTAAGCCAAATTCAGTAGAATTTTAGTTGAAAAAAAGAACAGGGCTGCCACCTATAGTAACTGATTTCGTTTATATTTGCTAGCAGTATATTTTCAACTGATAATGATCTTGGTGATAAAAATTTTAATCTTGGGCTGAAAATACCAAACGCTTCAGCTTAGAAAATTTCCAAATGTTTGTAGGGCGGTTGTCCTAAAAAAAATTCCTAGCTCTGTGACTTCCAATGCAATTATCGGATTACACCGAAATTCGCAGTATGGTTTGGTCTTGACGTGAAGCAGATCTAGTAAACTTTTGGCTGATTTGAAGAAACCAGTCATGTCTGTTATTTTCGTACCAACAGATACTGTGATTAAATTTTCATACCATAATAAATGTTTTAAATGGAAAATTTTCGGATGGCAGCCCCCAAAATCTGTTTACCCCTGTAACTTTCTATGTTATTTTAGAAAGCAAATGAAATTCAAAGGGTGTGTCGATCTTGACGTAAGACATATGTGATAGGCTTTTCGTTGCATTGCTAAAAAGTGTTGCCCGCAATAAAAATGGTCATCATTTTGGTACTAGGAGATGCTGCCATCAAATTTTCATAATATAAGCATCATATAATGAATATAAGTAATCAGTAACTAGTCGTTTTCTTTCCTAAGTATTGAAACTCTAACGAATGGCAACCCTGAAAACTTCTCTACCCTGTGACCTTTGGTGCAGTCATCGGATGAAAGTCTTATATGACCGTCCATACAATTTGGTTGTACTAAGTAGTACGATTGGTCGAACATGTTTTCAAAATCTACACAATTCCTTTGTTTTTGTTTGAAAATCAGTCTTTCTACCGGTTTTTTTGTGCTAGAGTTTTTCTTATAAGTTTTTTCATAAAAATACTGCTAAAAATACATCTTTAGTATGTAACAGCCACATTACGAATAATCGGATGAATGTTTCCATTGGACGTCGAAGGAAAAACTTTATCAAACAATTTTCTTTCAGGGAACTACTAATTCAATTTCACATTTTCTAATTTTGACAAGAGCTTGGACATTTTTGAGAAAATTATTGGACAGGGTTTTTTTGACAGGATGCCTTAATTTTTCACAAAATGCTACAAGTAATAGTTGGGAATAAAATAATTTTTAGTATTTTTTAGCTGCGATTTCTTCCTAATTTTAAATGTTGCAGATTTTCTGCAACCTTTTTCATTCACAAAGAGTTTTATTTTGTTTTCGATATTAGGTATAATATACAATATATATATATATATATATATATATATATATATATATATATATATATATATATATATATATATATATATATATATATATATATATATATATATATATATATATATATATATATATATGTATATGTATCTTAAAAGCAAAATAATGATAATAATAATTGAAATAATAATAAATGGTAATTTTTTCCAAAAAATTAAACGTGCAAACGTTGGTTTTTTGAGATAAGGCAAGTCGGGGAGACATACCGCATCGGGAGAGATGTTGCATAATTCATTAAGGGGGAAGTCCATGTAAAATTTTAAGTTAGTAAAATACTTGTTTGGAGTCATAAATTTCGAAAAAATATCCCAAAATTCGGACTTATTTTCCAAAGGCTTATTTTGCATTGAATTTTATGCTTTTTTGTTCTTAACGTTAATATGTTATAAAAAGCCCGCTCTGGACTATGTTCCAATGAAACTTTTTCTCAAAAGTTTAAAAGTTTTCAGTTGCATCAAAGAGGCCAAGATCGACTACCACTAATTCCACATTATCCATCGATTCAGATAGTGATTTATTTTATCTTAGATTTCCCCAGCACCATTATCAGGAACAGCTTCATGCTAGAAAAAGCTTCATGCTAGCAGACAACAGCTTACTTTTCAGCTGAGAGAAACAATATTGAAGAAAAAATATAAATAAACAGATTTATAAGCATGTAAAAAAATATTATATCCAAAAAAATATAAATAAAAATAAATAAAAATTATAAATGCAAAGTGCCAAAAGATGAGGACAAACTACGATGGCAAGAAGAAGCGGAAAGCACATAATCATTTAGATAGAAGTACTAATGTGAATCGTTGTTGCTAATATTGCAAAAATTACTACAAGATAATTGGATTGAATGTTAAATCTACGAAAAGAAGCTTTAAGAATATTGCTTTATTTACAATGATAAATTTGTTGACTGCGGTCCTTAAGTATATTTTATATTCGATATAAAATTAACACTCTTGTTTCCAGGCTATTAAGGTTTTTAACATAAACTTGGGAAGTGTCAGCTCTCATTGATGAGTTGCGGTATCTATACTGAGAGGTCGGAGTAAGATGCCGAATAGAATGTAATTTTAAAATATTATTCTGAAAGCTGAACATTATTTCTTAGCTCTTTTCTAAAGCTTAAATGATGACTAAAGACAGTGCTTCTAATGTTTTACAATACTTCAATATACTGAGATACCTTTTTGGCCAAGTAAAAAAAATGTACATTGAAAACCGCGGCAGCCCTCCCTGATATACGCTATACTTTTCCAATGTACTTCAGTATTAAGATTTCAGTACAATCTGTCCGATGAAAAACTGATCTTTGATATTCTACATACGCTATACTTTTACAAAATCTAATTCGATTTAGGTACATACACCTTAATTTTTTTACTGTAATTTCATCAAAACTGTTTTGAAGTAAAATAAATATCGTTAGTTGTCTTGTCTACTTAGTTGTTTGAAAAATATAATCAAGAAAAATTTGTTTAAATTCGTTAGACGAAAGTGTCTTCGTTACTTTGCATGTATGCAAACAACAACTAGTTTATCAGCAAAATATAGATAAAAAATTTGGTGCGGCCTTCGTAGTGTGCTAAGATGCTAAGATTTCTGTCTATATTGCCAATAGCATAACTCTATCTAATGATCCACAAACAAGAAGAAATTATTCACGTGTACTCAAACAGGTTAGCATACTTAAGCACAAGCAGCACGATTAAGAGCTTTTCTTCAAGTTCAACGTCTTATTTCCTTGGCATAAATTTTCTGGGTTCGTTGTATTCTGATTGAGGAAGAAATGTTTATTTTTCAAACATTGCTTATGAAAAAATGGAATATGAAAATCAAGATTTTCTAAACGTATTTTTCAGCTTATTCAAGTAATGACGCATTTGAATTTAAAGATTTGTAACTGATGATTGGAAAATCACAGTTGAAAACCAAATACTTTGGATGCTCTGAAACTACAAATAAATTTAATAGGGCTTATATAGAATATTGATTTCAAAGTAACCTTAGACATGAGAAGGAGAAAGTCCTATGTATTTTCTGAAACTTATTGGACTATATTCAACGCCGAAACAATTAGGATTATTTGTTTATTAATAAAAAACATTTTTTTTCATTGCAGAGTATTACATTTTCAATACCAAATAGAAATTGTTATTACCTATTTACTGTTTTACTGAGGTAGCATACCTGTAAGTGAGTTTCCCGCATCGTATTGCTCAAGACGTTTAGACCATTTATCCCATTCAGATGGTAGAAATGAAAATTTATCAGGACTCAATGTAATTTGCACCTTTGAAGCTATTTCAGAACTTGTTAATGGTTTTTGCTCATGACCGTTTTGTTTCTTGTGTGACCATTTTTCACCACTCTCACGTTTCATTTTCTGATTAATTCAATTAAATGATTAAACGATTTAAAAACTCTAATATTTCGACTTTCTGAAAATATTCTAACAAATATTTCATAAACACGAATCACAATACTAAACACATCAACATTCTTGTACAAATTCTCTAACTAATTTCACAAATACCAATGGGTTCAGATGTCGGCAAAGAACTGACCTTACGTTCCATCTTCTGTATTTTCAATCAAACTAGTTTCCTGCATACAATTAACGAAATTGTTGTACGAGATAGTGTTGTCGAAGTAGCCCATAGATGCTTATTTTGGTGAGAATAATGGAAATTAATATGATAAGAGAAATAAATTAAAGAAACCTATTAAATCAATAAAAAGAGCCAATAGATAGTTTTGAAAAAAAATGATGGAGCTCAAATTTTAAAATTTTTATAGACTTCAATACCATTCAACAAAACAGAGATGAATGAATTTAACTCTTGAAATACTAGTGGTTGAAACAGTTTCTGCAATCGAAAACACTTTTAGCTATCTTAAATTTTCATCCATGTGCTTGTTACATTGGAATTTTGAGTAGTATAGTAGCTAGATCACCGGCTTTTTGTATGTGGGGTCCCTGGTTCGAATCTAGGTTTAGTTGAGAGATCGCACACCGAGCTTACTTGGCTCTGAATGGGTTCTGAGTTAGTCAGGGGTAAAGTGAGTCATGAAACTAATCTTTCTACACTCGTATTCACATTGACTGTAAATTTGTGATGAAGCTCCCTACTAGCTTCAAGCCCTAGACCCAACAAGTGTTGTTGTGGGATAACTTCACTTTTTACCTCTTACTCTGGTAACAATAATAGCTTCGAACAGACGAATCACTTCCAAATATAAACCTGTGGTGGTCGGTAGTTAAGGGCTAAAGATACGTTCCTACCAACTAGATATTAGAATAATTTGAGAAATTATTTAGCTATATCATAAACACCATTATAGCCATATCATAAATACCATCATTAAATGTAATCTGATAGATTCTGTATCCCTAAATTGAAATATACCCATGCGAGTTAAATAAAAAATTTTGACTTTTATAACATAACTTTTAACTTTTATATAAAATGAACTGCTTTACTGACCAAGTGCTAATTTACAAATACTTTCCCTTAACCGAATTAATTGCACTTAAACCAAATTAATTGAATAAAATTTACTGTAATTGATTCAATTTACTAACACAGATGAATTATTTATTAGTTCCAAATATTTTAGAAGCTCAATCTAACCACCATACTTTCGAAATAGATTTCCTGCAAAAGAGTGCATGAACCACCTAATTCTTGATTCGGTTCATGTAATGATTTTCAAAACGAGAGACTTAAAGATCTGTGAGGTTAATGCAAGAAAAAAGTTTGTATTAGGAGACAATAGCACTACGTTTAAAGGGCATAACAATTACAAACACCATGGCTCAAAACTAAAATCGAAATATTACAATACAAGGTTGAATTTTCTGCCTACAAGTCATTTTGACTTATATTTTGACAAAATCATCTTTAAATACAGTATGTTCCACAAATACGTGTCTTAAAAAATCATTAAAAACCAATAATTGATTGTTTGTCAATTTATCTCTTGAAATATGCATTATTAAAAGTTTCGCAAATTATCTCAATACGGGGTCTAATCGCCCTTATTATTTATAATTGCTTCGGATCTTCTGCTACAACGTTGACTCAAGTATTGAGCATAATCCACGCTAAGATGTCGCTAAATATATTTCAAGGTGCGTATAAGTTGCCGTGTACTGAATATTTTTTCGCGTTTTAGTTTAAGCCTAATCAGCGACCACACATTTTCATTGGGATCACATCTGGACTCTGTGATGGCCAATCCAAAGTTTGTATACCATTTTTCTCCTTGCAAGATGTACAGAGGCGATTTCGATACTTGGCATCATTATCCTCTTGTAGAGTCCAGTCATCGTTCTCAATTCTATTTAATTTCTCTGCAGACTTCAGTAGTCCTTTTTGATATAAAGTGAGCATGAATTGAGCATCCAAGTTTCTAGTGAAAGTAATTAACACTCCAAATCTCTTTTCTGAGAAGCAGTCATAAACATGCACCTTTGATGGATGTTTAACTGTACGCTGCAAAATGTTTCTCCATTTGTTTGTCCAAGCCTTCCGCTTGTAGTTAAAAACAACAAAATATGATTTATCAGTAAATATTAATTTGCTCCAATCACGTTCCAAATTCTGTTTTGCCCAGTTCAGCCTTTTTTGTTCTTGAAGTCTGCCCAGTTCAGCCTTTTTTGTTATGCCGGACTCTTGGAGTCTCCATCTAATTGTATTGATTGAGACTCGAACACAGTTTCTAAGAAGTTGTACTCTGGGCTAAGTGAATCTTATTTGATATTTGTGAGCTACCTCCAACTAGCGCTCCATTGCTTGTATATTTGTATACTGCAGCTTTCTAGTTCACACATATCAAATATGATTCACGTACGACGCCATTTGCAAAAATAATAACATCTTCCGATAGGGTGATTAATTTTGCGCCACCCTTTACCTCTAGTACGGCCTCTACCTCGCTCATCATCCATATTCCCACTTTTTTTATACTTCTTTATCCACGTTTCCACAAACGAACAACTTGTTTTCATATATTTTGCTGTCTCTTATATCCTCATTCTAGAACCTTTGGGATGAGTAACTAAAAATACAGTTTTAATACGCTTCTTGTACGCAGCACTCATATTTTAAATATATGTTCTTCCCGAAAGTACAAACTATAATGACAAAATTAATGAAGGGCGAAATTGGTAAAAGTTTAATAAATGTAATTTACTGTTACACGTATGTGTGCAAACACGGAGGAAAAAATAGCATGAGTCTCGTTTTTGTGGAGCATACTGCATCACTAATTCCTAGAAAATTTAAATAGAGCGTTCAAAATATATCAAATTTTCAACTTAAAATATCCTCGCACTTGTTAAATATTAAATATTAAACAAAAATACAAAATTAATAAAATTTTTTACTTGAAGGAAGTAAAATATTCCCCAGAGACAAGGACGGATTCACATGTCGAATAAGGAAAAGCGTAAGTCTGGGTCTTCAGTGAATAAGACATTGAAAAACACTTGGAAACATTTAACAATAGGTAGCTAGAGTTACACCAAGCTCTAAGAGGATAAAGATCCTCCTGAAAAAGCAGATGATCATCTGAGCTTTTGATTCTGCAAAATATGTTTAACTCATCTGCGTAAATCAAACAAGATTACGATCAAATATTTGAAAGATCTTTGATAAAAAGGTTGAATAAGAGTGGTCCTAGTATCGATCCTTGGGGTACACCAGAAGACGAGAAAAACGGTGAGGACGACAACCCGAAGAGGGAGATAAAACAGGTGCGGTTAATTAAGAACGAAGATATCCAAGAAAGAAGGGCTCACAGATGCCACAGTGCTTTAATTTGAGTTAAACAAGCTCCAAATTGACAGAATCATTAGATCATGTTTATAGAATCAACCAGCATTTACTAGCCCAAAGACTAATATTAAACCAAATTGATAGGAGAACACAGAAGGAAGATGCAAGATTATTCACAAAAGAAGTTAAAGGATAAGAAGAGTTATTTGAATCAAGAGACAATGTAAAGGATTCATCTTCAAGAGGATGAGCCGAGAAGGAAAGAGAAACAAGGTCGAAAATCGAAAAAAACGTTATGAGAAAGGGGAATCATTAAGTCAGAGTATACAGAAGAGAAAAACAGTGGGAAAGATTGCAAACATTCTGAGGATAGACAGCAGTGGTATTATTGAATGTTAGGGATTCAGGTATATAAGAGTAGGATTTTAAAGATTGGAAAAAATGACTAGACGTTTTGACGACTAGACGAAACTAGACGTTTTGACGACTAGATGACTAGACGAAAAAATGACGGAGCGGATCAATGTGCGAACAATTATTTTGCATGGCAAGCCTTAATTCATTTTTTGCAGTAGCACGTAAACGAGAAAAATCAGCGTCGTCTTGGTCGGAATGAAAACTTAAAAGTTTACTTCATGCAGCAGTTTTAATGCCCATAGCGCGTTTGACACTCTTGGTGAACCCTGGAGCTTCGTTACACTTAGACAAGTGGAACATTGGAGTATGAGAGGTTATTACATCAAGAAGAATAGTATAGAATGTCTAAACTACAATAGCTGAGTTATTTTTATTATTTTTATATTAGATCCAGGTTAATTTCTTTTTGAAACGTAATCGAAAAATATTCCGACTCATAGGGTGGGAATCTGCTGATAGCAACGATCTTTTAACCATATTCATCCGTTTTCATGTTTCCTGGTTGCTAGATTGACAGGGAAATTTTGGAGAATTTATCATTGCATCCAACTGCTTCAGTTGACATGACTTATCGAAATACGTTCCACAGAGACTTAGTTTATGCGAGATCCCAATTTGATCCCGATTCGGGGTTATCCCAAATATCGCGTCGAATAAACGGGTAAATTTGGAATTTGGATTTTCCGAAATTCGAATTGCGTATATCCACATGACTTGTTTTACAGAATAGCTTACATGCACATAGAAACTGTACTGTATAAATGTGGCAAGCTAAGAAGTTTAGGTTACGTTGAACATTTGAGTTAACCTACGAAGAAGGCAAGAATTACTATGGAGAGACATTAAGTGATAGCTGAACATTTTATTATCTCGTTTTTGTTTTTACTGCGGCTTCGTTCCAAATCAAGAATGAATTTCACAAAGAGGATAATTGATAACAGACCAAGTGCACAGCGTTTATCAAAGGTCGCCATGTTGAAAAATCACTTTCATTTACACATTTCATATGCACACTCACTCATAGTCATCGGACGTAAACCCAACTGTTCGGGCTTAAACTGAAATTCGAATTTGACCGTTTATACGACGTTCTGCCCGGTATAATCCCAAATCGGGACTAAATTGGATTCTCGCATAAACTAGGTCAGAGTGCACGAGTACAAACTCCACTGATTTGACAAGTGTTTTTTGTTTCGCGTGCACTATCACTATTCTGCATTACTCTAAATTCAAGTAAAACAAATGCAAGTAATGTGGACGTCAAGTCCTCAAAACAAGCCAAACCAATTAATTGAGTTGAGATCGAGCGCTAAGAGGTGGTTTTTTTAAAATTGAAACAAGGCTTATTGAAAAATCCAGCAAGACTGAGATTAATTGAAAACGAGTAAAGGTAATTGAGAAAAAGTTTGGAAAGCAATGGTCAAGCAGTAGAGTCTAAAAAGAGAAAATAGAGAAATAAAATATTACAGATTGACACAATACCAGCAAGATTCCAAATCATTAAATAAATTTGACAAAATAGGAATTTGTGAACGATATAAAGGCTTAATTTACAGATTTATCACACATAGTTTAGGCAAGAAGAGTAACCCCACCACAATGTCGAATGACCACAGGTTACAGTATTGCATATCAAAGAATATTTTGAAAATATTAATAAACATACTGAGCAAATTTATTTCAATTAAAAATTCAATTATTACTCGGCTGTTTGAAATATATGAAAGCAAAAATTATAGAATATGTTGATGATAATATATTCATTTGTAACACAATATAATTAAAATATTGATCGAAAACTGAATATCACTGGCCAATACCATCCAATATGATACTATTTGCTTCTTAATTTTCATAATCTGTCGAGCACGACATTCTAATTACTAAGAATTATACTTCACTCCAGGGAACCTTGAAAATGATTGTTCTAAAATAATCTTATCTGTTCTATCGCACAATAACGTGAAATTGACTAGTTCTCTACCACTTTAATTGACTGATCTCGAACAATAAAAACAACCGAATGCGAATAAATCGTGCTGCGCCATTCAGACTAGAAACCATTCTTGTAAAGATTTTATAATAAATTGAAGCACTCTTCAAACTCGAGTTACGCGGCTAATTGGTTCCGCGTAAGAAAAAAACTGAAGATTATTGCAAACGAAAATATTCACATTAGTTGCTGAATAATCATATTTTTTCATTTAAATAAAAATTGTTCGAAGAGCGCATAGCTCGAACCCCACGTGACTCGAAAGAAACCTGTGCATGTCGTTTTTATCGTTTTTACACCAATTAGTGAGATTTTAAATCACATATAAATTTATCAGCTACTTCGAAATTCATCAAATGTAATTTATTGCGGGGACAGAGAACAGAACTATATTGTAGTAATACGTAATCAAATGTTGCAATTCTGATTGAATTTTAACAATTGCGGATGCCTCTTCACACAAGCTAGTAAAAGAGGCAAATGTAAAAAATTCCCATTCATGCCAAATAAAACAATATTTACTTATGTAACTTTTTGTTAATAAACAGCTAACAAGTTTATGTTAGTACCCAGATCACAGATGTAAATGTAAATCCCCGACTTCTTGTTTGTGTTTCGCACACGACATTTTTTCATGTTAGTGTATTTTTTGCTTTCATTTTCAATTGTGTGTTGTGCAGTGAAATATTTCAGACATGTGTTTAAATGCAAAACCATTGTAATAAACCATGTTGATTAAAAAAATTATAGAAATTAAATATAGTTTTTTTTTTCCAATCAATTACCATTCGAATCATTGGTTTGGGTTGATAGATGACCGTCTGATACTGCATATATGTTACGCTTCTTCATAATTTTATTTTGCACAGATCTCGAAAGAAAAACTCACGTTTATGTGTTTGCCAATTGTTTTTCTATTTGACACCAAATTATAATCGATTTTATACTTCATAAGGCACAGCCGTATGCGATACTACCCACCATAAACACTTCGATACGGTTTTCTTATCACGGATATAATAAACTTAAAAAGTGGCACACAATTTTTCTTATTTGTTTATTATTTTTAAACTTCGTTCAAAACACCTGTTTCCGGAAGAACGAGTCGCGATCACACTGAACTTTCATTCAAATCAAATCACAAATATGCAGATTGTAGTTTAAACATCTAATAAACAAATCTTTGCCATTCGCATTTTTCCCACTTTCTTCACTGATTCATACTCTTTCTATAAATCTCACAGGTCTCAGACCAAACTAGCAATTATAAGTATCGTCTTCTTAAGCCACCCACAACTGACTCGACACCGTAACGCTCGAACTGTGATTGCTTGATTGAACGATCAGAATGAAATGATTAATATATATAAGACTTACTGAACGATAAATGTCTGGTTTAGCCGCGTCTACTGATATCAGCTCGATCTAGGTGTAATAATCGCAGATAGCCGATTTTACAGATACTTTGATAGTAAACTAAATTAATGTTAATAATATGTGCGTACATACATGTTTTCATGCTCAAAGATAATTACTGCGAGTCTATGCCCTTACCTTTGATATAATTCACACATTTCGGTTTGAGAAAGAAATTTCGCTTTGGTTTGTTTAATTAATTGGCATCATATACTGATTGATTTGTTTTCGCACATTTTCGTACTATTTTAATAGTATTGATTACTAATGCAAATAAATGCCTCGTCCATAAGTTATTATCAAAACAAAACTCCAGACGGTCAATACCCGAGCATTTCGTTAGAAGATTTTTAAGCTGAAGCAAGACGTTCGTAAGACTAGTCGCTGTACGCTTTCTGTTACATATCTAACTAATTAAATTTATCTTTTGAGGAAGATAGTTTCGCATAATTGAAGCAGTTGAAGTGAATTGATTCGTCTTTGTAAATAAGTTTAGCAAACCAGATTGAATAAGTAATTGGATTTTTAACTAATAAAAAATAATTGAATAGTTAAAATCTTCAGTATTGCGCTAAACAGTCATCCAACTGTTCACATCTTCCACGGCCTTTCAGTCGACTTACTTCAGAAACTAATCGATTCGGAACAACTAACACTCTCTATGAGAATATTTCTCATACATTAAAAAAAATCCCTTATTATAAGATGAATTCATAAAAACCAAATACTTGAGTAGGTGCAAATGATTTCAATGGAAAAGATCGAGCACAAGTTATCTTTGATTGTATTTTTAAAAAAAACTGGTACATTATTTTCTTTTGCTTAACTTGAAATGTTTAGTCGTGCACGTGCTTTAAAGGTATCTTACCTTGTGTTGAGGCGCCTCACTAATCATGTCGCGGTTTGTCTTAAAGGCTGGTCCATACGCTAGGTTTTGCACAACGTTTTATTTGCGCAGTCAAAACCCAGCGTTAGGACCGGGCTTTATGTTTTCATACACAAGCTTTTCTTAATGCATAGAATAGATTTGGAGCTTCAATTGTCGTTCGATAAAATGGCACACAGTATCTTTTCCAGATGGATTCATATTTTTGTATGAAAATAGATAATTGTTTTTGATGTTAAGAAACTGCATTTCACAGTAAGTGAATTTCAACAAATATCTTGAAACATGATATGTTTACATAAGTCCAAGATATTCTTTATTTAACAATCTTCATTTCAACTTTTAGCCAGAGAAGTCAATTGGTAAGGAATGATCATTCATTAATTCACATTCGATTTATTGAAAAAAAATTCGATCGCATCAGAACTGCTAGAGAACTGATTTTCGAAGTAATTGTCTTTAAATGACAAAAAAAGGTGGAAAGGCGTAATACACTTTTTTGTAGTATCATAGCCATTTCTTACCAAAAGCAACAATAATCATTTCCCAACAGCGGCTGCTGTAACACATATGATGAAAATGTTCAGTGCTGGCAGCACTTTTCCAACAAAGTGGCAATAAGTCTACCATAACAAACTTATGCTAAAATCAACCCATTTTTTGAATTTTGTTTTCATCCAGGGATTTCATCGAACGTTTCAGCGATAAAACGATGTTTGAGGCTGCCATCCGAAAAAAAAAATAGAAGCTCAAAAAATTTACATAATGATTCGTTATTTTTATTGTAAATGCTTTGCATATGAATATATAATGAGAGCATCTGTTGGTGCAATATTTACGAAAATATCTGGTGCTGGCAACCCTGCATAAGCACCATAGCCAGAAATATTGCAAATTGGCTTCACGTTAAATTGAACAAATCCTGTGAATTTCGTTTCAATTGGATGACTCCACTGGCTGTTAAGGAAGTGAAATGAATTTTAGGCCTATCACCCGCAAACTTTTTCAAATATTTGAAATCTTAATATTTATTGTCAATTTTACGACAACTGGCTTACAACAAGGTCCATTTACTATATGAATTTCATGTTGATTTCATGACTGGATCAGAAGCTAAAGCGAACAAAGCTTTATTTTTCTGAGCAGGTTTCCAAGATTAAGCTGACAAAAGCTTCCATGGCAGGCAGCCCTATCCTATTTTTTTAACCGAATTTCTGCCAAAAGTGGCTTAAGACTCAAGTACTACTCAGGTTCAAGTACTATGTGAATTTCGTTAAAATTTGAAGCTATTTGAAGGTTTTTCGCAGTTTGTTTCGCAATGATTTTTCAAGATGACACCACTGACACAGGATTGCCGGCATTTCAAAATTACTCCTATTAGACCTGGTCCTGGTCGTCTGTTCTCGTAAACAGAAGTTTCAAGTGCTGAAAATAGAGGTGATTTGGTGGTGGGTTGCCGTTCTTAGGCAACTCGGAGCTTTGAAAATTTCACATTGACATGGTGGACCAAGATTAAGATTTATCAATAATTTGATTTTTTTGTAAAGAGTAAATCATCCGCAAATCAGGCCTTATATCGGTAGTAATCACTTAATTACTATGCTCTATGTATATCTCATATCGAACCGCAATTGAAGAAGCAATCCTAAGCAAGCTAGGGTGATTGTTCCAAAGGTCGCACACCTTTTTCCAAAAGTTCAGCTTGCTGCAGCTCTTTTTTAGACTCTTTAGGAAAAGACTCTTTAGGAGAATTCACCCTATATTGGCTACCTCCTGGTGTAATAAAATGGCTTGCAAAATGTTTCTGGATTTACTGGCTTTTATAGATACTCTTCACGCCGTTTGAAATAAAATCTGCTAGTGAGCTAGCTATATGTCTCCAAAAAATGCTGTCATTTTTTTTTCCTAGAAAGCCATGTAAAATGCAGCATATTGAATCTACCGCCGTTACATAGCATCTTGAGATCGGTTCGAAATCCGCCATTTGTTTGTTAAAATTCAACCATTCTTCTCGATCCCGAGTGTCTTTAGTTAAATATTCACTAAAGAGAATTTAAATTCCTATTGAGATACAATCTCAGATAGCGAAAATGCTTCGTCTGCAAAATAACACAAAAGCGTAGATAGTCCTTTAGAAGCAGGTGATTGCTGAGGTTGGCAAATGCAAAGCTGATTTGCGCAAAACAGCGTTGTTATCAATATTTGCTTCAACTAAAGTCATTAATGCAACTGAAAATATTACTTTAAAGAGTCGAACGTTCAACGGCCATCAGGCATACACATTTTAATATTCAATAAAAATATCCATTGCAAATTTCTAAATCTTCAGTCTTCTCTGCAGAATAGATTGGCACAAGGCACTCCAAGAAGACTTCACACGTATCCTTCACCATGGAAGGTATATTGGATAAACCGAGCAAGATAGAAAATAGAAAGTTACAAAGCTATTTTCGGTCACTAGGTAGGTACCTACAATACAGTTTTTTGTTCAACAGTTTTTTTTATTAGCGATTTAAAACAATAAAAAAATTAATTTTATAACAAAATATCAATGCTCATTTGATGGTTGTTGTCCATCTTTTAAAAAGCATTTCGGGCTCTTTGTACTTCAAATATGTGAGCAATCAAAATCCTTTAGATATCAAATCCCTTAATGTAACGATCAGCCTCTGAGTTGATGCCATAGCTGAACGCATATTTGTATCCTATTGGATACATGATACGTTTTCTTTTTTCAAGTACTCTTTTTTACAAAACAGATTTTCAAGGAGATTTCCAAGCTACAGAAATTCGTGAAAAAAAGGGTCGAAAAGTTGCGAGCCTTTAAAAGGTTTACAGCGCATGCATGCTTATATCAAATGCTAAATACAAGGATTTGATCAAAATGTCTGAAGATTTCACAATTCTTAAAGCTTAACATAGTTTTAAGAAATCTAAAATGTAACAATTCAGAAAGTATGAAAATGAATAAATGTCCAACTTTTGCAAAACTAAACTTAAAGTTGACTACTTTTTTGTTCTGGTCTTACCAAACTTTTATATTTGCAAAGGAAAATATAGAATTTATGTAACCCAAAAAGTTAACAAGTTTTTGTTTTCAACAAAATTTCAAATGATCTCACGCCAAATTAATATTAAATAATAATAATAATTGATATAATAATTAATATAATTAGATTATTATCTCCCGTAATTCAAATAAAAATGGTTCGTATATTTTAAAACTGATTTATAGCATTATGTCAAACTTTCAAATTGATATTACTCGAAATAACATTTTTGCACATTCATGGTTTTGGCATAAACCTGACGATATGTCAGTATTACAGAGTTAAGCGACATGCATGACTTCCAGAAATATATAGGGCTTCAAATGTCTTGCATTGCTTTTATAAGCAATGAATCATCACAAGCCACTTTTTTATATGTATTGCTAATCCAGCACGGGTATTCATAAGTTCCCGAGTACGAAACAATTTCGAGCTCCAAATATTAGTCTTAAAGATAATATGAAGAAAGATAAGTACTAACATCTTTTTGCAATTTTATTAATCTGTTTTCTTTTTAACATCTGTTTTTTCATTTGCTCTACTTTTCCTCCTGCATATCAAGGACATTGCTTTCTTGAAAACGAAACAAATCAATTTGAAGGAAACATAAGCAACGATTATCAAAAACCCGAACACATCTAATCCGAAGTATTGAACTTGAGTCATATGAACAGCCGGGCTTTGTATATGTGCAGCACCCTTATGTCTAATTACATATTCAATCCAAAAAGCAGCTGTTTGACGTGCATTCATCGGCCTATCGCGATATAATTTCGAATAAGCTTGAACCTTTTCCCTATAAATTGGATTTGTTAAAGCCTCATTTATTATATCTTTCAATTTTTCCTGCGCTATATCTTTGCCTGTAACAATAAGGCAATATCCAGCTCTAAATACTAGGTCCAAATTAGAAAACTGATCCCCGAAAAGTGGAATTCCTACCATTGGAACTCCGTAGTATTCTGCCTCAGTGATACTCGTATAACCACCATGAGTGATGAAGAGTTTTATGTTGGGATGCGCAAGGATATCTTGTTGTGGAAGCCACTTTTTGTATAGAATATTGGTTGCTTTTCCTGGGTAATTATCATCCTCCCATTTCCAAATGACACGCTGTTTTAAACTTGATAAAATTTTAAACAAAGTATTGGCGACTCTTGCGTCCAAGTCGATGCTTTGAGCACTTACACCAAGGCTGAAGTATATAGCACCATGCTCTGAAGCACCGTCTAGGAATTTTTGAATATCCTGAAATGTTAGTTAACTAATTAGCAAAAATATCAACAAATGGTGCATTGATGGTTTTCAAGAGACTTCGTAAAAGTTTGAACATGTTTGAGAATAGGACATACGCCTCTAAAGATTTTCAATGATTTTCAAAGAAAGCTGCGTTTAACGAAAAAATAAAATAACGAATCTGCAAATTTTATATTTAAGATAAATAAGTCTCTTCTGGATATGTTTCCACATTGTAAAATATTATCAAAAAAAAATTGGAAAAACAAATTTAAATACCATAAACGATGCCCAGTGATAAAAGCTAATTTCAACCATTATTTGGCTTTGAAATTGTTATCTACAAAACTTGACCTTGAACAACACTCCGATTAGACATCAAGCAATATGCTAATTATTTATATCATACTCTCTTACCTGAGGTAACGGGTCTGGGTCTGGTTTGATTTTGATTCCGCCTATTTGAACGAAAGCAGGAACCTTAGGGGCGATTGTGCTGTCGGTAAGGTATTGATTACTGAGGACGAGGGAAGCGTTTTCACGCATCTGATAAAAGGTTGGATATTTTTCCGCTGGGAAAATTGACCTAGAAAAAATAGACTAAATAGTGATTATTCTGTGATTATCTTGTAGTTATCTTCAGCCATACTCATAATGCATCCGCTGTTTGTAGTCTAATATTTGAAAAACTAAGTATTCCGCGGCATAAGCTAGGACATTTTTCACCCGATCGAAAAATCCAAAGCGTGGATCCTTGCCAATAAGTAAATGCGGTACATACAGCGGCTCCAAAGGATTGCCGATCATACTTTCGACCAATCCGGGTGGTTGTTGAGAAACAGCAATAACATACGGGCACTTAAAGTGTGCTGCGACTCCGATTTGTAAATCATTAAAGAAATAGCCGAGAATCATCAAGTCAAACGATTCGTCCTTCATGAGTTTCTGCATCCTTGGATCAAATAGTGTGGCATTTGCGTTAGCTAAACTATAGTGTGCAACTAATTGCAATCGCTTCAGGAAATGTATATTTTGTGACGCTGTGCGGAATTCTTCCGGCAATGGTGCTGGCTGGACAGGGATGTGTCGGTATTTTGATTTTGAGTCATCCAGAGGCAAAGTAGTAACAACAGTAATATTGTGGCCGCGCTCCACCAAAACATTCACCATTGCCATATAGAAATCCAGATGGGGTTTAATAAAAGTCGTAAACAAGCCTAGAATTTTCGCACTTTCACCAACAGCAAACAGCAATGGTAGCACGATTAACACGATTTTCACTTTCATTTTAAAGGAATACGTGGCAATGATTTGCACCAAAAGTAATTAAAGTCAGCGCTACCTACTCGAAATCAATTTGCAACGCAACTCCGAAGCTTGAGCTTAATTAAACGTAACCATACGTACAAGCAACGAAATTTGACAAAGCGTGCATGCATTTATCTGGCAAATGAGGAATTGATAGCGATAGAATCAGTCTTGGTGATAAGATATAATTTCTTTGATTACCATCCGAGCTACTCATGCAGTTTCTGTGGCCGAATTATTTTGTTTATAAATTGTGTAATTTTTTAACCGATAAGGGGCCGCATTAGTCTAAGAGCGTTATCAGTATACGATTGTTTTCGTTACGTAATTGTTTCCTTGAACGTAGTATACATATTCGCAGCTTAAGAGAAAGTGACAAAAGCAGGGCAAATTACTAATCAAGGTCAACCAATTGTAATGATGCACACTTCAAAAACATAAATAATTTCAGATTTGATATTGGCAACATTTTCGGTTCTGGATGGTGTGCAAGTCTCATGTTGGAGCAGGTCAAGTTTGAATTTTTATTCATGATTATTGGTGATCGTTCTTGTAAGAAAATACTTCTGAACGATAGTTCGATGAGAAGTTCGAGAATGCTAGAAATGCAGCTATCTAAATTTTTCGCTAATCAAAATCAATAATCATCCAAAATCACTCACTCTGCTCAGAAAAAATTCAAGTATGCATGTAGCAAGGGATTTGAAAAAAAGCCTGGTGCTGACTCCGATGATATTTACAAAACTATTTGATTTGCCCATGAAATCATGTGCAAGATGCATCATATCGGACAAGATGCATGCATACGGATGGGTACAAGGCATACTGTTTTTTTTACTATTACTTTTACTATACTGTTTTACAAATTTTTGAACAGAGAAAATGCTACCTAGTTGCACGTATTACCAGTTAAATTTCAAACCATGCAGAAGGCTGCGAAGTTTAAGTATACAGATATGCATATTGTGTGGTAGGTAGGTATCCTTTCATAAGATAAGCAATAGGTCTGTTCCCGTACTTGAATCTATTATAACATATTAAAATAGATTCGCAGAAAGTCATTTTTGTATTTTTGCTACAAGCCAAAAGCCAAAGTGCAGCAAAAAGAAGCCAGCTGCCAAATTCTGTTACTGATGCAGTTTGCTGAAGTACGGGAACAGACCTAATGTTCACACAATGTGTTGCTGAACAACTTGTCGATTGTCTTGCTGGGTGCCCTCACGATACGTACGTTCTAGGTATAATTGCGGCATTATAAGCATTATATTTATCAGGATCGTTTGGTAGAACATGTTTTCAATATCTGCGCATTTTCACAATTTGTTTTTTGAATAATTATCTTTCCAGCGGTTTTTAGGCGCTAGAGGTTTTACGAACTTGTTTTGTCAATATTTATATTTGACATAAAACCAAAATATTCCACTCTACATTTGTTGTATATTAGGCACATAATTGCTGTATTTAAGCATAATATTCGGCTAAATACCTTTAAATTAGCCACAGATGGTGTGAAGTTAACATTTACTTCCGCCCCCGTCAGTCATCAGCAAGCAAATTCCATTAAATCTCCGTCTCGCTTCCACGGATCGAAATCAAGAAGCATTGGCAGTAGACATGGGTAACGCAGCGCTGCGCCGCGCAATTGCGTTGAAGCACTAGCCATGATACCACTGCGCTGATACCGATTGTTGGTATCAGTAGCGCAGTAACGCACTTCGGTATCAATGGTGTTGGCGCTGCCGCTTTGCAATGCCAACACCATTTGGCTTGGCGCTATGCTACGGCGCGGCGCAAAGATATGCTGAGTATACTTATCTCAAGTCTGTTTGATGCAAAGCAATATACCTACGCGTACGCACGTTTGGAAAGATACCTGAATGGGTACATACTATAGCCTGGGTATTTTAGGGTATTTTATATCGGAAAATTAGTAAGTTCAAATGTGGGTTGCCCTCGTTCCATACAAGCTTTTTCAATCATGTTTTTTTGAGTAAATCATAGCGTCATGGTATCAGCGCAATGCTACCAGCGCCGTATGTAAGATCATGGTATCATAGCGCTGATACCACTGCTGGCGCCGGTATCAGTGTATCAGCGCTTCAAAATTTGCTGCGTTACCCATGTCTAATTGGCAGAGTAAAATCTACAGCAACTTTCAAAATAGTATTCAATAACAGCTAATTATAGAATTATATGAAACATTGTCGCTTCGTAGTTTGCATAAAGTACAAGATATGAGGTAACAAATAATAATTGGAGACTTGTGTCAGTGCCATCTGCATTTCAATTAACTTTTGACGGAAAGAAGCAGCTATTCACGCTAAGAAGTACCATAAGTACATGTCTTGCTTATTTTCAAGCTAAATTTTCGCCGAAATTTTCTACCAAATTCACATGAAACCGAAGACAGTACTAAGCTTAAGTTTTGGCTGAAAAAAACATTGTATGAAAATTTCACGAGAAATCGAAGACAATACCAGCTTTAAGAAGATAACAATTTAATGACAATTCTCGTACAACCTAAAACAAAGGAAAATTAACATAAAACAAAAATTTCATAATAACTGACTTTTCATGTTATTTGACCTTGATTACCTTTTTTCGTTCACAAGATTTTGTAATGGAGTTTTCGCATATTTTTTGATGCACAATAAAGATGATTCCGCTGAAAAACCTTCACATTCATTTTTTGCCGAGAAAGTCTAAAATGCGTGGCCTATAGAGTGAACGAGAATTTTCCTTGGTACACGCAAGTCCTTAGTTATAAAGAAAAGAGAGTACACCAGTCCACTCTTTTAGCCCTGTATTCATATAAAGCATGTTAGTCAAGTCGTTTTTAAGTAGCATTTCTGTTTTGATTATTTCGTGTTCGTTATTTCTTGTTCGTTTCTGGGACTTCAAATACCAACATAATGTAGTACAGTAGTAATTTTTTTAACTATACGGCACTTTGGCTATGCGTTTAATTCGAGTTATGCGGAAAATTTTTTGGGCATTCTTCGAGTTACTTTGTACTTGAGCTAAGAGGTTTGAAAATTAATTTTTCAAAGAAAATATATAATGATGTATAGGTGAACTCTTGAATATTTTCATTTATAATGCTCTCAAGTCTCGACTTAAATGGGAGGCATTTCACGTCAAGCGGACAACGAATTCTGGATTTCGTTCATATTGTGCATAATGGTACTAAATAATCAAGCTCCCGGTACCACGCTCCATGGGACTTTAATGTATTGAAATTCACCTACCTCTTAAACTACTGGCCATCCCATTCTAAAACGTTTATGATAAAATAAGTATACTTTAAGCTTTGTTTTGTTATACAAATAAACAAAATTAACCTGGTCCAAATTATTCAAATTACGAGTTGAAGTGTCCACTTCCGGTTTCACATGGGAAAAAAAATTAAATTCAAAATTTAAAAGAACAGCTAATTTTCGAAACCAATCAATATGTTAATTTTTTTTTAGATTTTGTTTTGAATCTCAGAATACGCTTCCAAAAAAACCTTTTATAATTTTCGTCAATTATTCAGAAGCGCATAACTCAGCAACTAAACATCTTAGAAACAAAAATTTGTGCATCCACATTCTTATCTTCTAGAAGTACCATTATGCACAATATGAACGAAATCCAGAACCTTGATTTTTTTTCGTTGTCCGCTTCACGTAAAATGCCCCCCGGTTTTATCTTACGCGAAACCAAATAAACAACTCGAGTGAGTCCCGTATAATCCGGTCCGGTGATTGCTATATGATTGCTTTTTCGAACTCGATAAAAATCTGATTAATATTGACGTTGAATTCCCTGCTTTATTTTCAAAATTTGTCTATATCTAAAATATTTGATCTGCTGTCGATGTATTCACTAAGGATTGTATTCTGAATGAAGGAAAATCCTAAATTTTAAAATATTACGTACACAGAACTGAGATGATCCTGTAATTTTCGCGTAAATTGTATTTAGTGTTAAATGGGACATAAAAGGTTTTTTCGCCATTCATTTGGCATAATTTCAGATGCAAACAACTGACCCATTGGTTCGCCTTAAAATGTTTTTCCCGTCTGTCACCAGGAGTCCCTCAGAGTTTTTATCAATGTTCGGTGATTTATTGAATTTCAAATAGTCTCTGCTTGTCGAATTTCGTCTTATGTGAGAGTTGCAATGAGGTGATATTATCGTAGTAATTAATTAACATATATGTACGTTTGCTCGAAGTAGAACCTCCATTTCTACTTCACCTGGTACGATTTAGCAATATAAACCTTGGAATTCTAAATTGAACAGAAACCAAATTAAAAATCGACCTAAGTTTATTCTGTTTAAACATAAAAACATTGATTTTTCTACAATATCCCTGCAAACAAGTAATATGATGGTGCAATCACAACACATGATCTATTATAGGTAATGCTGTAAATGTTATTGAGCCTTTTTCTTTCTATCAGCCTCTCTCTTTTCACTTTTATTTTTGCGTCCAAAACATAGGCTTAATATTTTTCTAAAAGCAAAAGAAATCATTTTCCACAGAACGTAGACTATCGCCAACAAAAACCCGAACACATCCAGACCATAATACTGTATAAAATTCATATGAACAGCTGGACTTTGCATATGCTTGGCTCCTTTGTGTCTGATTACATATTCCAGCCAATAGGCTGCCGTGTCTCTTGCACTCATAGGCCGATCTCTGTACACCCTTGAGAATTCCTGAACATTATTCCTATACTTTGGATTGCTCAAAACTTCTTCGACTGTCCATCTGAACTTTTCTTCAGTTACTTCGTCTTTACCAATACTCAGACCATATCCGGCACCTTGAACAGAATCCATATTAGCGAATTGATCTGCGAATAGTGGCATCCCAACCATCGGTACGCCGTGGTACTCCGATTCGACGACGCTGCCATGTCCACCGTGCGTTATGAAAAGTTTTGTGTTTTTATGTGCGAGGATATCGTCTTGCGGTAGCCATTTTCCAAAGAAAATGTTTGATGCGTTACCTGGCGGAGTGTCGCTCTCCCATTTCCAAACTACGCGTTGCTTGAGCGATGAAAGGACTTTGTAGACGACTCGAATTGTTTCTGAGTTCATATCAGCACTACGTGCATTCGATCCAAGACTGAAGTAGATAGCACCATGTTGCGTTGCACCTTCCATAAATTTGTTGAGATCCTAAAAATAAAAATTCTTTGAGATCATATGCTGTATAGTTGACTTTCAGTAAAAAAGTGTAATAAATTTTGAATGAACATACTTTTATCTAATCAATGCAATAGACATTGAATTTTAAAATTTATTAATTTCATATTAAATAGTAGCGTATTAAATAGTAATAACTCTAAGGGACAAAAAGGTCCGATTTGTGTCCTTAGGTGCTATTAAAATCAGTACAAAATTAAATTTCTAACATATCAGTTGATTGAATGAGTTCGCGAACGGTTAGAGGCTCGCGCAGGAAATTCAAACCATCGAGGATTAAACTTAAGGTATTCAACATATTAAACCATACCATTGCAGTCCGCGCTATTCCTTCAAATGGTAAAGTAGCAGTACGATTTGAGGACTCATTTTACTTTGACAGAATCCGGCAGAAATCGCATTAGCTACGACTTTATTATCTAGTCAGACCATGGCTCGACACTATTTATCAAGGCGCAACCTAAAAATTACTTCTGAAAGAATTTTGTTGCAGCATAATTATCAGAAGGTGAAAATATTTCAGATCGAACTGGCAGAGTAGAAAAAAGTGGACCTGGCTCTAACCATTCAGTATATTAATAGTTTGCTCCAGATGTTTTCTCCTCAGTGTTTAAAAAAACTAGTTTGTTCGAACTCAATATTAACTTGTCAGGAATTATTACTATTATCAATATATCAGGGATTTTTCTCCCAGTAACATAGACACCCAGTAACATATTTTCATTTGTAGAATTTTCACGGAAACGTGGTTCTATGATAGCATTGGCTGTGCTGAACTCGGTTTAAAGATTATACGAATAAAAAACCTGGTTCTTTGATAGCTGTGTGCGATTCATAAGACCCTTAGCTGTGACCCTTTGGCACGGCAACAGCCATTTGGTTTAATTTACACCAAACGCTTATTCCGCGGACTATGCACCAAATTCGGCCTAAATTATTAAGTCCATCTGGTGTAAACACTCAGTACGTGACCCAATGTGGCGTTAAATCAGTCCACGGTTTCAAGCTACTTGACCTAAAATAGGTCGTGGACTAAACCGGTGTAACCGCACCCGACCTAAAATTTGGTTTATTCGCAGCCATAAATGATAATTAGGGGACATTGAGACAAGGGCTTAAAAAAAGAGTTGCAGTAGACCGAACTTTAGGAGCAAGGTAGCCGACCTACGAACAATGACACATTATCCATGCTTAGAGCTATGTGCAAAACCAAAAGATTCTTCGTCCATATAAAGCATATATACCATATTGAAAGCCAGATATCAATTGGCAAATACTTTTCGAAGTTTGTGAACTCAATAAGAATTGAAAGCTTTTTGCCGGCTACATTCTGGCTGAATGATTTATAGTAGCGTTGATTCTAAAGTTATCGCTAAAATGTTCGTAGATCATTTTTCCCTGCACCAGAAAACTTTGTGTACAGCCTCATTCCTGAGAGATCTCTCATATCTCTCTTTAATTTGATCTGTTGTTCGGAGTCGATAAACCCTAAATTAAAATTACTTGATGCCTGCAAGTCAGTTGAGATTGGCAGATTAACCCTTATTTACCTGAAATTTCGTTTTGACGGCTTGACACTACCTCGTTTAATTATTTTTAAAAAATCATTCCCATTGTTGTGGAAACACATTTTTCTACTCACAATTTTTAAACACGGCAATAAAACTGATAAAAAAATAAAAGCAAGACCTGCATTTTATCTGTACTCCACAAAATTTTATAAAACTTGCCTATGGACTTTTTGATCTCGGAACAAAATTCCAGAATCATCGCCAACCAGCACGGACTCATGAAAGAAAGCTCTAAATCTCTAATAATGCCATAATTATGTGGTCAATTCTTTTAAATCCTTTATTCCTGTGCATGTAATCTTCATATATCTTTTAATAATGTACAAGGAGCAGCTGATTAATTTCGGCCAATGAAAAGTATCGTTGTAAATTTTTTATTTGTCAATTTAATTCTCTTCAAGTGAAATGCACTTTTCATATCGTCAATATAATTCCTTTATAATACTGAAAAATTATTCTTTCTAATTCTCTTCAAAACAGTTTTCTACGGTCTTTTTTATCTCTCTATCGACCGTTCAAAATTTGAAAAAAAGGACAAAGTCACTAGGAACCATGTTCGGAATGTAGGGAGGATGATCACTTCCTGTGAATCCCATCGCTTTCAAGGCATCCTTCTCAATCCAAGCGATGTGAACGGGTGCGTTGTCTTGTAGAAACAGCACTCCGCGTGCCAACTCACCACGTCTGTACGACTGCCTCATGTGCCTCACCCAGTAAATTAGCGTAATACTGGCCGTTCATTGTAGATTTTTTAGGCAAGTAATCAATTAATAAAATAACCTCGCTGTACCAAAAAAATGGTAGATAGAGTCTTCGACGCCGACTTTTCCACTTTGAATTTCGTTGGTGGCTTTTCTCCCTTGTTTGGGCTCGGGATCATAAAGACGAACCCAGGTTTCATCAACGGTTACAATGCGGTAACATACATATATAACCCAAATCACCCTGACACAACTCTGAAAAATATTAACAATTCCCCAATCGTCGCTGCTTGTTGAGCACTGTGAGCATTCAAGGTACCCAATGCGCACAATTTTTTTTGCATGTGTAAATATTCATGTAAAACGTCTCAAACTCGTTCTTTGCTAATCTATAGTTTTTCTGCTATGTGCCACAATTTATTTCTTCGCTCAGCCAGTACTAATCTTTCGAATTTTTGGACATTTTCTTCGGTCACGACCGCCACTGGGCGCCCGGGCGAGGATTGGATTCAAAGGTATCTCTTTCTTGTTGAAATAGCCGAACCCATTTTGTAGCCATCATATATGAAGGTCCCCAATCCTGAAAAACCGATGACATGTCTTCAAAAATTCCTTTCGGCTTATTTTTTTTAACAAGCAATTTATTCAGAGCGCGGTACTCCAAATCGCAAGAATATCCAGTTTCCGTTGACATGGTGTCGTTGTTTGTTCCAGGGATTTATACTAACAATGAGCCATACCATTAGTGTAACGACATGATGCGAACTTATCAGCCGCCTCTCGTAGTCTGGTGAGTCTAGAGCGAAGATAAATCTGTGTTGATGGCATTTTATGGCTAAACTCGACTACGAGCTACCCAGGGCCGTTAGATGGTTTTGCCGATAGATGTCTGGCTAGTATGTTGTATTCTGGCTAGTATTTTTTGTTTGTTTTTTTTTTTTTTGTTTTTCTTAAGCGTGTTGTCTTTTCGTGTATTTTTTGTATATTTTTATGTGGTTTTTGTTCAACTTTTGACCTCTGCTGCCACCTATTTGCCCTCTTATAGTAAAATTTCCGGACTGGGGTACATCAAGTTGAGTTTTACCGAACAACCTAATTGTCAAACCCAAAATTTTTTTATGATGTCACTAAGTAGTGTCCTGGATTACCTCTAAAGAGGTTTTAAAAAAATGGGCCTGTAGCTAGTATTCAATTAGTAACAAGTGAAAAGTAATGGCTAGATACAAGTGGTTGAGTATTGAGAAAATGTCGAAAATCTTAGCTTCAGCACAGGAAAATGTATCGAAACGTGAAACTGCTGGACGTATTAGGTGTAGCGATTGAACGGTGAGAAGCGCTTTACATAATTATGTCCAAACTGGAACCGTGCAGAGGAAGGAAGGTAGCGGTATGAAACGAAGGACAACTAGCAGAGAAAACAATCATCTGAAGTTCATCTGCTTGTCGAATCGGTATTTAAATGCGGCACGGCTTCACGCAAAGTGGAACCGTACGTTATGAATTAAGTGCTCACTTCAGACGGTGCAAAAGAGGTTGACCGGGATGGGACTAGCTTGTCGAACTCCAGAATAAAAGCCGTTACTCAACAAGAAAATTACGCAGATACATCTTAAATGATGCAAGGAGAGACAAAATTGAACCTCAACAGGCTGGAATACAATTGTTTTCTCCGGCAAATCAAAGTTTAATTTTATTGGTCCAGATGGAACCTTGAAAGTTCAGCAGAGGAAAGGCGAGCTTTATAACGATGAATGTATTCAACCAAAGACCAAATATTCTCCGTACGAAATGGCATGAGGATGCATAACCGGAACTGGTGTTGGCTGTATTTTGATACTACTGGAAACTGTTAATGCCCAAAAGTATGAAGATGCATAACCGGAACTGGCGTTAGCTGTATTCTGATGCTACTGGAAACTTTTAATGCCGAAAAGTATAGATCGGTCATCACCGAAGGCCTACTACAATCCTATTTTCCAGGATGGTTCAGCACCATGCCACCGTGCTCATTTAGTAAGTGTGGAATGCATTTTGCTAAACTTGTTTCATTGCATCTGATTAACTGAAGTATCTTTTCTTTTCCAGGCACAAAATAATAAGGAAGAATTTGGCATCGAGTTACTTTCCTGGTCAGAAGATAGCCCTAAACTCAATCCAATAGGTAACCTTTGGGGGATAAAGTCGCAAAAATTGAAGGAAAAGCAGCCGAAGACAACCCAAGAGCTCGAAAGTATAATCCAACAGGTGTGGGACAACGAAATAACCCTCAGTATCATCGATAGGTTTTATGAGTAAATACTCTCAAAGTTAAACGCTATAATTATGGCTAAAGAGAATGCTGTGAATAATTCATTATTATTTTAATAAAAAATCTAACACAAAATGGGGCACGCTATTATTATTTGTTGGCTTAAGGTATCCTTTGTTAATTTCAGTTGTCACAGTTTCCCCTAATTTTGGAAGATGATTTTTATCGGCAATGGTTATTCACTAGTAGAATGTTCTATTCGTATTTCAGTCGAGTTATTTTCTTTTTATCAGAATGTCGTGGTGCATTTTTCTTAAAACTTAATAAATTATGTAAAAAAATAATCCTATAAGGTTCAAAACGATAGCCGCAGTTATTAATTTAATAATTTTGTAGAAAAAATTTAAACGAAAAGCAGAAAACTGACCAGTACGAGGGTTTTTCCTGCGACGGGCCTACTTTTAAAAATCCATTCACGAAAACGCGTGTCAATAATAAATTTCTTATGAATTGTTGTCATACTAATTACTCTTAAGTATTCACTACTGGAGAGATTGAAGGCTCTGAGAAAAGCAATACCTAACGTTGCAGTAATTTTTTGTATTAATTTCAACGCCTTAAAAAGATTCCTGTTATTAGGTATTTACACTCGAATCTCTCATACCACAATGTAGCAATTTTGATTAGTAGCACATTTACTTAGCCGCATAATTATTTTTATTTGCTAAAGTTATATTAAGATTAGTCTCACTACAATATTTTGCAAAGAATTTTTGATTCGTTGAATTAAATACTGAAACTATTAAATATTTAAGTAAAAGAAATAATTAGCAAGCAATAAATAGACAAAATAAAGAATTGAAATAAATCATGAAAAAGAAATATTTACGATATCAAATCTAAAATGGAAAAATGTCCAACAAAAATTTGTTAATATTCTTTGTTAAGCTACATCTGCTTTTCGAAATATCAACTTAAAAATAGATTCCCCGAAAGATTATTGAAGCACGTACAAAAAAAATCTCAATCAATCAAATAAAATTACTTACGGCAGGCAAAGGATCTGGTTTTGGTTTAACCTGGATTCCTCCTATCGAAACAAGTGCCGGCACTTCAGGCCTTACTACTCCGTTTGAAAAGTGAGAGCAAGACAGCACTAATGAAACATTTTTATAAAGTTCCTTAAGCGGTGGATATTTATCGGATGGAAAGTTTTTACTGTAAAATAACGTACATTCATAGGTAACAGCATCTACCACATAAATGTGTATCGACTTACTTGTAGTACTGATTTGCCTTATGGTCTATAAAGGAGAAAAGTCCGTAATCCATTACGTAGGCAAATACATTTTTCAAGCGATCAACAAAACCCATACGTTGATTACCGACTCCGGCTATTGGATGCGGAACATATAGTATTTCATGTGGATTGCCAATCATGCTATTTATTACGCGGAATGGTCTGTGCATCAAACTGATAACAATCGGACACTTGAAATGAGCAGCGACACCGAGTTCGAATGTATTGAAAAAGTAGCCGAAAACTAATAATTCAAATGAATCCTCAGCCATTAGGCGTTTCATTTTGGGATGAGTCAGTGCTGAATTGCTGTAGCTCATGAAATTATCTATACGTCCCGGGAGCGAAAAGAACATCGACATAGGTCCTTTCGTGTTTTTGATTATGCCCGTCATAACTTCGCTGGGAATCGGAGGAACATCTAGGTGAATGTGTCGATAAGTTTTATTAGGCTCATTCAAAGGTAGTGTGGTGACAATTGTTACGTCATGGCCGCTGTCGATTAACGTTTGAATGACCGCTCTATGAATTATTAAATGCGATGGGCTGAACGTTGTAAATAAGCCAAGAACTTTTGCCGACTCACTAATTGAAATTGACGTGGCAACTAAGAATAGTACACAATAAACTGTCATTGGTCGATCCTTTGTCGACATATTGAACGCAAATTGTAAGAAGACACTTAGAAACTCAATTCACTACTAGCGACACTGTTCAAATGATTGTTCAAGCTAAGTTTGCTTATTATAAGCGCACAATCAAGTTAAACAATCGCTATCAATTGAATGAAGTTGATTATCAAGCCTCCGTTTGGCTATTTGGCAAGCCTACAGCTTCTTAGCTTTAGTCTATGATCAATTTGTAATCTCGCTTGGTTATGGCATTGGTTGATAAAAACATTAGCTCTTACTAAAAAATGAACTGATTCGGCAAGTCATTGTCAACATGATGTACATTTTGGACTAAGTAATACATAGGAAACCTAAATAAATGCCAGTAATAAGTAAGTCTTAATTTATAAATAATTAGCAAGCAATAAATAGACAAAATAAAGAATTGAAATAAATCATGAAAAAGAAATATTTACGATATCATATCTAAAATGGAAAAATGTCCGTTAAAAATTTGTTAATATTCTTTTTTAAGCTACATCTGCTTTTCGAAATATCAACATAAAAATAGATTCCACGAAAGATTATTGAAACACGTACAAAAAAAAATCTCAATCAATCAAATAAAATTACTTACGGCAGGCAAAGGATCTGGTTTTGGTTTAACCTGGATTCCTCCTATCGAAACAAGTGCCGGCACATCAGGCCTTACTATTCCGTTTGAAAAGTGAGAACAAGACAGCACTAATGAAATATTTTTATAAAGTTCCTTGAGCGGTGGATATTTATCGGATGGAAAGTTTTTACTGTAGAATAACGTACATTCATAGGTAACAACATCTACCAAATAAATGTGTGTCGACTTACTTGTAGTACTGATTTGTCTTATGGTCTATAAAGGAGAAAATTCCGTAATCCATTACGAAGGCAAATACATTTTTCAAGCGATCAACAAAACTCATACGCTGATTACCGACTCCGACTATTAGATGTGGAACATATAGCATTTCATGTGGATTGCCAATCATGCTATTTATTACGCGGAATGGTCTTTGCATCAAACTGATAACAATCGGACACTTGAAATGAGCAGCGACACCGAGTTCGAATGCATTGAAAAAGTAGCCGAAAACTAATAATTCAAATGAATCCTCAGCCATTAGGCGTTTCATTTTGGGATGAGTCAGTGCTGAATTGCTGTAGCTCATGAAAATATCGATACGTCCCGGGAGCGAAAAGAACATCGACATAGGTCCTTTCGTGTTTTTGATAATGCCCGTCATAAATTCGCTGGGAATCGGAGGAACATCTAGGTGAATGTGTCGATAAGTTTTATTAGGCTCATTCAAAGGTAGTGTGGTGACAATTGTTACGTCATGGCCGCTGTCGATTAACGTTTGAATGACCGCTCTATGAATTATTAAATGCGATCGGCTGAACGTTGTAAATAAGCCAAGAACTTTTGCCGACTCACTAATTGAAATTGACGTGGCAACTAAGAATAGTACACAATAAACTGTCATTGGTCGATCCTTTGTCGACATATTGAACGCGAATTGTAAGTAGACACTTAGAAACTTTAATTCACTACTAGCGACACTGTTCAAGTGATTGTTCAACCTAAGTTTGCTTTATTATAAGCACACAAGCAAGTAAAACAATTGCTATCAATTGAATGAAGTTGATTATCAAGCCTCCGTTTGGCTATTTGGCAAGCCTATAGCTTCTTAGCTTTTGTCTATGATCAATTTGTAATCTCGCTGGGTTATGGCATTGGTTGATAATGAAAATTAGCTTTTACTAAAAAAATTAACTGATTCGGCAAGTCATTGTCAACATGATGTACATTTTGGACTAAGTAATACATATGAAACCTAAATAAATGCCAGTATGTCTTCATTTATATGCTTTCTACCGACAACATAGAGCTTGATAAAAAGTGAGTATCACTGATTATGATAATCGCTAATCAAATTGAAGTAGCTTTCAATATCAAATTTTTTTTTAGCATGAGTCAAGTAGTTTAAATATCTGTGTCATAAAATAAAATTGATTTGATCGATTAAAGTTTCTAGTTTGATTTTATTTGGTTGCGGTGCTGTAATATTCATACTTTCATATATTAAGCAAAATAACTTGAAATTCATAGTTAGAGAATCGTTTGAACAATTTATCCATGTTGAAATCATCTCTTCTGTTTTGGGAAATGGTTGAAATATACACTTTGAAAACGAAAGCCTTATTTATCTCGGTCCCAATCTCAACATCTTGAAAGCATTTTTACTAATGTTCGAACGCGGGAACGCGCCATCCGATTCAGTTGAAACTTTCAAAATACATTGGTGTATATGCAGAATAGGTCCAGGTTTCACTAATTGTCAATTATCTTTAACCTTTTGGCGCCGGCAGTCATTTTAGTGATATTTTTAATGTACCTATTATTCCGTCCACAAATAATTTTTGCCAAAACAAAGTTAACAAAATAAATTTTAAACGTGTTTTACATGTGAATCGGAAAATGTTTTGGAATTTTTTAACCCCATGTGTGCGCTAGGTGCCTAAAAAAAGAACGGGAAAATTTGAAAATTTTTAAATTGCGATAACTTTTGAAAGAGCTATTTAGTTACTATGAAACTTTCAGAACATATTGATGTTATTTAGTTGTAAATTTGTGTAGCTTGTAATGAGCATGTTGGCAACCCTGTAGCTAGGGCAGGCGCTGAGAGTGAAAACATTTAAGTCATCGACTCTCCTGAAAAATTATCGCTTTTTGGAAGAAAAAAAGCCACTCATAATTAAGTCTTGTGCTTTGTTTCCATAGTCAAAGTATAAAATTTGAAATTACACAACGGGCACACCTGGTAACCCTTTCCCAATTTACCTATATTTTTAGCATCAAAAACTTCTGTTCACGGAAACTCAAGATCCAATAATCAGAATTAGTTGAAATTTACAGAATGTATTGACCTTAAACAGGACCAAGTTTGATAGAAGCGATTTTGAAACGCGGGTAATTTCGTGCCAGTGGTGCCATCTTGAAAAATCACAAAGAAAAATAACTGCTTTTCGCCCTATAAATTCTGATTCAGATATTCGATTTTGACAAAATTCACACATTAGCTAAACCTTACTTTCAGCCACAATTGGTGAAAATTTGGTTGAAAAATTCGGATGGAACTGCCAGCTATGGTAATTTTGGTGTCGTAAATTTTGAAAATTCCTGAGGAAAATAAAGCTTTTTGCCCTATACTGCCCTACTAAGCGCAAAAGCGGTATCTCAAAAAAAATCGAAACATTGATTTTTATGACATTAGAAAGCTTAAAACAATGCCCATCTAATGAACTAAGCCTTTTAATGGTATCTTATTTAGAACATATGGAAAACACCTTAAGAAAATTTTCTAAATCTAAGTACCCGATGTATCCAAGAGCGGAAGACCGCTCACCGAGAAAAGTGGAGGAAAGAGAATCCTCCACCAGCCCTAAACGAACCCAGTTCCTCACCGCTTATCTCAATTTTACCTTAAATCACTAAAGTTATTAGAGGTATGTCAATATTACTACTTTTACAAAACTACAATTATCTCGAATGATGTGCAGTATAGCTTCTAGTACAGTCATGGAATCAAAACTAAATTCAAATGGCAGATTAAACTTATAGTAGGCAATATTCAGTAGAAATTTAATTTCAAAACAATGACAGGGTTGCCAGCTATGGTTGTTTTTGTATTTTTTTTTTGTCATACCCTTAGTGAGCGCTTTTAATATAGAATTTTCAAATCGTAGTGATCTGATAATGAAAATAAACACCAAATATTAAAATCTAGGTAATTTGAAATCTTTTGCGAATGGTTCTTACAATCCTATAACTTCCAATGCAGTCATCGGATTAATCCAAAATTCGCAGAGCAGGTTGACTTCAACGTAAGGCAGATGCGACATATTTTTGGATTCGGTGCTAGCAAAGGGCTGCTAGCACTAGGCCTTTTTATTATTTTTGTTCCAATAAATGCTTGCATTAAGTATTTTCATCACAAACATTTGCAATGAAAATAAGTAAACATTGTTTGAATTTTCTAAGCTCTGGACATTTTTCGGATGGCAACCCCAAACACCTCTCTACCGCAGTAGCTTTCGATGAAGTCACCGAAATTAAAATAAACTTAGATTCTATTATTACTTGGGTTGTATTAGTTTTAAGAAGGAAAAGTAAGTAGTGGTAAGTAGTAGTATGTCATAGTTGTGCCACTTTATGCAACATGATTGCAAGCCGATGAGAGATATAGCATAAATATTTTTTTAAATTCACTAACACTGAATCTTTCGATCCTTTGAGATGAAAAAGCAACGAGAAAAATGGGAAGGAAATTTGTTTAATTGCGAATAATGCTTACTTGCTACAGAGTTATTAGATCATTATGAAATTCACAGGGCACAATTTTAAGCATAAAAAGTACACCTTTTGCATGTATTCGCACCCAAACCTAAAATCTTTCAAATCATCGACACTCCTGAACAATTTTTGTCAAACCGCAGACAGATTGAAATGTCTCAAACTCCTAAAGACGAAATATAGCCACAATCACTGCAATATAGTCAGAAACCATATGACGAACTTAAAATTCAATTGTGGTCAAGTCTGTTTTGAAGTACCTTCACATGATAAATAATTTTAAATAATGAATACTACATAATAAATCATGGTACCATTTTTGCTTTCCTTTATTGCTTAGATATGTCTGTTAAATGCTCCGCGTACCAAAACCTTTCTCTTTATATTCCATGAATATTTAAGTTTATTACATGGATTTGAATACAACGTCCCCGATGAATTTGCCGACTTTCAAAATCTTCACCGTAATAGCAGCACAGTCATTATTTAACTTTGTACAAAAATTGCAGGGGGAACTGAAACCTTTTTTTCGGAGGATTGCTCTCATCAAACAGAATTTCATATGATTAACCACAGAGCGCACAATACCCAAGTCTTTTAACATGCTTATCCTAACGTTTTTACCTCTGGACCTACTAATAGTGCTATATTTAGTGAATTTAGTGAATCAGTCTCAAAGTATAGTGACACGTGATTTTTTTTATTCATTTGTGACGAACAGCAAACCTCTAATAGCTTCAAAGAAGGACCTTCAAGATGACGTACCCATTTAGTTTAATCCTTATCGTAAAGCGCTAAGTTTCGCATGAAGATAAATTTTGGCAAGTCATCATTACCTGCTCATTCATTGTAGTGAATATTTTGGCAATGCAGAATAGCGGAAGACAATTTTCGAATGATTTTCTAAATACCGCTCTGGCGAAATTTATAACTAAATTTTAGCCGAAAGAAATTTTTTTTTAAACGGATCTTAGTATCAAACTTAAGGCGCAAATATATATTTACTACATCCTGACTCTGATCTTTTCGGTATATTTTAGCCTCCTAAATCAATTCCATTGGATACTACTTTAAAAATGTCCAGGTTCATTCATCTTGTTATCAGTATGTTATTCTTAGACTTTTATAATATATTCAAAAATATACTGACTCCTTTATAGTGGCTTGAACTTGATTTCAAAGAATATTGGTGAACAAAAACTAACATATAAATCAACTTACATCTGACAGAGGATCAGGTGTTGGCTTGATTTGGATTCCACCAATTTCTACCAATCCCGGAACGTCTGGTTTTATGATGCCGTTTGAAAAGTGGTACGAAGACAGCACAAGTGAAACATTTCTATACATTTCCTTCAGCGGTGGGTATTTATGGGCTGGAAAACTTTCCCTGTAAATTAACTTCATAACAAAACCCGCAGCATTTAGAAAAGTCACACTTACGAATATAACTGGTCGGCTCGATATTCGAAGTAATTAACTAATACGCCATCTACAACGGTTATGATAGCATTTTTCAAACGAGCTGCAAATCCCATGCGCTGATCATTTATACCAGTCACTAGATGTGGAACGTAAGTTGATTCAAGAGGGTTTCCGATCATTTTACTGATCACACTAATCGGACGATGCATAAAGCTGATAGCGATAGGACATTTAAAATGAGCGCCAACACCTAGCTCGAACGTATTCGCAAAGAATCCCAGAACCATTAAATCAAACGACTCTTCAGCCAGAAGGCGTTTCATTTTAGGATGTGTCACAGCTGAATTACTGTATTGCATAAGACTTTCCATTTGCTTCAACATAGCACTGAACACCGATATGGGCCCCGTAGAATCAGCGATTAAACGATTCAGGTATTCCGTGGGCATGGGAGGAACGTCCAAGTGGACATGTCGATAGGTTTTGTTTGATTCCGTCATTGGTAGGGTGGTGACAATTGTTACGTCATGACCTTTATCAATCAAAGTTTGCATTACAGCTTTGTGAATAATCAAATGAGATGGACTGAACGTTGTAAACAAACCGAGCACTTTCGCTGATTCACTTGTAAACACTAAGCACATAATGAGGAATGTTATAGAGAATAATATTGACGAACACTTCATTTTGGGGACCTCGAATGCGAACACCCATCGAGCTTTGAAGAAACGAAACAACTGTGGAGACACTAAAATGTTTCTGATTGATAGAAGATAGTCATTGGGCCATAGAAATCTTATCGTATATCTTTATCAGTAGCATTTTATGTATAATATATTCGTTTGCATATAGAAAAATTAATACAGATCAACATGGGCAAGAAGATAACCTAAAATGCTCTGTCAATTTTTACATAATACACCTTAAATGCTTCAAATTCTATTTTAAATTGCATTATCCTCAAATAAGATGATTTTTATCTTCCGGGGGTTTCCAAATAATTTAAAACATTGAGCTAAGGTCTAATCTTTAGCAATTATCAAGTATCTGACCACTTTATGCAGCAAAATTGTCGCTGGAATTTATCAAAACTAATTGACGGTTATAAAAAATGTAAATCGCTCGGGCGCCACAAAAATAACTAGGTAACAAAATAGTCGGTAAAATAAATTGTGAGGGATTCTCTTAGAACAGTTGTGTCAGACAAGTTCGTGGAATGCGTGGTATGAAGTGCATACAAAAATCCAAATTTATTACTAATGTTCGAAGAACCTTAGTACTAAAATTACTTTGAACGAAAATTCGTTTTTATACATACATTCGTATATGAAAAACTCGTATTTATATATATACATATATATATTTAGTTACATCAAGCCGCTAACCACATTCACATCTGAGAATCCTTCGGATGATTCGCACACTTACGGGCTCATGGAAAATTTCAATTCATAAGCACGGCAAATTAAGGACCAGGAATGCACACCCAATTTAATTGCTTTCTGCTTCGAGGAAGATTTTCCAGAGGAATTGGATGAATAGAAATGATAAATCAGCATTCTGAGTACACGAATATAATTCCAGGCTACTAATTCGGCTTAGGCACAAGCATGATCAACCTGTAAAAATATTATTGTGCAAAAAATTCTATAGGCTTGTGCACTTCAAAATGTCAGTTACTGATTTTCAATAGGAAAACGTACAATTTTAAACATGTACATATACATACTAGATAATGAAAACATAAGAGTCATTGATTCCGTAATAGAATTAGGCATTATTTTAAAGACATTTTTAAATTTCACAGTCCATGTCATTTCACAGTCCTTATGAATCACATAAATTGCTAAGATTTACAATAAAAAGTACCCGCGAATTTTTCAAATTTTATGCTCCTCATTAGTTGTTTGTTTTTTGGAATGTTTATTAAGAAGCCTCTTTGGATACTCTAGAAAAAAATCAGGATGAATTTCTGACGTACGTAGATTATAAGCTACGGATTAGTCGCGATCATTTGTATTATCGTCATATAATTGATTTATTACACATCACATCACTAGTAGATATATGTAAACTTTTTGACATAATTAGAATCCATTCAGCATTATTAGAATCCATTCAGCAGATACGAATCCAATTACAAAATGGAAGCTCAAGGTATATATATATATATATATATATATATATATATATATATATATATATATATATATATATATATATATATATATATATATATATATATATATATATATATATATATATATATATATATATATATATATATATATATAAAAGAAAATAACATTCAAGAAGAAGAAAAAAAACATGTACAGGTAAATTCAGTAATTCAAACACGAAAAGCAACAAAAGTATTACAATGTACGGGAAGCTTCTAACGTCTTGGGAACTTAGCGACCACTGACAGCGCCATGGGGTGGATTTGCAGGGGGTGTGACGCCTAACCGGAAACCCATTCGTAGGAGGCAACATGGGTACTGGTCGAACGATGAAGCTGTCAAACTGCGAAACATCGCTTTTGCGTGCAGGCGCAGGTTGCTTGACTGGTACTGATAGACAAAGGAAGAGTAATTTGGGCAATCAATTGGCATACCGTGCACTGTGCAGGCTGGACACGGCGGAAAAGCTTCTCGAAGGGTTGCTCAAGCCGCGGCTGCTGTCAGCAGTGAGATCTGCAAGCAGCAGAGTTTGGGGAAAGGGTGTTCAACAATTGATGTCACCTCAGAGGTTGTTGGGACTGTAGCATCGCGGAAAAGGCATGCAATCAAGCCACGGTCGTCTTGTTGGTAATGATGGACGGACACAACGCTTTCAACTCGGCTAGGTGGAGGGATATCCTCCGGGCCCTTGAGCAGAGGTTCCGTAGCACTAACTACTTGCTGGCTAATATGTGGGACTACCCCAGGGACCGATAGTTGCGTTACGATACCGGCGAAGGAATTAAAAGAAGGCCTGTCACCTTAGGTGCGGTACAAGTGTCGATCTTAAGACCTGACCTCTGGAACATCATGTACGATGATCTGCTACGACTGGAAATGCCTGCGGGATTGTTTTTGGTAGGTTAAGCGGATGACGTCGCAGCGGTAATCACTTCCAGATCTGCTGAATTCGCTCAATTCAGACTTAGCCAAATCATGAGGAGCGTAGATCGGTTGATGACCGAGCACGCCCTGCAGCTGGCAGTCTTAAAAACAGAGATTGACATGCTGACGACGCGGAAGATACCAGCTGTCATATTCATGACAGTTACTCCGTAGGGATCCAGACCAGCAAGTCGGTCAGGTATCTCGCTAATGCGTCATTCCGATGGAACGATTTTCTGCCCGCGGGTTTGAATCCCGCCGTGCCCATGGCTGTATTTGTTCGTCTTGTGTTGTCTTAACAGTCGGCGACTGGGCATAATACCTGCGCTCCATTAATTAAGTGCCACATTAAAAAAAAGCTTTAGTAGCGACTAGGCATAACACTAGCGCTTTAGAAAATAATAATAAATGTGGCACTTCAAAGTATAATGGTTATAAATGATATCGGTTTCTCCCATATGTGTCTTCCTACCGCCATCTTTAAACATTCGCTTCAAAGGGCATCCCCTGAGCTTTGGCATTATCATAGAAAACAAAAAAAAAACACCAAGCTGACGTATTGGGATCATATCTGCAGGGGATGTGACAGAGCTCTAGTAGTCGTCATTTCGCTAAGTAGGCTAATGGTCAACGTCGGTGGACCCAGTGAAACAAGACGGAGGCTACTGATGCTAACGACCGATTCCATGTTGCTGTATGGAGCTGAAATTTGGGGAGATACATTCCGAACTAAGAAGTTCCGGAAGCGCATTGCCAGGGTCCAGCGCAGTGATGCCCTGCGATTCACATGTAGCTACCAAGGAGTCTCAGAAGAGGCTGCGATGGTGGTATCGGGAGCAATCCGGATCGACCTAATAGCGCGAGAACACAAAGAAGAGTATCTCTTTCGCACAGAGTTGGGCAGAACTGAGGCTCTGACCCAAGCACGCACGCTTACCTTTTAACTTTAGCAACAACGTTAGAGTGAAAGTGATAGTGGACGCTAGACGACTAAGCTATTTGGTCTTATTGAGCATTGGCTAAACCGGAGCCACGGAGAGGTAAACTTTTACCTTTGTCAATTCTTGACAGGGCACGGTTACTTCAGGAAATACTTGAACAGAATAGGTAAGATGGTCACTCCGCACTAGCGGTACTGTGTGACTAAGCTCGATGATACTCAGCACCAGGGGCGTGCATTTCATATAGGCACAAAAGCACTGCCTACCCTGCTGTGTTGCTTATCTGTTTCTTTATATTTATTTTACTAATATATATCTATCTACAATTCAAAAAATTTCATTTAAAATTGAAAAATAAATCGATTTGAATTACACGCATCTGGCAACTACCTATATTTCATACTCTAATTTCCTCATTTCCGATTTCGCATGCATAGTCCAGCAAAGTAAGTAAAAAAAAACCAAATATGAACGTTGAAAGGCATGCAACCTCAGTGCCTTTACCTTACGCACACCTTCAAATGAATTTCGTATCGATACACTACGGCCAACTGCTCTCAGCTTCAACAGTATGTGCAAGATTTTATATCAGCCAAAGGCATGCCTGCCTTCATGAATGAGAAATGATACGATACGCCGCTGCATGACGTCAATGCTCGCTGTGCAAGGGGAAGTAGCTTGCAGGTATACATCACAAGTGCACGACGGTGCACAGGCTCGGGCAAACCCATAGTTGAGTTTTTACTATGCAAGGGAGTTGCCAGAACAAATAGTTGTACGTGTATAAATATATAACTTTGATGTCAAATCTAAGTGTTATTTTTGTATGTTAGTGTCTCAGATAGGAAATTTTAAAAATTATAATATTCTTGATTAAAAATAGACTTAGAATTTCTATAGGAAAATTCAATGTTTGCCAAAAAATTATCTCAGCAGACAAAATGACACAAGAATTAGATTTAACTTAAAAAAAGGGAATGCTACCCATCGCTTGCCAAATTTATTTGGCTGAAACCGCACTAAGCGGTTTTTTTTGTTTACCATGTATCATATTCGCCAGTACAGAAAATGTGTGCAATGACACTGAATATGTAGATTTCTCCAATACAGATAGACATTGAAGAAGAAGGCAGATTACATTCGAAATATCAATATCCGGAAAGAAATTAATATACATGAAAAATTGACGAAGCTGCTGTACAGGCTAGGTAATATCATTAGCGTGTAAGGAATAAACATTTTGGCAAAAAATATAATAAAAATAAAACCAAAAGAGCCAGCAGGCAAAAATAGTAAAGCCGCTAGACTTTAAACTTTCTTTGTTTATTAAACATTAAGTTAGACTAACCTATAATAAAAAATATTTTCAATTGAATCCTGATTTTTCGTTTGGCTGTAATGTTTACTTCTAAGAGTATGTGACTGCCTACCCTGCGTGAAGAGCTTATGCACGCCACTGCTCAGCACACATTCTTTTTGTGCAGTAACTTCGTAAGTTTGAGGTGCGCCATTGAGTCCACGATCGGCCTGGCAACGCCTGAGATGATCGTGGATGCAATGGTACGAACCGAAAAGAAATGGCGCGCAGTCTCAATATACGTTGAGAAAGTGCTGCGCATAAAGCGGCAGGAAGTTTGCCCTACCGACCCATGAGCTGTGGTAGTTTCTGAAATTTGTGGTTGCCGATGGGTCAGTCAGCACAACCGGGTTGAGGTTGTGCTAAAACGGATTCCGACTCGGAACTTTGTGGGCTTGTAAGTGGTCGTTTTTTAGTGAGTCAAACCTGACATACCCCGTGGTGATAGATCAACCGGGGGTCTGGTAAGCAGATTTTTTTTTGGCCATCTACACTAGGGGGAAAAATATAGGAGGAGAGCCAGCAATGAACGATCCCGGAAATGCAAAATTTCGCAGCTTGTCCAAGAATACAGTATGGTTTGTTTTGTCCAATGCAAAATCCATGTAAATGACGTTATCTATCATCCAACGAACAAGCAACAAAATTGGCAAATTCGACAAAATTTGTTGACGTAAAAAAGTAGAACATATGTTACTTACCAAACATAAAAAATAAATAGTGAACAAGCTTAGATTAAATAAAATGGAAAGAGAAATACTTGAAGATGTTAATAGAGACTTAACAATACACACGAAATACTATCAGGACCCAGGAAAGGTCATAACGAATACAAAACGAGAAGCTGAAAATGAGCAGATATTTGGGCTTCCATTTGAAACTGCTTGCGGAAGCTTAATTTGCCAAATGCTTCATATTCCCGCATCAAATATTCTCTTCTTGGAAAAGCCTTAGAGCCTATATATGTTGTCTGTACTATTTATTATAGACAAGAAGAGAAGAAGCAATCGCAAAATTCGATTTTCTGTAAGATAATACTGTTGACAAGCATCTCCGTTAAACAGAAAACTATCCGGTAAGTGCTATGAAGTTTTGGTCCTTCATTAAGTAGGACCAAAAGAGTTTCAGACCATTAAAAAGGAAGGAAGTTTCCACTTCCGTAAAGTATCTCCGTATAGGCGTTTCATTAAATTTTTTTGCCTCTGTTCGGGATCTGTGGAAATTTTTTAAATCAAAGCGAATCGTCAGACAAATTACGCAAGTGTTCCAAGCGTGCCTGGTATTTGTTGTGAATGGGTTTAGAGGCGTCAATAGAGAAGCAAGGTGGACTAGAGGAATTGCGTGTATGTGCCGAAGATATAGATATCAAGTTGCAAATTAAAACGGAAAAAATATGAATGGCCAGCTTCTTTTTCACCCAATGAAAGAAAATATACCATGACATCGAGTTCAGAGACAATCCGTAATAATCAGCTTTGGAAAAGTTAAAAGGCGGAGAAACACAGTTCATTTTTCGAAGTCGTCAAACAAGTTTGTCGTGCTGATATTTTCAAAGGTGCCTTGATCTGCAAAAATTATATAGTGTGCAATTTCCTAAACAATATTTCAAAGGTATCTTCGCCATAGAATTATGTTTAGAATCAAGCAAAATGCTTACTAAGATACATTGAATTGTTATTACTGAATTGTAATTGAACTATGTTCCGCGAATTATTCAATAAATAAACAAATTTGGCAAAAGGGAGGGGGTAACTTTTCGGAGCAGACTTTTCCATCTACCCAGGAGTGTGCTTACATTTTTTTATGGGCCTCTTAAACATAGAAAAACAAACTCACAAATATTCCTAGTCGTAATCAAAATCGGATAATATCGATATGCCGTTAAGAAAGTGGATATTGTGAGTTACAAATGTTTGGATCAATATATCTCAAAAACGGTTGTGTACTTGTTGCAGCGGAGCTTTTTCCGGAAGTCGACCGACCATATGAAATCCGTTTTGCTTAGTTTCATTCCCCTCTACCCCATTCCTGTTCGTTGCTCTGAATATCTGATCAGTTGTTGGGTGACAGTTCCGAAGTGTCAAATTTTTTAATTGCCATTGAAACCTCTTTTGAAAAACTACATTTTTGTCGCTTTACCCTTCTCTTGATGGTAACATTATTTTCATGAAGCCATATGTATGTATTTTGGGTGAGATCTCGCATTTTGCTGTTTCTGCTCTGCAGACATTTTTCCACCAAAATAGATAGGCGTAACTACCAAGTCTTGGTCTGTTCACTATCACTCAAACATCTTCATCATAGATGAAGTAGCGAAGTTATTAGGATGAAAAGTCCTACAGCTCTGCACTGGTAGTTTTTGCAGCCCGGTAACTGAAAATTGGTTGAAAAGTTTGTCCTGTGCCTGGAATCGAGAATCAAGCCCTATTGGCGACTGGACTTTCGAATTCACGACAAAAATCTGCGGACAGACAGACGTAAATGTGAACTGGCTGATTTTGCCACTTTGGCGTACAAATGGCGCCAATAAGCCATTACCACTTCAAAAAGATAGCGTGTCAACGGCATCATATGAATGCGGTTTTTAATAGTGCAATTGGGTATAAGCTAGATTTGATTTGTAAGTAGATTTGATGTGGATATTGCCAAGCTGATTTCAGTAGCTGTACAGGCTGCGTGTTATATTAGCACGCAAGATAACAGTAAGTGCAAAAAAAGTATAATAAAACTTACCAGCGCTACCAGGACAAAATGTTATAGCAATACTGCTGAACAAAATTAAAAATGATATGAATGATATGAAATCTATGTTTTAACAGCTTCAGTTTCCGTATATTAATTTATCAGAAACTAATTTCATTGTACAATTAAACCAAAGTAGCATCACGAGCATACCCATGCAAATATACTGTGTAGGGTGATATCTTCAGTCTTCATATATTAATCCTTACTTAAAATATATAACTTTATTTACTAGCCGATGACCGGACTCTACTACCTGACGTACAGAAAGAAACATTTGATTCATTGTTAAGCTTTTACGACATTTATAGAGCCACTATTAGCACTGATGAGTTTTAGCTGATCTAATGATCTTAACTGAATTGTTTTACAAACTTCCATCTCAGCTCACGAAACTATTGGAGAGGTTATAAAAAGCGCAGTGTAAAAATTGTACGTGTATTTCGAATTTTATCAGCATTATCCGTAAACTGGTGTTTTCGATGGCTAAAATTAAGTAAAGAGGGTTTGAAATAGCTATTCGTTGGTAAGTTTATTTGGGAGCTTTTAAGATCTTGAATACAAACAACGATTTCACTATTTCATAGAATATCCATTTTGAATAAAACACAAGCGGATAGAATTATTACCAACAGCTTGAACTTGGAATAATAAGATGTTTTATGAGAGATTAGATTTCACGCACTCAAAGTAGCAATGCTTTTAGTTTTATTTCTAGGGATTATATGTGGCGCCAGAATCACCTAGATCGTGTATTAACTTGTAGAATTCGCACAAGTCATTCACACTACTTTTTTCGAGATGAAATCTGAACCAAAATATAATTGAATTTAAAACTAAACAAACAAAAATGGGAATACTCACTTCAGATAATGGATTTGATTGCGGCTTAATTTGTACTCCTTCCACTTCCAATATGGCAGGAACATTAGGTCGTACTATTCCACTCGAAAAGTGAGTGCATGTAAATACTAAAGATACATTTTTCAACATTTCTTTGTAAGATGGATATTTATCTGCCGGAAAGTTTACACTGCAAAACAAAATAAAAAAAAAATCCCAACCACCACAATACTTAACGCATCTAAAGCTTACTCATACAATTGTGCAGATCTATAATCTCCATAGGCAAATAGCAAATTTTCCACCAAACTTCCAACGACATTTTTCAAACGATAACTAAAGTCGAAAGTCCGCGTTTTGGTGCCTGTAAACAGCGGCGGAACATATACAAGTTCATGTGGGTTACCGACCAATCCATTGATCATGATGACCGGTCGATTCATGAAACTTATGACGACAGGGCATTTGAAATGAGCAGCAACACCAAGTTCGAAAAAATTAACGTGTATCCCAAGAACGAGCAGATCGAAGGACTCCTCTGCCATTAGTTTCCTCATTTTCGGATGATTCAAGGCAGTGTTGCTAAACTCTAACACAACATCTATACTCTGCGCCATTCCTATCAGCATACTAATTGGTCCTTGGGACTTTTCAACGATATTCGGCATCACTCTATCGTCGAAGGGAGGCATATTTAATTGGATATGGCGATAGTTCTTGTTTGGATCGACCCACGGCAAAGCTGTGACAATGGTCACATTATGCCCCCGATCAGCTAGTGTTTGAATGATCGCGGTATGTATGATCAAATGTGAATGACTGTACGATGTGAAAAGACCGAGAATTTTTGCTGATTCACTCACTGCAACCTGCCACGTGAAAATCAAAAGACTATAAAATATAAAGACTTTCATTGCTCTGATGGTAAGAAGTAATTTGAAAGCTGAACTTCACGACTGATCTAACAAGATTCAAATAAACCAACGCATAACTTTATGTCTGAGTTATGTTCCTAATTATGTCGAATGCAATTGGCTCTAAATTTACGCACACCATACAATTCAAATTATTTAGTAACTTGAACTTTATAGCTTTTGGAAGAATCATAAAACCATTTAAAGGCATATTTCATGGGATGTTCGTAATATCTAACTATTCATATAACTTACGCAGATAACTTGATATTACAGCAATGTCAATGTTAGACCAGGAAATATAGACTTTCTCTGACAAATAGATCCAAGTAAAGTTTTTTTTAACGGAAATTTGTTTATTTTAAGATAAAAAACATAATGTGAAAAGTCCATTACAAAGTCGTGTGCGCAACAAAAGTGTATAAAGGTCAAAGGTAACGAAAATTAGTTTATCTTAAATATCTCGTTAACTATTAAATTTACGTGAATTTATGTGCATATCAAATTTACTCAACATAAAAATCTGCACAATAGTTTCATAAATCAGACTCATGCACCATAATTCGTTTTTGAGGTATAAGGCTGAGAAATTTTAGAGCAGAGCTCATAATCCCTTATCGTTTGGATATTATGTTGTATACAGACTATACGATGCAATTAAGCGTTGAAGCGAAAAACGTTATAAGTGACATTTCATCTGATGAAAACAATGCTTAATTGCGATCTGAGTATTTAAAGGCGTACTGAATTATGCTTAATTGCGATATATAAGTTTTATTATTTATTTGAGTTCTATAAACTCAGTTGACTATGCACTTCAATTTATATGTGGTAGACATCAGTGCTTTCACCGCAACTTGACTGTCTGTGAAAATCTTGATCGTCGTCTCTGTTGTATACTTAACATATATTAGTTCTACGGCTTTTCGCATCGCAAAGACAACCACCTGGAAAATATTACCGTGATTAGGAAGTCTAAACGCTGCTTCTATATCGTAGTCTGTAGAGTAAGTTGCAGTACTCACTCCTACAGCGGCTATAAATTCTCTGGTGTAAATTCTAAAGGCTGTTCTGTCCATGTACTGATTCTATTCCTTGATATCTTCGTTTAAAATAATATGGCTGTTGAATACTGTTGTAGCCAAAAAAATCTTAACTCGTCATGTCTCGATTCATTATGCGTGATAACAGCTTTTGAGGAAACTCCTCTAACAAAGAGGGCAAGTTTGGGAACATAAAGCAGGAAGTTTAATGCAGACAAAGTACTCGTAGCTAAGACGCCTGCAGTATGGAGATCCTTCAATCGCTGAACTCTGTTTACCATGTCAGCAAAGATGATTTTATTCATTTCCGACAAAAAGAATAGACAGCCATAAGCAAGATCAGCGCTACTTATGCCGTTAAAGTGCGTTAAAGCAGGATTGAGACTCAATGTTACTTCAGCATTTTCTCGCTAGTATAAATCGCATTACTTGCTTTCTTTGCTCTTTCCTTTAGATTCACCTTCCAAATGAACTTGCTGTCCACAATAACCGCTAATGCAATTTGAGACTTGATCTATTGCCACCCAACCAGATTGAGTCTATTTTAGGAATCTGCTATTCCCCAGTAAAGTATGAGATCGGTTTTATCGGAGTTCATACCAAGACCTAAATTATGATTGCAATATCATCGGCATAGATCACAACCGTGAGGTGTTTGCTCTCTAACCTCTTTAAAATAGTATTTGTCACCTGGTAATTGCAAGGGAGGAAATAAAATTCTTCCTTGGAGTGTTCCTTTTAGAACCATTCTGATGATTTATAATCCTACCCAATCTATTGATATGAGCCTTTATTTAAGCATGCTATTTATCCAGCTGCATATGGCAAGTAAATGCTGGTAGCGCAGAGGCTCAGCGTAATGGCTGTTTTTTACACACTATTGAAGTCAGCTTCAATGTCCTAAAGGCCTCTTATTCTATTATAACAACTTCCCAGTAGAAAGCTGTTTCCACAAATTTCTCATTCACGTTTTAATAATGTTCTAATAATACATAAAATAAAATAAATAATGTAGATATCTAATAGTTTTCCGAACACTTTAAAGACTGAGGAAATTACACTGATTGGCCTGTAGTCTTTTGGATAAACAAAGTTGCTTTAACCTGCTTTGGGTTTGCCTTCAGACTGCAGGAACATGAAATAAAACTAATAAACCTTCATAAATGTTAAATGGTGAGCATTTTTGTTTTTTTGCTGAATGGCAGCCAGAATTCCATCTGGACTTGTGAACTTGAAAAGATTCGATGAAAAGTGTCGGCCCAGAAAGTACGTATATATAAGGAATTTCAACATTGGCTGGTAGCGTTTGCGTCGCTACTGGTTCACTCTCTATCTGGCTTGCATACTAGGCTTGTCATGACAGAGTGTTTAGTGAGCACCTTGCTAAGTCCCAATGTTTCCAAATGAACTTCAATTTTACCGTGCAGCTCCTTCTGGGAGCTACACCTGGCTTTGCCAATTTCTGATTTATAAAGCCTGAGAACGTAATTGTATTCGTCAAAGTATTCCCTGCAATCACCAAGTTTAGCTGATTTGAACAGTTCCCTTACTTATCTTATGTGACAGCCCAGATTTCTGTTCATACCAGGTTGGGGTTGCTCTCAGAACAAACACTGGGACACAGGCATGCAGAGGTTTTAATGACTATTCCTGCAAAGAAGTGTTTTCTAGGATCGCTTAATTTTTTTTAGAGTTTTCGTGAGTGTATTTACTACTAAGGTCTGCTACAGAGTCAACTTTGGGGGTAGAACTAAACCCGTCTTAGCTTGTGTTTCTGAGGCTACGAAACGGCAAGATTTATGAGTTGAGCTAAGGTTCGAAATGAAATTTAGATATCCATGATCAGAGAAATTCCGTTCTATAAATTAATTGTTAAAACTGTTGTTGTTGTTTTAACTAAGATTACCCTGATTTGCTAAGGCTAAATTATAATTGATAATAAAACTGAATAGCGACTCATATCTTTGGTTAATGAGCATCTCAGTGGTGAGTTTCATCAACTTCTCCGGCGGACTGGCCTCTAATGTGACATGTAGGCGGAAGGTAGGAGTAACTGTTCGTCTATGTCTCCATCACAAACCACGTCGGCTATAAGGTCCGTGTTGGAAAACGATAGAAGGTGAAAATAATGAAGCACTGTGGCCCCAGTCAAACAATCCAAAATCACACAGACATCGAAGTTCTCGGAGCTAGTGCCACGGCAATCTTATCTTCGTGAAAAGTCAGTTGAAAATCCTGCGGCTTTTCAGTGCTGATCGCGACATCCATCAATGCGACTAAACTTGTTCCCTGTGGGTCAACTATGCCCATCCCTCTATAAATTTCTCCAGTCTACGGTGTTGATATTGTCATCTCTTGGATGTATATTGTCATCTTCAGGCACTGGAGAACGCTGTCTTGTACCCCACGCTTATTTGCCAAAACACAGATCGAGCAGATAGTCAGACTTCTTGTTGATGAGTATGAACAGCTGCACCTATCTTGTGTTATCTGCAGGATCTTCCAATCCTAGGCTGTAATATTCAGGTTATGTCTTGTTGCAAAAGAGTTTCGCCGCCAGATTGCCACACACACACACACACACACAATGTTAGCCAACGTAATGCAACGTGTAACAATCGAATGCAATATGTTGTCACCCAACACATGCTGACTAATGCGTTTAATTGTTACATGTTTGATTGCATTGCGACGGGTTCACTGGCTTAGACGCAGCTGATTTGCAACAATACTTTCATCGTCTGCGTTACCAGACCAGCGAAACAAAAAATGTGTTGGATACTGGCTGCATATGCTGCGCAGCGTTGGGACTCAATAAGCATAAGCAATCTAAAAACGATTAACGATTAATTTTCATCCGTTTTATCAAGTAGGAAAGAAGTGAAATTTTTCGGAGAGCTTAGGTTTGCTATTGGTTTCGTGTGAATTGTTTCTACACCAAATTTGTTCGTAATGGAAATTGAAATTATGTATATCAGACGGAAAAGCAAATGCTGTTCGTCACTTGAACAGGAAAAAACACTAGCGCATCAGAATCGCAAGAAAACTGAACACAGATACTAAATCTGCTTAACTTCAAGCTCAACCCACCCTGTGAATTTTGTTTCGATTGGATAACTGCGCTGAAAGCTATAGGGGTGAAAAGAATTTTAGGGCTACCACGCGCAAAACTTTTCAAAATTTCGAAATCTAAATATTTGCTGTTCATTGCCATTGCAGGATCATTCCCATTTGCAAATTTAGTGACTACAACGCTTGGTAAAGAAATGTCAATAAATTACAAAAATTACCATAGCTTGCAGCTTTTTCATGATTTTTCAACGAAATCCTAAAGAAATTTGGTTGATAATAAGGTCCATTTATTGCCTGAATTTCGTTTTGATTTCATGACTGCATCAGAAGATACAGGGATAAATGCTTTATTTTGATGAGCAAATTTGCAAGATTTCACAGACGACAATAACCATAGCTGGTAGCTCTAGCCTAATTTTTCAACCAAATTTCTACATTTCTGGCTTAGAGTAAGATCCAGCTACTGTGTGATTTTCATTAAAATCTGCTGAATGAAACGGAAAGCAGTTTTTTTCTCAGTGATTTTTAAAGAATCCTGTAACACCACTGCTACAGCACTGCCCGCATTTCAAAATAACTTCTATCAGATCTGGTCCTGGTTAATACGAACATACTCTGAAAATTTCATATTGATCGGATTATCCGGTCGTCAGTTCTCGTGAACAGAAGCTTCGAGTGCTGAAAATAGAGGTAGTTTGGTGATGGGTTGCCATTCTTGTGCAACACGGAATCTTGAAAATGTCAATTTAATATAGTAGGCAAAGGTCAAAACTTCTCAATAATTTGTATTTATACTAAAAATCAAAAAAAAAATCTGGAGGGTTGATGATTTGAAGGATTTTTTGAAAGTCCGTGTATGTACAATTTTAGTGCACATCAATCTGCTCTGCAAATTTCATGACTTTTCCAATGATTCTGTCAAAAGCTATGATAAATAGAAAATGAAAAAAAAACCTTGTCTACTTTTAGGCACTCAACGCCCACATATGGATAATAATTTCCAATTTTTTTATCATAACCAAGCATCAAACATGATAAGTTTGTATTTTCAATACTTTAATTGAGCGAAAATGTACTCGGCATAGAAAACCCGGTACCTGAAAATTCACTAAAAACCCGCCGCCGCCAAAGGGTTAAGGATATCTTAATTTTAACAAATAATGGACCTACTCCCTAAATACATATATGAACGCCGAAAAATATATACATATAATATATTTATATATATATATATATATATATATATATATATATATATATATATATATATATATATATATATATATATATGTATATATATATATAAATATATATATATATATACATATATATATATATATATATATATATATATATATATATATATATATATATATATATATATATATATATATATATATATATATATATATATATATATATATATATATATAGAAAGAAATATGAATTTTCGGCAAATCGAGTATAATACTAATTTTCTTCGAAAATCAGTGAAAATAAACATTGGACGGTGTCTATGCGGATCTTGTGAGTTTCTTGGAGTTCGTGGTAGACAACGTTATGTGATGGGGGCGATAAACCGACTGTGAAGTTGGGAGGAAGACAAATTTACCTGATTTAAAGCCAAAATTACACTCTCCTCGAACGTTTCGTTGAGCAACTTGGGAAATTACTTCCCAGAACATTTGACGAGCACTCAAAGACTTCACTTAAAAATATTCATTTAGGAGATAGATAAGGTTGCCAAATTAGTGGATCGGAAATCCGGGAGAAATATAAAAAAAATAGTAAAAAAAACCATTTTATTTATTTATATTTCTTTACACTAAGAGTTGCTTGTAATGCCTAGGATAAAGCTGTAAAAGTAAAATAAAGGATAAAGCTGTAGAATTCTTTGCATGTGTAATTACAATTTGTGCACACCTGTATTTCTGATTTTACATGTGTTTCATTAAGCCGATTAGGATTTTTTTACCACACTAGACATATAATACTAGTTCTGGCGTACTTAAGAGGAGCAAATAAGAGGATCAAAGAGGAGCAATAAGGTCATGATGCCTGCGATTATCGGGACGCGCATCCCACGCATGACGTAAGCGAAGATCCCGAACTGATAAACAGCCTAGCTGAACTGATAAACAACTCTGTTCCGCTAATAAAGAACCCTGTTGAGCTGAAAGCACAGTTAGGCTGATAAACAGGGTAGATAAACTGATAAACAACCTTGTTAAGCTAACAGGCCAGTTGACCTGTTTATTAGTTCAACGTCATGCGCGGGCCGATAATCGAAAGCACCATGTCTTTATTGCTCCTCTTTGCTCCTTTTATTTGCTCCTTTTTTGCTCCTCTTAAGTACCCCATAACTGATATTATAACATTTGCGGCAGCGATCAGTAGAGCGAATGTAACAAGTTTTTTTATTTCTTTGCCCGATTCTTCTTTACGTTTATCAAAAAAATTAACCCAACGCAAGTCTACCCTCTTTGCTTCACTTGCCACAAGGTCATGCACTTCTCGCAGCAAACAGTAATCGTCGTACAATTTATCCTCATTAATTGGCACGTTTAGAGAAGCACTCAGATCTTTTATTTAATCAATTGTACAAATCTAGTGCAATTTACGATTTTTAATCATTAATATTGTATTATTTACAAGCATATAAAAGCGAGCACAAAATATAAATAAAAATATAAAAATACTGTGAATGCAATTTTTGTTAAATTTCCGGGAGAATTTAACTGCATTCCGGGAACCGAGAGATTTTTTAAGTGAACTTCATTTTTCCGGAAAAATCCCAGAATTCCGGGACAGTTGGCAACCCTGTTCAGAAATTTATTTACAAATATTCGAACAGTTTACTTCGTACCCATCCGTAGTCATGCATCTTGTTGGGTATGATGCATCTTGCCCATGATTTCATGGGTTAAACAGATAAGTTTGTAAATATCATCGGAGCCAGCACCAGACCTCCTTTTCCAATCTCTTTGACTCGATATGTAAAACCGACAAAAAGATGAGTCCCTCATAAACTCTCAGTAACCCCCATAAAACCCTCGTAAAACAGGCGAGAGTCGATGAGGAAGCCTTTCACACTCTCGTGCTTCCCATGTTTTGCATGTGAAAGTGAAATACAGGCGAGAATAGACGAGATGATCATTTACACTTTCGACTCGCCAACATTTTCCGAGAGTGTAATTTCGACTTAACGTTGAGGAATCAAGAGTGGGCCGCAGTTATATTTTTGAGTAATTGTGAGATGAGCTTAGAGACAGTGAGATTATCTTTCCTCCGCTACCCGGAATGACGTTGGAGCGACAAGCGCCATTTCAATGTGAGGACGGTGTTTTCGACGAAAATTTCATCGACTAACGACGAAAAAGCCTAGAACTTTTAACAGTAAATTCACTCCACTCATCTACTCACTTAGGGTACGGACAAGACGGAGCGACGAAAGCGTCGCGAGCGTCGAGTCAAGCAACGCGGCGAAATTGGTCCTATGCTTTCAAATGAAAGTGGCTATGTCGAAGCAGCGACCAAAGAGTGAAAATTTGATAGTAGCGACGACATCGATTCGAACCGATTTCGTTGCTCGACTGCTCGCAGCGGTAATGTATTTTGTTGTTGCGAAATGTGTTTCGATGGCATACAGTAAGTAGACGAATTGCGTTAATGGGCTTTTCGTGGGTAATTCGAAATTTTGGGTACATTTTTTTTATGAAAGAAAGGTGCAGAATTGCACACAGTCAATGAGATTTCTACCAGTGATTAGGAAAATCTATTGATTTATAGATATCAACAGTCTATTGATTTCAATTTGGTATATTGTGGTGAGAAAAACTCTTCATTTGACACTGAAGAACTCATTATTTCGACTGCCACTGTCAAATTTCGTTTACAATTTTGTGTCTCGTCGCGTCTACATGAACACAATTCAATGAGCTGTTCCATGCTTGACTCGACTCCACGCTCTCGTCGCTCCGTCTTGTCCGTACCCTTAGAACGAAAGATGCTTTTAAAAGAATCTGCAGTCGATAAAAAAAACTGTTCCTGGTAAAATTTGAAATACATATGTAAATGGAATTAAAATTTCAAAGGCGATATACTAATTTGCGAAAAATTGAATTACAAACGAATTTAATCAACAAAATTTCAGCATCGCCGTCCAAAGCAACAGTCGACTGTCGTTACGTATTATTTTACCGTATTTGAATTAATTATTTGTTTTTATATGTATGGTATTGATTTTTAGATCTTGAAGTTTTTGTATGGTATTGATTTTTAGATCTTGAAGTTTTTATGTATGGTATTGATTTTTAGATCTTGAAGTTTTTATTAACTTGCTGGCTTCGCACTGGTTGTTCATTCTACTTTTTTTGGGATGAACTCCAAATCAAAATATAGTTTAACTTAAAATGAAACAAACTCAATATGAAAATACTCACTTCAGGTAATGGATTTGGTTTAGGTTTTATTTGTATTCCTTCCACTTCCAATATCGCAGGTACATTGGGTCGCACTATTCCACTCGAAAAGTGGGTGGACGCCAATACTAAAGATACGTTTTTCAATATTTCGCTGTAAGATGGATATTTATCTGCCGGAAAGTTTACGCTGCAAAGCAAGATGAAAAAAATCAAAACCCATCAGAATACTTAACGCATCTGATTCTTACTCATAGAATTGTGCAGATCTATAATTTCCATAGGCAAATAGTAAATTTTCTAGCAAACTTCCAACGACATTTTTCAAACGATAACTAAAGTCGAATGTCCGCGTTGTGACACCTGTGAACATTGGCGGAACATACACAAGTTCGTTCGGATTACCAACCAGTGTATTGATCATGCTGACTGGGCGATTCATGAAGCTTATGACGACAGGGCATTTGAAATGAGCAGCAACACCAAGTTCGAATAAATTGAAGAGTGTTCCAATAACGAGTAAATCGAAGGACTCTTCTGTCATTAGTTGCTTCATTTTCGGATGATTCAAGGCAGTGCTGCTAAACTCCAACACAATGTCTACACTCTGGGCAACAGCTATCAGCATACTAATTGGTCCATGGGACTTTTCAACGACATTCGACACCAGTCTATTGTCGATGGGAGGAATATTCAATTCGATATGGCGATAGTTCTTTTTGGAATCCACCCACGGTAAAGCTGTGACAATGGTCACATTATGTCCCCGGTCAGCTAGTGTTTTAATGATCGCTGTGTGTATGATCAAATGCGAATGACTGAACGAAGTGAAAAGACCAAGAACTTTAGCAGATTCACTCACTGCAACCTGCCACGTCAAAATCAAAAGACTATAAAATATAAAGACTTTCATTGCTCTGATAGTAAGAAGTAATTCGAACACTGAACTTCACGACTGATCTACCTGGATTCAACTAAACCAACGATTAACTTTAAATATGAGTTATGCTGAAAATTATTTCGAATCCAATTGGCTGAAAATTTACTCACAATATACAATGTAATCTATTCAGTAGCTCGAACGTTGATGTGAGCCAGGCGAAGACATGTACTGAGATGAGTGTTACAACTTTTGGATAAATCTTAACACCCTTTAATGGCTTATTTTACTGTCATGTTCATAGTTTCTACTCATATTACTTACGTAGATAACTTGATATTTGGTATAGCAATATCAATGTTACTTACATACGTTTTTTTCAAGATAATGATACTACTTGCAATAACTGCAGGAGATACTGCTTATGATACCCATGCCTACATTGCTGAAACATCAGATTTATTAGTCCGCGGAGTATCTAATAGCTCTCTTAAAATATAGCCAATTCACATCGAAACAATCAATTAAACAATGAATCTTAATCGAGATATGTATAAAAAGGAGCTTCCGAATATTTTTGGTATCTCCAAAATGGGTTCATTTCACTAAATAGGGATCATAGTAGCCACATCGACTATGATCCAAGCGTTATCAGTGGCATTGCATCTGACGATAACAATGCTTCATTTCAATCTGAGTTCTTAATTGCGTACTGAATTGAAGGTGTCAGTGCAAAAACAACATTACTCCATTATTTGAAACTTTTGGGATAATGAACGAAAACCTTAATAAAACATAACAATGAAATTTTGAACAAAAAAATGTAATCTTTTTAAGGTAACTCAAAACAAAACATTTGATTCGTGAATATATTAAATTTTATCATTTACTCATTAAGAAAAACAGAAGAAAAGTTTTGGAAATGTTGCTGTTTTGCATCGCAAATTTAAATAGGATTTGGAGTTCAAATGAATAGCTCATTCCAAAATTTTGTAATCGGAACTCTCGGCCTCTTGGATACCTTTCTATGAACACAGGTTGTCGTAGAAGTCCATATCCGATTCAGAAACATATTTCCGCTCTTGTATCATTACATCCTCGTACTTTTTAAGGTTCAATGGCAAAGTAGAAAAATACAACAAAAATACAATACCATGGTGGTTAACAGAAGCAGATAGTTTATCGATGTTGCCTTTTTCCACATATGAAAATCGTCTTTACTTGGCAATAGTCCACTTTATCTTGTCTGTGTTTTAAAAAATGTATCTTAAACGCTTTTAACATCAAAGATAATTTCTCTGCTTCCATGAACTACATGAAATTTAAAAGAACATTTATCTACAAAACTTCTCCAGTATTTTGGTAGATACAGTCATTTTAATAGGCGTTTTTGCTTCACAAAAACTCGAAAAGATCAGCCGCTCGGTAAAAAACTGGGGCCACGTTCAGGTAGATGATGAAAGATTTCAATACTGTTATTTTCAATGAGAACATATAGATATTGAGCAAGGATGCTGTTTTTATTTAGGCCACTGTAGGCATCAGACAATGATATAGTTTAGTTACTGTTTCGCTAAGCAAATTGTCCAGGAAATGATAATTTAAACTTATTACTTCGCTGGGTCCTTATTTCCAGTGCTTTCATCATACATATACATGTAGTTTCTTTAGTGTTACATTGAAAGATGCAGCAATTAAATACATACAGCTTTCTTTTGTAAAATACATCACATGAAGGTTTTAGAGGCAACGACAAATTTTGCAGAAAATCAAATGTTATGCACTCTATGTTGGGATCATTTAAGGACATGCTGTTTTTCCCCACAAATCCACGTAAAATGTTTTAGTCATTTTACTATGGAGATTTTTATCAATCAACAGTTTGTCTGTTCGACATCGGCATCCAAAATGTTTTTCTCATAACTATCGTATGTCTGATAAGTATCAGATCAAGATGATCCAGAAGATAGATTAAAGTTCTTCACAAAATATTGTCTCTAGAAGTCATAAGCTACTTTTGGTTTACACTCGTTCGTTTTATCAAGTTTAAACTACTCCACATATAAATTGTGAATCTTTCTTAATTTCAATCAGCTGACAAATATTTGGATTCCTTATAATGGCTATAACGGGATGAGTGTTTCGGAAAATTTCGAATATAACTATCAATATTTTTCAAGACATTGTCCGAGATGTTATTTTGTTCACTGGTATACTGACCTCTCATATCACTTTTTGATCAAGAAATCAAATAGTCTTTCAGCTCGGCAGCACAAAAGCTATTTTCCATACTTTGTTTTTTTTTGCATTGCCTCTTACAAAATATTTATTCTGAAATGTTCTTTTTTCGCTTCCAGTAGAAGATCGGCGCCGTTGTACTGCTTGTTGTCGTATTTAGCCACATAAATAGGTGTCTTGCATTTCCTTATCACTAAGGGCATTAAACTCTTTGAAAATATTTATGAGAAGAACTCCATTTTTTAAAAAACATTTTCTGTTTGTAGCTACAAGGTTCGAATATGTTTTTCGGCGGTAAGATATTTCCAGAATAATTTATATACTTTTTACTCTTAGCTCTTTTTCTATTAATCGTGTTTCTTTTCCAGTGGTAGCCTATATAACTCACCGTATGAGACTCACTAGATTTAATATCCAACTACATTTTTGAACAGGTAATGAATCTTTATTACTGGTTGTTTCAACTTCACTCGCAATATATTCTGACCTCGATATCGAAAAGTCGACTTCAGATTCACTATCCATTTCACTGCGAACAACTTCATCCAAAACCGTCGGGCAGGCTAACAATTTTCTCAAAAAATATATGTGTGCGATGGTTTTTCGAATGGTTTTTCAAGTTTTTTTAGTGCAAAAAGTAAAAAAATTCCAGGAAATATGTTGTTTTTGCTCCAAATAATACGAACAGATAGCTCCAATAATAAAATAAGTTCATTACAGAATTATTGTAGACGTCTGTTTATTGCACTGACAAATGGAGAAATATTTAAAAAATGCATAACCTTCACCACCGAGCTCGACATTTTGAATTCCTTCGGCGTTTGTGAAGCGGATTGCTTCCACGTCATCGATTGCTGTTTGGTTTCTGGATCAAAATGGTAGATTCAAATCTCATCCATGATCACGAAACGTGACAAAAACATATCCTGATCTCCCGGGAATGTTTCGAGATTCACTCTCGAAATGTCGACTCGTTTCTTCTTTTGCCAGTCGGCTAACATTCTCGACCCCCAACGCGCAGAGACCTTCTTCATATGTAATTTGTAGGCAACGATTCTTCTTCAACGATTCCATTCGAGATCACTGTGACCTCAGCTTTTCGCCTGATGGCTACTCTTTGATCTACCAACATGACATCTTTGATTTTTTTCACACTACCTTCAGTGAGAGACGTGGTTGGACATCCTTCGCGTTTATTGGATGTTCTTCCCAGCTTAAACTCTTTGACTCAGCGTGCAACGGTATAATATGGAGGAGCAGAGTCCTCTAATGTTTTCACCATGTCGCCGTGTATATCTTTGGTAGACAATTTTTTCAAACAGAGGTACTAAATGACAGCTCTAATTTCATTTTTCTCCATTTTCATGTTCTCATGGACTATTTATATGTTTTTTTTATGCTGACTTAGTGAGTATATTTGGTAGTAAAAAAAATTTGTGGATTTTTATCTGAACTGGAAATAACCAATTATCATTACTACTCTGCCACGTACGTCATGTCCACCAGCCGCCTAATCGTTTGGAAAGAAATCGGGATGTTTGCCGATCCAAATAATGGAAGATTGCTCGATTTACGCGTCCACTTTCTCATTCCCAAAAATGTCATTATGACTGGGAAACAAGAAGATTCTGACTCGTCTATTGTTGCCTAGCCTTTTCAGGGCCTAAATACAGTAGTGTACGCAATTCAATTTATATGTGTGAGATACCAGTGTTTTTAACGCAGCTGGATGGTCTGTGAAAATCTTAATTTACATATATTAGTTCAGCGGCTTTTCGCATCGCAAAGACATCCGTCTGGAAAGTATTACAGTGATAAGGAAGTCTAAAGGTTTCTTCTATATCGCGGTCTGCAGAATAAGCTGCATTATCCACTCCAGCAGTCGTTTGGAATCGGTCGATACAGATGCTAAGTGCTACTAGAGTTTAAGAAGTAAGTTTAAGAAGCTCAACGCAGGCGAAGGTGTCGTGGCTACTGAGATACAGAGAACTACACTGAACTCTGTTTACCACGACAACCGAACTGATGTTATTTATTACCGGCCATTAGACCAGGCAATGGCTTTGTTTTTGCCGTGTAGATTCAGTACGTCAAAGCAAGCAACAATTTTTCAAGAAAAGATATTTATAAAATTCAGGAAAATATTAAGTTGTGTTTAATTGGTTCTTGTTAGAACTATTTCGACAGTTTGCGAAATTTGACCTACAAAACAATAAATCAGTTATAAATAACATTTTAAGAATTATAAGTGAATGTTGTAGCCCGTATCGAGATACTGATTACAATTTGCAAAAAAAAACTTGAGGCTTTCAGGTCATATTGCCGATATTAAAGACATTAATTTCAGAAGCAAATTTTCATCGGGGTAATTTACATAGTATATGCTCAAAATGCATCAACAGCATCAATTTGACTATTGAAATCACAGTTTTGGGTACTTTTTGAGCACGAAAATGTTCTTTCAGAAGTTCTTGGTCTTATTAACAGTCTTCAAATAAATGATAGACGTACTAGAAATTCCATACAAAGTCCATTGTGGAAAAAAACGTTATTTCATCCTTTTAATATGCGGGTTGTTTTGAAATAACTATTTTGCAATTTTGCAATTTTCCCTATTCATTTCCATATTTTCCAGCAGTGAAATTGTACAACATATATTTAGCTGCAGTTATAAAGTCAGAAGATTTACAAAAATATAAGAGTGCCAACTGTTTGCAGCTATTCATAGAAGAATTACAATATTTTGAAAATAAAGGTCTTGACATAAAGATGGTTGATGTCAAATAAAGATGGCTGATGTCAATTACTTTTGAGCTCATTTTATTTTTGGGCTTTTTCTTGGCGATAATCCAGCTCTCAATACTTTACTTGGCTTCAATAATTTTTTTTCAGTAATTTATTTGATCAATTTAGTAAAAATGAAAAAGAAAAATATAAATTGAGAATTAATGAAAATACACGCAATTTAAGTACAATTTGCTGCGAACCTAAAGGCGGCTTTAGATATGCGGTGTTTGTCAAACACCTCCTATTCGCCAAATACCGAGCACCTAGTCAAGTAATTTGGCTTAGTGCTTGCGGAATGACAAGCACAGTGAATTAGACATTCGGGCATTGCCGAGTGTTCGCCAAAACTGGAAGATGAACGAGCTGCGGGGATCCGACACAGTGCTCGTCTACTTTGATGTGAGTACTTAATGAGTACTTTGATGTACGGGAATAGCGAGCACCCGAATGTTTGTGCCTGGTCTAGGGCAAGCACTAGGCGAGCAACCCAACCACACATGCGAAGTTTGCCAAACTAGGTGCTCGGTATTTGACAAACACCGCATATCTAAAGCCGCCTTAACAGTAGGCAAGGATTATTTTCAAATTTCGATTTGTCATAACTTTTGACAGGAACATTCAATC
>OX376372.1:197449409-197581909 GCA_947369275.1 Nemotelus nigrinus
TTTGAAGCGAGCGCTTAGCCATGGCGATAAGGAGACACATATGGGAGAAGCCGATAACAACTATTCCATTATTCTTCTAAGTGCCACATTTATTTCTCATTTTCTAAAGCGCTAATGTTATTCTTAGTCGCTACTAAAGCTTTAGTGTGGCACTTAATCAATGAAGCGCTGGTATTATGCCCAGTCGCTGACTGTTAAGACAACATAAGACGAACAAATACAGCCATGGGCACGGCGGGATTCGAACCCGCGGGCAGTAGATCGCTGCTTCGGACTGACGCGTTAGCGAGCTAAGCTACCGACCCTTTTGCAAGCTCAATCTCAAACTATAACCAAAAGATGCCCCATAATTAGAAACGAAAATAAACCATATATCTACGAAAAGCATATTACATTGTTCAGTGGTCATTTTATACCTGTCGCGTATATAATATACCAACTGTATGGATTTCATATCTTTCGCTACCAGAAAACAGAGAAACCCATATAGAACTTATACCTGTAGCGTGCATAATTATGATTGCTGTGTGCATATTTTGTGTACCCGAGCTATATTTTTTACCTGAAAGCCAAATTTTACTTAAAATGAGTATAACTCTGGATTTCCATATACTCATAATACCTTTTATATCAATAGTTATACCTGTTGCTAGTATAAATTATGTATCACACATAAATAGAACAAAAATATATTTGTAGGGGCAATTTTGTGCCGACTACAGTTAATTATGGCTATTACAGATATTATTATTTTTGCTACACATATAGCAGAGCGAATTTTTTTTTTGTGTGCACTATCATTTGTTAGCTCTATAATCTTCTATTTTCTAACATTGTATATTTCTATTGGAATTATTTACCTCTATGATTACAATTTTATGTAACGTCACGTGGACAATTAAGTAGCTGGTCAGATGGGATGACAAGTGAATAGACAAGTGCATCGTATTTCCATAGTTTTGTTGCATATGCTGCGCTAGTATTCTTATATGCTAAGTTATTTCTAGTTGATTTTGCAAAAAGTAGATAGTCGAGTGCATCATATATTAGTAAAAAGCCAAGTAGATGATGAAGTGATTAATGAAACGAATAGATAAATGGAAAATCAGTTAGCTCAACAAGTAATCTAATAAAATAAGTATTCAGTAACACCGGCAGCTCACACAATTGTTTCACACTCGTTCCATTGTTTATGTTTCGGATGGTAATTGTTTTAGGGTCGGTGATGAAAAGAGTGGGTGATAAAAAAAGATTGGACGTTTTTTAAAGATTAATAAACTTGTTTTATATACTGACAGATTTGAATTCGTACTATAATAACATTTAATACAACCAAGTGTGAAAAAAAATTTATCATGTGACATTAGTGGAGGCATTCTTCGAAGTCATCGTCCAATATATTTAATATCGTTTTGTCAACTTAATCGTCATCCACGCGAATCGCTTGCTTCACTTCTTCCAATGCACATAGCTCGTACACACGTACATTGAGATGTTCCGTCTAGAAATAATTAGAAATAGATAAGTTATGAGAACGAGGAGCCAAACGTATGTCCCTAGACTTAGAAATGAGGTGACCAGGGTAATTAACGTCATACAGAGTGAATAACGTCGCTTGACGTTCTTTTGAAATCACACACGTCGAATGGAAAGCCATTTTCGTTATAATGCTGTTAAAAAAAAGTCTAGCGCATCAGAACCGCTAGAAAACGAATTTTCGAAGAAATTATCTTTGAGGGATTTAAAAATGTGTGAAGACGTTATACACTTCTTTGTAGTATATCAACCATTTCTTACTCAAAGGAACAAATATCATTTTCTGACAGGATTTCCTACAGCACAAATGATGAAAATGTTCAGTGCTGGCAACATTTGTCCAACACAGCAGCAATAAATCTACCATTACATGCTCGTGCTTAATCAACCTATCCTTTGAATTTCGTTTTCATCCAAGGGTATCATCGAAAGTTTATTCGATTAAATTATGTCCGGGGCTGCCATCCGAAAAATTTCCAAAACTCAAAAAATTTAAATATTGGTTGCTTATTTTATTGTAAATACTTTGCTTATGAATACAAAATGGAAGCATCTGTTGGTGCAATATTTACGAAATCGACTGGTACTGGCAATCATGTGCTAGCACCATAGCTGCTTCACGTTGTGTTAAACCCACCCTAAGAATTTCGTTTCGATTCAATGGCTGCGCTGTAAGTTATAGGAGTGAGTATAATTTTAGGGTTAACGCCATCCAAACTTTTTAAATTTGTGAAACGTAAATATTTGTTGTTAATTGTCATTACAGGATCATTCCCATTTGGAAATTTTATGACAACATCGCTCAATAAAGAAGTGTCAATAAAATACGAAATTCATGAAAGCTGGCAACTCTTTCACAATTTTTCAACGAAGTTCCTACAAAATTAGAAATGCAACAAGATCCACTTATCACATGAATTTCGTTTTGATTTCTTCACTGCATCAGAAGTTAAAGGGAAAAAACCTTTATTTTTCTGAGCAAATTTACAATATTTAGGAGACGAAAATTGCCATAGCTAGCGACCCTATTCTAATATTTCAACCAAATTTCTATGCAATCTATCTTAGAGTAAGGTTCACCTACTGCGGGAATTTTGTTAAAATCTGGGGGCTAAATCCGAAGCTATAGGCACCACAAATGGCACCACTGCCACAGTGTTGCCCGTATTTATAAATCACTTCTATCAGACTTGGTCCTAGTTAATACAAACATGTCCTGTAAATTTCATATTGATCGCATTATCCGATCGTCAGTTCTCGTGAACAGAAGTTTTGAGTGCTGAAAATAGAGGTAATTTGATCACGGGTTGCCGTTCTTGTTTACAGCAGAATTTTGGAAATTTCTATTTGACTTCGTGGACAAAAGTCAAAATTTATCAATAATTTGAATTCATTTTCAAAAATCAAAAATTTTTCAGGAAGGTCGATGATAAGGAGGATTTTTTTCAGGAGCCTGCTGTAGCTACAGAGTTGCCTGCACAATATTGAAAGTCTATGTGTGTTAAAGTCTAGTCTACATCAATACGTTCTGCAAATTTCACGATGAAAAAAATCCTTGCCTACTTTTAAACACGCTGCACCCACACACGGCTCAATTTTTCAAATTTTTTTACATAAACAAGCTAAGAACATAATAAGTTTTCACTATCAAACATTTATTTTAACAAAAATTCACACTGCTTGGAAATATAGGAGTACCTCAAAATTCACTAATCCGCTCGCTACCTCAAAAAGGTTTAGAATATCTGAATTTTAGCATGTCATGGATCTACCTACTATATACATCTACGTTCTCCGAAAACTTCAGCTCAGTCGGATTGGCCCTCAGGCCATGAGCATGGCCATATTCTGACAGTTGTTCATTTTCAAAATGGCGATGTCGAGGGAAATAGTGTTGCAAACTCTAAACGAATACAAAAAAAAAATTGCTTATGGAAATATATGTTCGCCTCCTCCTCAATTTGCGTCTTTCCTCACATTCTGCTTCCTCTAACCTTCGCAGTGCTCTATAACACCGGATAGCGGGCATATGTTCACTGCTGAATGATATTTTCAAAATGATATGGCATGACATGACCTTGCCCAGGCATCAGATGACATTCCATTAACTGACATTCGTTGCCATCGCATATGGCAGAGCTCATGGCCAATGTAGACTCAGGGTGACTGAGCTTGATTCATTGTATAGAATGAGTCCAGATTGCTTCTTGCACTGCGACCTCTTATGTCTATCGTACCTTAGCAACGTTATGTCCCATACGATATCAAGACTCCTTATGAAGCTGAGTAAGTCTGATGATGGGAATTTTTCGTATGTCCTAGAAGGAGTTGGTGCTGCTCCCAGGAAGCTCTAAGAAAGTCTTTATCGTGTCCTTTATACAAATGATAAAGAGAACAACTGCTTGTTTTGACGTAGTCTTCTGAGTATTTCAAACCTTTTTCACTCAGCCGGTAGGTTTCAATATTTTTCTTAGACCGAGTTTTGATTTTCCAGTTCGTATCTGCCTTCACAATGCCCCAGTATCAAGTTTGATCAATGTAGTCCTATTTCTAGCTTCGGTAAAAACTTTCATTAATGCCCTGCATGGTCAACGACTCTTATCAGGTCGAAGCTGTTCTTAACCCCTATTTCAGTAAGCACCTCTCTTGTCTCCAAGTGTATAGCTGACTTTATTTGATCCCGACTGGGTTGCCTTAAGAAACCCTTGACTATAAATACTGACCATTTTCTTGTTCCTTATCTTTATTATACGCGTGGCCTTTTGTATAGCATATAAACCTAGTAGATAGAGTAAAAAGCGTTTCGCATTTGGGTCCTACATGAGAGTAGAGAACTAATGAGTTAAGTCAACAGGGCAAAAATCGCATACAAACCAAAAATGCAAATACTATCATAAAATGACTAAGGCGTAGGTAATTAGAGTTTTTGTGGTTTGAGCGGGGGCAATTGTGTGGCGCAAAATTCTGAATTTGGCGTCATGCAATCTTAGGTTTGTATTTTCATTTTGATGTTTTAGGTGAAATTAAATTTTATCGCTTAATCCCATGTGCGGTTTCTGAAATCTTTGCGTATTTTAACGGTGGCAGTATATTTCGACATCACATTTTTCGCAACGTATAAAAACCTTGAAATTCAGAAGTGGTCGAATTCTGGGACGATAGTAAATAATACGTAGAATACAAAGTTAAATGAGTTTCCGGAATTGCATGTTTGTGAAACTAAGCACATGTTTTCATAAAAAACTTAACCCTAATAAACATATGCAGCAGATCTATTATGTTTTATTTTAAATTTTCTAGCCCCCCTCTTCCTTTTACAACCGGGCTTGGGACCGGTTTTGGCAGAATTAGGGCTTGCTTAGTTCTCACAATCTTTATAGTTTACTTTTTTTCGAAGTTCAGAACAATCGACAATTATCTTTTGCTTTACTAACATTTTATTTCAATGTTTTTCACTTTACACTCACTGTTTATCACTAATACCTAAATTGTTATAATAATATTATTTCTCACTTATATTTCACTAAAATTAGTTTCGACACATGAACATTTTTTTATTGAAATTTATAAAGTTATTTTTCTCTAGCCCGATATAAATATTTTTGGTTACGCCACTGACCAAAGACAAATCAAACATGGTTGTGCAACTGTCATTCACGAAAATGTAAACAAACGGTCTGCTCGCTACTTTTTCGTTTATTTTTCGAGAAACACGCACAATGCCTGACAAATATTTTACACGCGACGATAAATTTAACCCGGATTACGTATATCAACACTCACTTACCTGTAAAAACAGACTCCTAAGACACTGAATCCTCGCCGAATTCAGCATGAACCCACGACACACTTTTGACTCATTATCACTTAAAGTTTACGGATTGCTTATGTAATTTCGCGTCGTTATATGAAACGAAGGGCTTATAGTGTTTAAAAAATTAGTTTTTTAAGAAAAATCACCACCGCACAACACAATTATTTACGTTTGATCTTCACTTTACTTGGAGACACTGCCGACACCGCGTACGATCGACAACGATTTTGACAGCTAAGCCCAAGCAGGCCCAAGCCCGAGAGAATCGAAGAGAGCGTTTTTGTCCTATTACACGCACTTGGATGTAGGGCCAGAAGGGTGAGGTAGCCCGCTCCTCTTAGTTTTCTACTCTCATGGTCCTACGATCCCCGCTCCCACTTTTCAATCCACCTTTCAGATTTTATATGAGGGGAGCCGTTGATTCACCAATTTATTCCTTGATGGCATTGTGATCTTGATCCTTTTTTTGAAGCTTTCATTAGTCTTCATTTGGTTGCTGAAGCTCAGCATTTCTATTATGGGTATGATGTCCTCCAGGATATTCAGGATACTAAAATGACACTTTAACTCCCGTGGTTTGCAGGCCTGCAGGCCTCTCTGTGGGATTATTGTAGACTTATAGCCTATTTTGCCATTTCGATTTGAATTTCCATGTCTTCCGGCAGCCAACAGACAAGAAACTTGTTGATATTTTAAAAATTTTTTTGGGAGATATTCTTTCACTGCTGAGCCATATAGAATGATATGTGTCACCGTTTGTTTTGTGCCAAGAGTATAGGAAATAGTCGACAAATGTGTCCAATCACTTGTTTTACCGGCCGAAGTACCTTAACGGCCTTCAGTGTCGTTTTGCTCAGATGACTGTCGCAGGTGACTTTCGTATTCAGAGGGATTCTTGCATACTTAATCTCTTCCTGTAGATGCTACTTTGTAGCCCTAATTTTTAGGGTGCCTATTTCAATTGTCCTTTCGCTAGTTAAAGGTACTATGTTGGTTTTCAAGGGATTATTATTTCACATATATTTTAGTTTTAAATTTTATGGTGGTCCTATAAATAGACATAGTCCAGGTGGAGATCAATATAATTTTTCGAGATGAGTTTATCATTTACAATAGTTCTTGTCTTGTTTACTAATTGACCTATGTTCAGCATCACACCTCTCATTCAATGCTTCATTACATAATTAGAAGAATTAAATACCAAACCAAAACAAAATATTTTGGCGAAATAAAATTAATTTCAGTGTGAGATAAACATATCTAAATCTAATGAAATTTATATCATTGGTTTAAATTTCATCATGACTTGTTTCGTTTTCATAATCGTGGAAATATGTTTGTTCAGAGCTCGATCATGATCATTTCTTGAATAATCGACCACTATCTTATCTTTTTCCAAGCTTCACTTACATTTCGCGTATAAAATAGTTTATACAAAAGTGGATGCTTCAGTTAAACTCGGTTATCATTCGTGTTAGCAAAAATGGTTCAGTTGCGTGTCGCGTTTCTTTTTCTAGTTATTGTTTCGATATGTCTCACAGCGGTCAGCTCAGCCCGGATTTTAGGGTTTTTTCCGTCGTTTTCAAAGTCACATGTCATTGTTCACATGAGTACAATTCGCCCATTGATCGAGCGGGGTCATGATGTCACGATTGTAACGGTACTTCCTCTAGATGAACCCAACATGAAATTTCGACACATTCAACTATCATTACCACGACCGCCGATGGGAGTTATGAATCAAAGCAGCTGGCTTGATACTGTCAAGCTTATGATAACCGTGACAAATAACATGTACATCCACAGTAATCGTACGATAAATACCCCGGAAATGCAAAAACTTATGAAGGAAGAGTCGTTTGACCTAGTCGTGCTCGGATACTTTTTCAACGACTTCCTAATTGGAGTTGCAGGACATTTCAAATGCCCGATTATTGTCAACTGGATGGGACCTCCGCTACGAAATCTAGCGAACATGATCGGAAATCCTGGGGAGATATTTTATGTTCCGGAAACGTTGACTGGTCTTCAGCAGCCCATGAACTTTTTTGAACGTGTGAAAAATTTTCTTTTTCTCGAAATGGAATTGATTTTGCTCGAATTCATGGACTATAAAAATGGAGTATACTATGAGTAAGTACTAGTTTATTGTACATAAATATACAGCAATCAGAATTTTCACTTTGGTACCAAATATGCGAAAATTTGTTGTTTTGATCAATTTGATAAATGCGTAATTGAATAGTGTCTAAAAAAAAGTCAATTTAGACTTGTGACTCGAAAATATTTGTACACTATTAAAGCGATTTCCCGGAGCGATTTGGAATCATGTTAAAAATGGCTGAAAGTAGAGTGGTTGTTTAGATGCAAGAAGCATTATCAACGTCAGAAATAAAACTCTAGCGCACAAGAATCATAAGAAAGACCGATTTCCAAACGAACCTAAATCAGATAAAAATTGAAGAGTTGAGTTTTTTTAGATTGTTTCTTTAACTTGAAAATGACACGAGTTTTTGTATTTTTCCTGTATTTTAAATCTTCATATCACTAACTCTTCTCCACCGAAGATGCATTAAAAAAAGTATGCAGGCATTAAGCTAAAGTGGCTCTAGTTTCCGTTCAATTGTTCAAGATGCAACATGATATCAGAGCTTCTTTTTCAAAAATCAGAATCCTGATACTTTTTGGAGACGAAATATAAAAGTAATATGAAGCTTTTGTGTTTTGTAGAATTCTTTGTGCTGTAGGATTTTTCAGGTAGTTTTCGTTGGCATCATTAAAATATAAATATATTTTTAATTGAAGCCAGTAGCTTGATTGGTGAAATCACAATTAAAAAAATATTTAACTTTTTTGAAAGTCGTTTCATAAAAATTCACAAAATATCCGTCATTTGAAAATGTCTGCAAATTCAAATTGGTTTTGATCATCAAGTAGTGAGTTTTTTTCAATATTGTTTTTTATTTTAAGATTTACTTTCAGGGCTGCATGCAGGCAAAATACAATTAAATTGTAAGATACAAATACTGCTGTCCTTAGCATAAGCGACCTATCTTCATTTGAACAACTTCGGAAATATTCAATGATTTGTGTTTTTCTGCAGCATGCATATATATGAAAAGGGCATTTTCACTACTATTTTTGACATACTTCCACAAAAGATAGGTTTTTCATAGTGTGCAGAATGGTGTAATAGATTATTTTGTTTTCAAATCCGCTGTTAACTCAAAATTGAAAAAGTTATCAGATAGGAAGTTAATGATAAGCACGGCAGTATAATATGGTAAGATTTCACTGCAGAAACAATTTTACAAATTAAATTTTGATTATTTTTTTCAATCATATGAAAATACAAACCAGAAATTAGTCGGAATTGGTGGTATGTGGAGCAATTTCTTCATCATGTCACCTTTTTACCATATCTCAAGGCACCTTAATCTGAATCACTCTATATAAGCATTGATTTCACACCAGAAATCACTGCAGAAAAAATGTTGTGCAAGAAGATTGAAGTGCTAAAAATACGGACTTAAATTTAAATATTGCATCAAAATAAGTAATTTTGCTCCAAAAGCTCAAACAAGCATGAAGTGTTTGGCATTAGACCTACCATAAAAATTGTCTACTGTGCTTTATAATCATAAAGTATGAAAACCAGACCATACATCTGAAAATAAAAACTATTTTGAGTACCAGTGGCTATTGATTGGCAGCTTGTTTCAGTGGTTTTCCATCGCTCGATGATCATCAGCAATATAATAAAAGATTATTTAAATTATGTATAATATTTGAAAGTTAAATAATTTTGCTGTTGCTGCTGATCTTTAATAGCCTTGGGCAAATTTTTAAGTCCTACATAGCCTGAGGCTTCCCGTTCATTATTTTCAGGCTAAAACTACTTCAAACTTGGCCAACAATTCAGTACTACTTGCAGCATCACTTGCACTTCAATTTTCACACACAATATACATGAATAGCAACATATATTCAATTTACGCAATATACGAGTACATGAATACTGCCTAATAAAATTACCTCTTGCAAACGGTTGACTGAGTGAAATTAGTGGCCTTGGTCGTTCCGAAACTATTAAGCTATTTAGGGGGTGTATTTATGTAGATGAAAATGATTGATTATGTTTCAAAAGCACAAAATTTCAATCGTCTCTTTAAAACCCGCATCAAATACAAATTTTAAATTTCCAAAACAAAGCCAGTTAAACATAATTGTGCTTTAATGCATTTTATGTTTGATTTCTATTTTACAAAAAGATGTTTCTCTTACGCTCGCCAAATGCACAAAATTTATTCGAATTAAAACATCAATGCCATCAAATCAGAAGAATTCGGATTTATGTTAACTATATACAATGTTTTGCCATGTACCAATTGAACAGTGTAATTCGTCATCCGTATTGGTATGATATCATTAAATAGAAATAATATCAGCAATACATAATAAAAACGTAGCTCAAGCTAGCCTACAATGATTCATATAATGATTCATATTTATATCGAAAAAGTTAGTTCATTTTACATGAATTTCATCATATATTGTTAAGTGATCTTGAGCAAGAGAAGCCCTGCTTCCTTTCCGTACGACAAGCCACTCCTGCTGAAAGCTTAAAATTGGCGATATTATATAAAATTCAATCCATAATAAATCCTTCAAGTAATATAGAAAATAAATCAAACTGTCAGAAGCTCCGTACTTCTGTTTTATGCCTGTTTAATTACCTTTTATTAAAATTTTTTTTAAATTCAATATTAGTAAAATAATAAATTATAAAATTAAAAAAGTCCATAGATGCTTATTTTGCATTCTCTCTTTAGCTCACTTTTATACGTTTTAAACTCTGGCAGATAATGAGCCATGGAATTTTGTTGAGGTTTTTAATGGTTCATATCTTACAAATATTTTAGATATTCTGTCCAAATTTCAAGACCAATAAAATAACAAAAAAGTTAAATATATATCTACGGTGTTCTGTTAACAATGAGGATGGCAGAAAATATTCTGGCGACAATTTTTATAAATATTACTTTCATCATCATTAACACAGGCATAACAACTGGGTATCGGTCTTAGCCTCCTTCAATAAGTTTTCCCACTGGTTTCGTTCAAGAGCCGACATAATTCAATTAAACTATACTAAGTTCCGAGCATCGTGGTCAACGCTATTCCCCCATCGCAAGCAACGTTTTCTCTGCTGCCCACTCCTTATCGCTTAAACGAGCAAAGTGCCCTGCCCACTACAGTTCGTCGAGCTATATCTTTATGATTTATTCTGCTTATAGGTAGATAGCGTACAGTTCATGGTTTCAGCGTTTCCAGAATCAACCTTCTTCAAATATGGGGCCAACGAGTCTCCACAAGACTTTTCTCTCAAAAGCGGCCAAGAGGTCTGAGTGCATTTATCAGAGCACTCAAGTCTCGAATCCATACGACTCATGGTCTTGTACACCAGTAGGATTCAGATTTTGGGTGAGATTTTGGGATTTAAAGAGCCTGGAAAGACTGTAGGAAGCTTTGTTAGATTTGAGCAGCCCCGCCAAGTATTTCTTTTCCTTTGATAACGGCTACTACTATTGACTTAAGGTATTTGAAGGTTCGCTCTTGTTCAAATTCATGTTCCACTGCCCTGATAAATTGACCTATTCTAGGTGTTCTTCCTGCAGACGATGCAAGCATGTGCTTCTGCTTTCCTTCATTTATCTACAGCTCCAGCTTTCACTGAAAAAAAAAATCGTGGTTGATTTGACTATTATTGATAGTAATGCCACAATTCATTCAAAATTGTCGAATGAACTACGGAAAATGGTTCTTTCTACTATGTTGAAATAGTTAATTTGACCATACAAAAGTAGTTGACCTTGCTGATACAAAAAATATCGAAACCTTCGAGGATTCAACTGTGTTAATTGGTTCATAAGGACGATAAATAGTTGATCTATAGAAAAATGAGCATCAATTTATTTAACACTACAAAATATTGAATTATCAACACATCAATTATCAACAATATTCATGGCAAGCGAATCACTCTACAATTCTTAAATTCAACAAACAATTGAGCAATCACTTATTATTGTTGAGGCACCACAGACTATGGTCATTTACTCTTTCTTACTATGTACATTGTTAAAATACCATAGTTTGCTTACTTTTTTGCACCACGGACGTTGTTTATCAGCCACGCGTTATGGTACATAAAAGAAACCAAAAATTTTCTAATGGTAGTTTCAACCACTAAGGAAAACAACTGAGGAAAATTGTTGATCTTACTGACATTTTTTTCTCAGCGTTGGTGTCGCCTTCTCGACCTCGAAGAAGGATCATCGTTCAGCTAGTTCGAATCTTTCAGTGATATTAATATAATCTTCATAGGCCGATATCTGGGTCGACCTGATGACGATAGATTTTAGGGTCTCGGACTCCAGACTCCAATGTTAGTTTAGAGAGGATGGTGGCCAGACAATCCCCTTGTCGGAGCCCATTGAAGATTTTGAACGGTCTGGTTAGCAATGCGGCTATACATACTTGGCTTGTTAGTTTGGCTGATCTACGAGTATAAATTCATGCCAATTTATTTTGGATGTCGAATTCTGTCATACACATAGACAGTGTAGCGGAAAATTTAATTCTAAACAATTTTGACCTAACAATAAAAATCTGATCAATTATTTAAGTCTCCGGGATGAAACATTACCTGATGATAGCTTAGCCGTAAGGTGCTATCCGCTCTGACAGGATGGCTTTGCCTCTATCGAACTCTTGGAGGGCGAGTCACTCTTAATACGAGACCAAAGATGTAACTGGTAATCTCTCTACATAAGGTAGGTTTGCTGATGTGATTCGTCCATGCAAAGCAATTCGAGATCGGAAAACATTATCAACAAGGTGTTGATCTGTGTCTACGTTGGCGCTGCAGTAAGTTTGTATTGTCATCAAGCTCAAGTGATGGCGATGGTCAATGATCACGTTGTCTATCTGATTACGAGGCGATACCCAAATGGTCTTATGGACAACCCTAAGCGAGAGCTTGGTACTCGCAACGATCAAGTTTGTCGATGCTGCTACTTCTATGACTTAAAGTTCATTGTCCTTGATATTCTCATGCAAACTATGGCTACCTGCGTAGTACTTAAATACCAGCTTCTAGCCTATTTTGGTGTTTAGATCTCCAAGGATGATTTTCCCATCATACATTGGCAGGTGTTACCAGGCCTGTTCGACCTATTCGAAGAACACTTCTTTTTTGTTGTCAGCATACTCCTCCGTAAATTCGTAAACGTTTAAGATGCTGATGTTTGCAAATTTTTCTAATACGCGAAGGTTGATTGACAGCGCTACCCCGCGTAACCCGAGCACATGGTGGTTTGAACGATAGATGTAATTTTTCTGTCATATTCATTCTTTTGAAAAACATCATCCCTTGTCCATGTGATTCTTGTATTACTGGTGTCTCAGCCTTATACTGAGACAGAGCACCGACTCTGTAGAGAGATCTAACCCTGAAATTGTTTTGTACCAGCTGCTTTAATTTCGTTACGGTCGCTTTGGAAAGCATTTTCCAGAACGGGCTATCGGTCTTTCGCTAACCTTACTTGAAAAACACTAGTGTGATCATATTAGTCAAACATTTCAAGAAAGGTCGTTTCTAGCAGTCACCACTAGGAGGTTTAGACCACACTTCCACTAGACCGAATAATTGCAGCACATGCATATTTACATATACCACTTGTTATTCTGCTTATTGAGCTGAAAATTTGTTTATTCTACGCTTCAAATAATAACAGACACGGGTTGTGTATTTATAGCTGCGGGTTTACCTTTTTTTATGATCTTCTCTTGCAATCAAGCTAATAATATATATACATATCAAAATTTGCTTATTCAAATCTGGATCCACCCCTATTAACTATTTTATTACTACATTATTTCAACGGCCGAAAGGTTGGCATAAATATTTTTCAAATACTCACCTGAGCTTTTTATAGTTACGAGTACATAAAATTCATTCAAAATCAACCAAATGCATCATTGTCGAAAACATCTAATCGTATTCATACTGTTTTGACCATTATCAAGCAAAACAAATGTGAACTTTGTAGTAGAATATTACGACCTGTATCTTATCTTTGTACGTGCCGTCATTATCTTCCCCATTCATGCTAGATTACGGAGTACAGATTTATTTAGTAGCCCATGACAATCGGTCGTGAAAAAATGTTCCGAATCCGTGAAGTGTTTGTTTTCTTCGCTGTAATATTAATATGTTTTACCGCAGTGAATCCAGCCCGAATTTTAGGGTTTTTTCCTTCGTTCTCGAGGTCACATTTAATCGTTCACATGAGCACGATTCGTCCAATGATCGAGCGTGGTCACGATGTAACAATTGTCACGTCACTGACTTTAAATGAGCCCAACTTGAATTTTCGGCACGTCCAACTTGATTTGCCGACTCCGAATATGGACGGCCTGACCAATAGTAGTTGGATCGCTAAAATGAAGTTGATGACGAAAATGACCAGCAACATGTATTCGCTCAGTAATCAGACGATAAACACATCAGAAATGCAGAAGCTAATGAAGGACGATTCGTTCGATCTTGTGGTATTTGGTTACTTTTTCAATGACTTCTTGTTTGGAATCGCAGGACACTTCAAGTGTCCCATCATTGTTAGCTGGACGGGATCGCCAAGCCGAAGCATGGGAAATTTAGTGGGGAATCCAGCGGAAATTTTTTATGTTCCTGATTTGTTAGCCGGTCTTCAACAGCCAATGGGATTTTTTGATCGTGTTAAAAATATTCTGGCTTCTGAGACTAAAATTCTCATTAATTATTGGATGGAATATCAGAATGGAATTTATTATGAGTGAGTAAATTTGCCAATTCAATATGCTTTAGAGCCCCTTACACGGTCAATATTAATATCCCAAAATCGATATTAGTCAATGTATTGATCGTCTGAGAGATATATTGGAGCAATATATTGATGGGGAAATTGTTGAAGAAAATTAAAACCATTTATTTTTGATAGAATGCCTTTAAATTTATTGAATTCTTGATGAAAAATGGGGAAAAATTCATTTTAAAGTTTATTTATTTTTTAAGTCTGAAAGCACTCCAACAGAATTAGCAATTTAAAATCCGGACTGTTCTGATTTTGTAATTTGATGGTTTCAGTTACACCGTTTTCATACCAGTTTTAACGCAAGTCAAATTGGAGGAGTATATGGAGAGGGATAAAAAAGATGAGACATTTGAAAAATTGCTAAATCTTTATCAACAAAAATTTCTCAAGACAAAAACCTAGGACCAACTTCCAAAATGAATTTTAAAAAAAACTAGTCATTCGAATAAATGAGAGGCTGGAGAAGAGGAGGTATATGAATCGAGACTATGATACTTAGATTTAGTGTAATCTTTAAATAACTATTTCGTTGTTGGTTGTTGTGGCAATGTAAGATGTAAATTTCAAATCTTCGAACGTATTCGCTGTTGCTAAGAATCACAGAGTGACGGTTAGTATGTCCATAAGCAGGAACAAGACTTTAAACAAAAGGGAACAAACATTTTTATTGTGATATATTCAGTGAATAACTGTGAATGTACAGCAAAAGTGCAGCAACAAGCTTACACGAGTGGACCAGCAATAGAGAGAGCAATTGTCCCTTTTTGCTCTTGTCAAGACACGCCGCTGAGTCTGTGAACCGGTTAAATAGCCTAACTCATCCTTGCTTTTTTGTTAGTAATAAAACCATTGCTATTAGCTACTAAAATATTTGTTCAAAAATTGTTCAAAACTGCGATCACCATTCAGCTCTTCTGTGAATCCCCTGGGTAGATTCGCATGTCCATATGTAGAACAACTTTCCAGCCACCTCTTCACCAAGATTTTTCTCTGTCTTCTTCTTGTCTCTTTATTCGGTGTCACAGTCAATGAAATTAATATTACTCGTATATCACATTTAGACTAACATGGAATAAAATATACTTCAGATCCATTTTTTTGCAAAGTAAGATCGCATTATTGCTCAATATTATTGATTCGAAAATTAATTTTGCTATATTTTTGCAAATTCAATTCTGCTGCAAAAAATAGGCTCTTAAAAACGGGAATGTATTGGTATATAAATTGCACATAGCAAATCAATCCAGCTGGAACAATGCCAAACTGACACAAAATGTATCCAAACTCATATTCATACTAAAAAATTATTTCTGTAAATGCGATTAGGCTTCATTTTCTATAGTTATAGTTTAGTGGCTCAACCAGAACTTTCTATTCTTAGAGTGGACTATTTGCTGTCTTTTTAGACGAACAATTAGTATTAAAATCGATTCGGCCAAAAATTCGCATTTCCATATATATATATATATATATATATATATATATATATATATATATATATATATATATATATATATATATATATATATATATATATATATATATATATATATATATATATATATATATATATATATATATATATATATATATATATATATATATATATATATATATATATATATATATATATATATATATATATATATATATATATATATATATATATATATATATATATATATATACAGGGTGTTTGGTACTCGGTGGACATTTTTGTAAGAACGCATTTCTTGATATATTTTGAGCAAAAAATCGTTCTACAGGGTGGTCTGGTTTTCAAAATCTGCGGAGTTACAGGGTGGTCAAGAAAAGTTTTTCGGACCTGTATCCTGACTCACTTAAATCTTTATATCTTGAAAACTAATAATCATAACGCAAAGTTTTGTGGCTTGTTTTTTATGAAATTAAATTACCTTTAATTTGATGTAACGTCCTAAATTGTAACTGCTACAGATTTTGTGATATTTACTTCCAAATACAATATTTTGGCTCTTCTACCCCGAAAATTTTGTATTCAGTGTCGTTTTTCTCAGAAAATTTCATGAAAAGAGGTCATTTAAATTTTATATTTTTATAGGCCATATTGTTGGCTACAAAATTTGCATACATGTTTATGACTTAGGTTTTACCATTTCGCAAGTAGTAAGCGAAAATACGTATCGCTTAAAAAGTAAATATGCCGTAAAGTGGCCCTCGATGAAAAGAAAAGTTTAAATTGTTATTTGTACTTAAGTATTTTTACTGCCCATTAATTACTTTTTAAACTATCAATAAAATAAACTAAATTAAAATTAATTTCAACATAAATAATGCATCTGCCTGGATGTGACAGGTAAAATTGGGTAAAGTTCTTCGCCTTTATTAATAGGATACGTTAAAAATTTAAGATCCCATAAAAACAGAACCACTTTCAAATTTTTGTGGGTTTCAGTACATTACTCGAACTACAAGATATTACCAAAAATTTCAAAAATATATTCAAAATGTTTCACCACACGAATGAAGAATATGCAGATATTATGTACGTATATGGAGAGTGCCGGGGAAGTTCACAAGCGGCGCAATCTTTGTATCAACAGAGATATCATCATCGACGGATTCCTGGACGGAGAGTGTTCCAACAACTATACACAAAGATTTGAAAAACTGGCAGTGTTAGGACGAGCCGAATAAACGCAAACCGATGAAGAAAACCTGCATGCAGTGGAAACTGACCCATCAATCAGTATTTGACGCTTGGCGTTGCAGTTTAACGTGCCTACGTGGAAAGTTTGGAGTATTTTAAAAGCAGCCCGTTTGCATCCCTACCATCACACACCAGTGCAAGAGCTGCTACCGATCGATTTGCCCAAAAGGATGGAATTCTGCAATTGGCTCCTTGAGAAACAATTAGACAATGAAAATTTTTTGAACACCTTTCTCTGGACGGATGAGTCCTGATTCCCCAGGGACGGTATCACAAATTTTCACAATTTACATACGTGAGCTGAGAGCAATCCACACACGAGAAGGTCTTCATCGTTTCAGCATAGGTTCAGCGTAAACTTATGGGCAGGAGTGATTGGCAAAGATTTAATTGGACCTATTAAGCTCTCGCCTACTTTAAATAGTGCCAATTACTTATATTTTTCAAGACATGATCTGCAGGACTTATTGGAGGATGTTCGGCTGCAACGATTGGCTTCCATGTTTTACCAACACAATGGTGCTCCAGCTCACTATGGCCGACCAGTCAGAGATTGGTTGAACTCCAATTATACCAATCGCTGGATCGGTAGAAATGGACCAATACAATGGCCTGCGAGATCTCCTGATCTAACAGTTATGCATTTTTTTGCTTGGAGACGGATGAAGCAACTTGTCTACATAACGGAAGTATCAACATTGGAAGACCTAAATACCAGGATCGATGCGGCTGCAACAGAAATGAGGCAGCAGCTGAGAAGTATGAATATGAAAAGAACGCCTGTGAAACGAGCTTTAGCGTGTATTCAAAATGAAGGTGGCCATTTTGGAAATTTACTGTAGCTCAAAAATTTTGAAATAAAGCATAAAAACCATTATTAAATTCTTTCAGTTCAAGCAAAGAGTGAAAACCTTCAAACTATCGACTCTATTTGCGTATTTAAGAAAAAAAGCAATTCATATACAAATCGTATGCTTTGTTTACACAGTCAAAGTGAAACCGTAGAAATTTCATGTTGGACATGAACGGTAACCCTTCCTCAATCTACCTATATTTTTAGCATCAAAAACTTATTTTCACGGGAATTTCACGACCTGATAAGCGCTTTTCAGACATGCGTCCATGCGTCCACGCGTCCATGCGTTTTTAGATTACACGAGTCAAGTCAATTCAAATCCAGTTTTTTGAAGGCGGGGCTAAGGCGATAAGTGGATGGATTTTACACGCTTATAATGATGTTTTATTTTGCTCCGTACAAATATATTGTATATACTAATCCATATGACTATATATACCTACATATACATGTTTGTGTCTAGATATTAATATGCATTCAATTTTTTTCGTAATAGTCATGCACGTAAGAATGCAAAATATATATTATCCACATAATTATATAAGAAAATAATCATCCACAAAAAATTTATGTTTAAATGATCACCAACGAATCATCCACACATGTCGCTGAGCGAAAAAAATCATTTTAAAATCTATTGTACATGAATCAGCATACTCCACCTCCTTCGCTTTAGACCCGCCTATATAAACAAAATCAAATTGACTCGTGTAAGCAAAACTCGCTAGATTGCATGGACGCGTGGACGCATGGACGCATGTCTGAAAGCGCTATGTAGTTGAAATTTACAGAATGTATTGGTCTGATAGAAGCAATTTTGAAATGCGGGCAGTTCTGTGCCAGTGGTGTCATCTTGAAAAATCACTAAGAAAAATATTTGCTTTTGGCACTATAAATTCTGATTTAGTCACCAGATTTTGACGAAAATCACACATTAGCTCTAAAATTCTAAACCACGTTTGATAGAAATTTGCTTGAAAAATTAGGTTGGAGCTGCCAGCTATGGTAATTGCAGAGTTTTAAATATGGAAAATTCGCTCAGGAAAATAAAGCTCTTTGCCCTATAGATGCCATTGCAGTCATGGAATCATAACGAAATTTACATGGTAACTTAAACTTATTGTAGACAATGCTCAAAAAAAATCTAATTGGAAAAACAATGATTGAACTATGATGGGTTTTGTATTTTTTTTCCTTTCTTCAGTAAGCGATTTTATCATAAATTTTTGAAATCATAGTCATCTTGTTGTGAAAATAAACAACAAATATTACGATCAAGAAAATTTGAAAACTTTCGCCGGCGGTAACCCTAAATTTGTTTGTATTTCTATAACTTCCAATGCTGTCATCAGTTCAATACGAAATTCGCAGAGTAGGTTGACTTCAACGTGACACATTTTTTCCTTCGGTGCTACAAAAGGGGTGGCAGCGCGAGGCGTTTTTGTTATTTTTGCATTTTTCGGATGGCAACCCTAAACACCTTTCTATCACTGTAACTTTCGATGAAGTCATCGAAATTAAATTGGCTTAGGGTCTATTATTACTTACATACTCAAAATCTGCACAAATCCTCTGCTGTTCTTCGGACATTGGTGCTTTTAGTGATTCTGATGCCATACGATGTTTTTTAATATTTCTACATTTGCCTTCGCTGTGAAACACTTTCACCGTAATATGTTTTTATTGATTTTCATTGTGTTGTTGATTTTGAAGCTTTTATTTAAGTTACAAAATATTTTATTTCTTTTTTATTTCATCAATATTTTTACAATTACAGGTCTAATTTTCCATCAAGTAAATATCCCTCTTACGACGAAATGAAAAGAAACGTATCAATGCTTTTTGTAAACACATACTTGAATCAAGGACCCATTCAACCAAACGTACCTGCTCTCGTACAAATCGGAGGAATCCAAATTAAACTCAAACCAGACCCGCTTCCTGAAGTAAGTTCTTTAAAAGAAAATATACAATTGATTGATATAAACCCATTTTCAACAGGACATTCAAAAGCATCTTGACAGTGCATCGAAAGACGGTGCAATCTATTTTTGTCTGGGATCGAACCTAAAAGGTGATTTCATATCTCCAGATTTCACAAAGATCGTTTTCAAAGTACTTTCGGGCATGAAGCAGAAAATAATCTGGAAATGGGATGATGATGAACTTCCAGGCAAATCACCAAATATCTTGTATAAAAAATGGGCACCACAAGACGACATCCTAGCTCATCCGAACGTCAAGGTTTTTATTACTCACGCAGGAGGCGGTGGCGTTGCTGAAGCTCAATATCATGGTGTTCCAATGGTCGCTATCCCATTCTTTGCTGATCAATTCACGAACGCCAACAAGGTGCACAAAGCCAATCACGGCTTAACCTTAAATAAGGACACAATGACAGAACAATCATTCCGGGATGCCATCATTGAATTGCTTCAAAATCCAAAGTATAAGGATAGTGTTCAGAGATATTCATTGATCTACAGAGATCGACCGTTGTCAGCAAGGGACACGGCCGCTTACTGGATGGAGTATGTCATAAAACATAAAGGTGCACCACATTTGCAAAGCCCAGCAGTTCACATGAGCACAATATCATACTATGGGTTAGATGTGATGGCGTTTTTAGCTGCGGTGACTTATGTTATTTTTAAGATTTGCAAATTTTTATGGAGACAAACTGTTGGTAGAATATTTTGTAAAAAGAGTCAAACCAAAATGAATAAGCAAAAATCGCAATGATTGAATTGCGGTAAAGATTCGAGTAAAAAACGATTTTCAGAATGTGCCTATGTTAAAACTCAACACATTAACGAGTCTAGTCAGATTAAAACTGAAAAAATTCTAAAAGTTTTTAACACATATACCAAAAATACTTTTACGTATGTTATTTTTGAAATAAAAAGCCGTGGAATCAGTATTTTTATATTTCTGCAAATAGTTTCTTCTGATAGTAACATACCACTATATATAATGTTACAGCCATTTTCAATATCATTTGTTAAAAGCGAAATAAATAAATAATGATGTCTTATATTGAACAAATTTAGCATAAACTTTCTACTTGCTTCGTATCTAAAGTCAAACCAACGTTTTTATTCCGAAAACATACCAATTCTAGATACAGTCTAGAAAGTAAAAGAATGTAAGTTGACAGCTCCACTGCTATAGAAATTTCCTAAGTATACAATAGTTTATATTTTATTGTGGTTTGCCCTCTGTGAAGAATATCAATATGCACGAAAGTATGCACCGCTTCTCTTCAGACAACAGTGCACGCTTGACTAATGTGACCACGTGCAAGGTGGGAGATCATTACGAGTTTTATCCAACGATAATAATTTCTCATATTAATATTAAATTTAAATTAAGAGGTAATAGGTACAAGTCCAAAAGGAAGAGACCAAAAGAAACCACTTAGTTAAAATTCAATCTTTGTAATGCTTTCGAAGGTTTTATCCGCAAAATCACCCATATTCCAGCATCAAATATTCTCCACTTAGAAAGTTTTCGAGCAGATATACGCTGTCTATGATATTGTGGACAGGAAGGAAAAAGCTGATCACAATTTAATACTTCTGCCAAAAAAATCAGACGCACAATGTCTAAGGGCTCTCCGACAAAGGAAGAAATCAATTTCATCACGCTCAGATAGTTTTTAAGCGGGAACCTGTCAACTGTCATCGTACAGGCTAAATAGCATATTCCCGCTGGAGGACCTGAAGAACCTGGCTTTATACACTGAATTTTTCTCTTCGTGGATTGCGAAGTTTATTCTCAACACACTAGTACTAGATGAGATAGATTCAAACACTGAATTCAGACGATCTGACTCTCTAACCTCCACTGCTTGGTGTAATTTTGACTTACAGATCTCTCTGGAAATCTATCAACAAAGTTGGTTTCAGCGACTTTTCGGAGATAAATCATGTTTTAGTGATAGGATAATTTGATGGAATTCATTAGAAATCCAGATGAGCATTCTCAGTAAAACCACATTATGTATATATGAAGTAGGCCGTCCAATCAGTAAGGACAGATGCGACAAGAAGGTTCTTTAGTGGCCGAGAGCTGCAGAAGCTAAAAAAAAACTCTAGTAGACCTGAACCGCTAGAAATACTTATGCTCGATGAACAATAGAAGAATCGTGCGGATTTTGAGTGCATATTCTGTTTTGAGGGCAAAACCGCTTTGATCTCACCATTGCATTTGAACTTATAGGATGGAAAGGATTTCAGGTTTACTACTCGCATTAAGTTCAAGATTTAGGAAAGTCAAACACCACAAAACTTTGAAAACAGTATTTCCTGTCGTATAAATAACAACATTTTACCAGCACTGCAACTAAAAGTTTCTCACAACTGTCTCACGTCAAAATCAAATTACCCTATCAGTATATCCCCTATTACCCTCACATTAAAATCAACTCACTCTGCGAATTTCGTTTTGATTCGATGACGGCATTGGAAGTTTTAGGGGTACAAAAAAATTTAGGGTTTGTTGCGACCTAGCTTCTGCTGTCAAGCAATCGCCAGGGTAGCATGAATTTTTCTAGAAGAGTATCTTGTTAGAGCCCAGCGTGCTTTGCTCTGCCAGCTAGCTCAGACTGGTCGTGAGTTTTCGGGCTGATACTCTTCTCGTGCTACGCACGCTATATCAACAGTTTAAGTTCGTCCTGAAACAACACATTCCACACAGACACATATTTCAACAGGAATATGACGAGACAGGAAATGAATCACCATTTTAAAATTTGAATTCACTCCAGATTGTATATATTTATTAATAATTCCAAAAATTATCCATACAAACAAAACTCAACTAATCGAAATTATAATAAAATTCAGTTTTCAATTGGAAAGGGTCTCCTAAATTTATTAGAACATACATCCGTAAATAACTTTTTACCTAATTCCGGCCGGATTTAGTTTACACTAATCATGACAAGAATTTGCTTAGATCTGTGAAACTTGCGATTGAGTTTAATGATTTTTCTGTATTATTACTTTTCATGAGATATCTGTTCTATCCAAATTTAATGTTATATAATAGTGTCCATACAGTTGTAGTCCATGCAGCTATGAATTGCGAAAATGATATTAAAATATAACAGTACTGATACTCGATGCTTTAGCTAAGATGGATGGATGTATTCATCGTCGACTTAATTCCAATTTAGTGACGACAAAATATAATAAAATCCATTATCAGAAAAATCTCTAATTTTAAGTTCTGTTTATACAGCGAATCTTTTCATTATTCAATATAGAGGTTATTTTTGCTGGTTAAATACTAGTTTTATTTATTTGGAATTTTTATTCTTTATTTTTCGTTAGCTACTTATCTGTTAACCGACACTACGGTTGTTGTGAGTCTTCGCTTCTTAACCTTCGATCGTCCGTTAAGCATAATTTGCCACCCCGTCTCAACCAAAATGCTTTTGGATTACCATTGGACTTCTTTATACATCTATCAGACTCAAGCCACGATCAGCACCAAAGAGCTCCGTAAACCGCAGGATTTGTCCTCATGCCAATAATTCTTGGAAGTTATGTATGAAATTGCCGTCCAAGTCACCCCCTGAGTTGTGCACTTGACCTTAGTTTCGTTTTGCAATTAAAATAATCTCCTCTCGAGCGGCGAATTAAACAAACTCTTGCATTTTCACGGCAGTAATTCTTAAATAAATTAGCGAAAATCTCAATCTTTTATAGATATTATCTTTAAACTTTAAAACTGCACCATATTTTCTATAGCATCCCCTTTTCTTCTTTTTAAAAAAACTTTTTCCACCTTTTCACCCCCACGGTCACAGCAAGAAGAATTCCCTTATGTTCTTGCTCGAACATTTTTTCCCATGAACCGCAAAAGCGGTTTTCTTCCCAAATTTCCCGTATGATACATTTTCCTACACTATTAGGGCATCACCATTTCCATTGGTACCGCCACGGATCGCAACTATCAGCTGATAAGTTGTTTCTTCAGCCATATTGTGGAACACTTAACAATAGAATGTCTCGCCTGTTAGTTACTTTACAACTGTTACCCCTTGCGACGTCGCAGCCTGCTGAAATTTGAATATTTTTATTTACTTATTTCCTTTTTACTTAAAAATTGTCTGTTTTCAGCATCGCAACAGGTTACCAGTCGCAAAGGTTTTCAAATATTTCAAAACATAATATTTATTGTTTATTGTCACTACAAGATCATTATCGTTTGAAGATTTTACGATAAAATCGCTTTGTAAAGACATTGCAAATAAAGACAAAACTAACAATAGCTGGCAGCCCGATTATGGTTTTTTTAACTAGTCTCCTTCTGAATAATGCATATAATAAGTTCTATATATCATATGAAATTCATTTTGATTTTATGACTGCACTGGAAGTTATAGGGCAAAAAGCTTTATTTTCCTGAGCGAATTTTCAAAACCCAAGATACCAAAATTACCATAGCTGGTAGCATCAACCGAATTTTTCAACCAAATTTCTAACAAACACGGCTTAGAGTAAGATTCAGCTACCGTGTCAATTTTATGAAATTTTGGTAACTCAATCAGAATTCATAGGGCAAAAAGCAGTTTTTTTTTCTTTATAATTTTTTGAGATGGCACCACTGGTACAGAGTTGCCCGCATATCTAAATTGCTTCTATCAGACTTGGTCCCGTTCAATACCAGTACATTCTGTGAATTTCATTTGTATCTGATAATTGGGTCGTGAGTTTTCGTGAGCAGAAGTTTTTGATGCTTAAAATATAGGTAAATTGGAAGTTAAATTTCAAAAGTTTTACTTTGATTGTATAGACAAAGCATAAGATTTCTTTATGAGCTAGTTTTTACTGTAAAAGACAGGGCTGCAAGTGTGAATGCGTGTGATTGTCCATGAGGGTGGGAAATGGGCCCAAACTGGTGGCCTAATGCTGGCCGCGTTCCTGGCAGCCCTCTTCACTAACCTAACCTAACCTACTGTAAAACACGAAAATTTTTCAGGATATTCAATGGTTTGAAGGTTTTCATTTTCAATGCCTGTCGTAGCTGCAGAGTTGCCAGCACGTTCATTACAGGTTTACAACTTAGTAACGGCAATATGACCTGTAAGTTTCATAATGATCTGACAATCTGGTCAAAAGATATCACATTTCAAAAATGTTCAGATTTTCCCAATTTCATTTTAGGTGCCTAGCGCACACATAGGGTTAAAAACTTTAAAAAAAGTTATGATATTCACATTTGGAATACGTTCAAAATTCATTCCATAAATTTAATTTTTGCGAAAGTTTTTTGTGGACAGAAAAATAGGTATATTTAAAATATCACTAAGATGGCCGCCGGCGCCAAAGGGTTAAAGATTATTAATTTTTTGTGAGACTTGGCACTATTCTAATGTATTCTGAAAATTTCAGTTCAATCGGATGGCGCGTTCCTGAGCGTTTTTCACTGAAATTTTTTTATGATATATATATATATATATATATATATATATATATATATATATATATATATATATATATATATATATATATATATATATATATATATATATAATATATGTATATATACATGTATATAGACATATGCATTTTTGGCCAAAGTGATTTTCATACTAATGTTCTTCTTCGAACATTAGTAATCTAGGTTTTCGATCGTCCTGAACTATTGGTAGTATCGATAGGACTATCGATATTTAAAGACCACTAATTTTTACCGTAATTCCATACCAGCATATATCATAAACGAACTAGATCAAGCTTCTACGCCCTCGTTCCACTGGCGAAAAAAAATCCCTATAATTAACAGCTCTTGCTATTGAATTTCACTCAGCGTCATCGTTATTCACAAACTTCAACTGCCTACGGGCAACGTTCATCTCTTCCCACAAGGCCAGAATTGAATACAATGCACAATAAAAAAAATCGTCAACGTCTGGATGACCTGATTTATTGAATTCCTCCGTGTTCGATTCATCTAACATCCTAGAATATCATGCGCCTCCACCTGTCTATCAAGGATTTGGAGAAAAAAAGTTTTTCGAGGAATTATTTCGTTCTGATTCCTTTTTAATGTTGGGGTAGAGCACAATAGTGAGCGATGATGGAATGACTAAAAAATCATTGATAACGTCTGTCCGTAGAATTCATACAGATGATAAATACCAGAAAAAATAAGGACGATGAACACCAATTGAAATTGCCCGTCAGGTGCTTTGTTGAGTGGAACAACAGACATATCAACTGATGCGTGAAGCAGTGTTCGGTGATGAAAGATTGTCTTTGGACAGACATAACGTTTGATAAAATTCGAAATTTTCGAACGAACTAAATTTGTAATTGAAATAAGATGTATAAATTTCAAAGGATAATGTCTACGACAGGATGTCTCTATATCATTGACAAATTGTTCCATATCAATAAAACAGCTATTGTACGTACACTCCACAAGAACAGCGAGTGCCAAATTACTTCGTTGGGCCTTTTACTCATACCCTATCTAAAAATGGGTTTGAATTGCTCAAATCTAAATGACTCCGTTACTCCGGATCCAAATCACCTACACGAATTTCATACAGCCATCATGAAATAACTGAGACCTGCAGTCGATTCCCGAATGAGTCTATACTCCCAAGCTTAATGAACCTAACGAAAAAGATGATGGAAATGGCCCCTGGAAGATAAACGCCTGTAATAAGAGCTACAATTGGACTGAAGCAATAAGAGCACCTTAGCCATTGGATTTATATCCCCAATATAACGTCCAGGTGTAATCTAATCTCTGCCGGAGTCTCACCGTTCAAGTGAAAAATTTAGCAGTATGGGAAGAACAATGGTTGGCCATTTCGAGCTCACCATGAAATTTATTGGAGAAAATGGTCGTTCCAACGGAGATTACTCATTTGCATAGAGGAAGATATTATGATTTTGAAAATCCATATCCGGCTTAAATATTATGCTCTGGCATGAAACATTCTTTAATTTCAGAGCAAAAGGGAGGAAATTATTTTTTTTTCTAAGGAGGGAATGAACAAAGAAAAATTGCACCATTTACGATTAGTGAAATGTTCATTTATGGTTGGATTTTATCCTTGGATTTTTAGCCTATAGCTGTTACTTATCATCGATCTAATTTTAGCGAGTGCAAAATTTCTCTAGCATTCATTGATATCATCCCCAGTAATAAGTCAATCTTATCAGTTTATTTACTTTTTACAAAAATCTGGCCCATCCATCTATCGACCTTTGATTTCAATAAACCATTCAAATAACTACATTTCAGTTGCCAATTGCTCCGCAAAACTGTATATGCCTATGCTTTTATAAAATGTACTTATGTTCCCGTGAAAAACAAGGCCTCTTTTATTCTTGAGCCAATGAACAAGTATGTCCTTCGTAGACTACAGTGCGCTACATGTATCCATAAATCAGGCAAAAAACCCATTATGCCTATTCCGAAAATATCATAGAGAATCCATAAAAGCTATTTTGGAAACAGTTTGCCTGGGTGAGTCCTAATAGAAGCTTCGAGAAATGTTCAGTTAGGGTATGCGATACCATTATTTTGCTTCATGATACCTAGTATGGAGGAAACGTTGAAAAAACTAGTTATTTACCATCCGCTGGCACATTTTGTGGCTTCGATATCCTGAATGGAGCTCGATATTGTTTTTTATTGGTTAGTTTTTTTTACCTGCACTGCAATGACGATATTGAACACAAAGTGGCAAAAGGGACCGAACCGAATATGTGTACATGAAATGGGAAAGACCTGTTTTCCAATGAACGCGAAATTTATTCGAATTCGAATCTTTTGTTGATTGCATTCCCTTGTTACGTCTGATTTGTTTTCATTGCAAATATTCAGAATGAATTGTTGCATTCAACAGAAATTATTTTGAAGGTAAGCTAGATTGTTTCGTTTAGTAGAAATTAAAGTTTTTTTTTTACCGGATGCTGCAAAACGAATTGTGAGGAATACTATGGCTATGCAATTGCTACTTCAATCCAGTATTTCAAATCAGTACTAAACACAACTAGTTATACATTTTTTAATTCGTCGGTTTTTATTCAAATATTTTTATTAGCTTTTAAACAAAAATTTCATTTTTTATGATGTTGTAAAAAGAGCAATTTAACTATAATAAATTATATTCAATCAATGATTCTTTATCATTTCCGGTCAACGTGGTTCTAAAAGATCCTGTCAATTTATTTATGGACTTAATGCTTTCCTCCGGATCAAGAAGTTCAAAGAAAAATACAAATTTATTTTTCTTTTTCAATATATTAATCAGCTACTCTAATCGATTTTCCAAATCTTTCTATTAGTTAATGCATACCATCCCAAAAAAAAAGTTTTACCTTTGTCGGAAAAGTAAGCTGAAATTGCAATGACTTCATCATTGTTTGAAAACTTATTCCCACGAATTTTCTTTGTCAATTTATATTTCAATTATAATTGCAATTGTTTTTTTTCAGTTTTGACACAAAAATAATTACTAGAAGTCAGGCGAGCGCTGCAGAATGGACGACCTAAAATATCAAAGTCTACCTTTTGCGGGGCAGCCAACACAAGCGGCTCTTGTTAACAGAGGATATCTTGGGCTAATTTGTATCTTCTTTTTTCATCGATGGCTTCTATCAACCACTTTAAGTTGAAGCGTTGTACTTTCTGGTCATGAGGACCATTTTGTTTTTAAAATCGATCAACAGGATCGCTTCTAAGGCTAATTCGGTGAATAAAAGGTAAGTTTATACGATTTTTTTGACGATACAGAGAGAGATAGTTTATTCAATCAATTTCCATTCAGTACTACAACATTTGAACAATATATTCTTAAATTTTATTGTGAAATATTGAAAATTAAGCGAGTTACAGTGAATTTCCCGAGGCGCCTCGAAAAAAAGTTGTTTTGTGGTGTCCATCATAACTCGCAACAGAAACATCTGAAACAAAAAAAACTCAAAATGCATTTGTTAACGGAGTTGCTTCTGGCCGTAACACCGGGAGATTTTTTTCTTTTTCTATTTTTTTCAATTTCTCGTAGCAATTTGAAGCCAAAAACCCGATTTTCACTAAAAAAAATCGGTTAATTTGTTATTGTAAAATTAATAATTATTTCGAAAAACAAACCACTTCCACGTATACCTGGGGAATTATATGAAGAAGTATTGTGCAAAATTACAAAACGATTGGTCCCGTAGATTTTGAGTTATGGTGAACACGGACTTCAAAAATAACAAGTTTCAGAAAACCCACCGATGTCGAGCATGTACGAGAAGCGCGGCCTGGAGCGATGGACGCTCAAATACTCATAACATCGTCAATTTTGTTCCAATTAACTTGAAATTTGGATACAATATTGTTGAGAAATTAGGCATTCATTTAATTAAAGAAAATAAAAAGTAAAGAAAGCAAAAAAAGCAAAGAAAAAGTGAAATACTTTAGGCCCCCTTCTCCCCTCCCCTTCAAAACCTACAATAACTCACTTGTATATGATTTTCTTAATGCTAATTATGAAAACATTCATCTTTCTCTTGACTCAATAGATTGGACGAATACTCTTTCAACGTTAGATCTTGAGGAAGCCATTTCCACTTTTTACAACAAAATATTTGAGGCCGTTGAACGTTTTGTATATAAGATAAAAAAAAAACTCTAGCGCACCTGAACCGCTAGAAACACTAATGTTCGAAGAACAGTAGAAGAATCGTGCAGGTTTTGAGTGCATATTCCACCACATGCGCTGCTTATTACGGCCAAATTGTTTCAAATGCCACGTTTTACTTTTGTCTCAAGAATGCATTATTACTCATATGGTAGAAGGTTTCAGATATTACCACTGGCATGAATTTCAACGTTTATAGTAGAGCAAAACACGGGTTAATTATATTCGTTATCAGTTGCTTATTTCACAAAATTTTGAAAGCAACATCTCATATAACATGAATGAAGAAAATGCTCAGTGCCTGCATCCCTGTAACTGAAGTTGGAGTTTGGGGCTGCGATCCGAAAAATTTGCAGAACTTTGGGAATTGAAACATCGGTTATTTATTTTCATTGTAAATGTTTCCGGCATGAATACTAACTGTAAGCATTTATTGATACAAAAGTAGCACAACCGACTCGTGCTGGCAACCTTTCGCCAGTATCAAAGCCAAGAATATATCACATCTGCTTCACGTTGTTATATTACATTTGAAGTTATAGGAGTATAAAGAAATTAAGGGTTACCTGCAGCAATTTTTTTCAAATAATCGAAATCTTAATGTTTGCTGTTTATTGTCACTACAATATCATAACCAATTGAAAATTCTACGATAAAACCGCTTAATAAAGATATTGCAAACAAACACAAAACCAACAATAGCTGGCAACCCTATCATGGCTTTTCAACCAAATTTGGCTTGAATAATGTTTATAATAGGTTCCAGTAATTGTATGAAATTCGTATTGATTTCATGACTGCACTGGAAGCTATAGGGCAAAAAGTTTTATTTTCCTGAGCGAATTTTCAAAACCAAAGACACAAAAATTACCATAGCTGGCAGCACCAATCGAATTTTTCAACCAAATTTCTATCAAACAGAGTTTAGAGTAAGGTTCAACTACTGTGTCAATTTCATGAAAATCTGGTAACTTATTCACATTTCATAGGGCAAAATGCATTTTTTTTTCTTTGTAATTTTTCAAGATGGCACCACTGGAACAGAGTTGCCTACAATTAAAAATCGCTCCTATCAGACCTGGCCCTACGTAAGTCCAATGCATTCTGTAAATTTCAATTCTATCTGATTATTGATTGGTGAGTTCCCGTGAACAGAAGTTTTTGAAGCTAAAAATATAGGTTAACTGAGAAAGGGTTACCGTTCTTGTCCGACATGAAATTTCCAAAGTTTTACTTTGACTGTGTAGATTAAGCATAAGATTTGTATACAAATTGGTTTTATTGTAGAAACGGACATTTTTTAGGATATTCGATGGTTTGAATGTTTTCACTTCCAAATTTTTATTTTCTCAAATTTAAGACACCAAAATTATCATAGCTGGCAGCTCCAACCGAATTTTTCAACTAAATTTATACCAAACGTGGTCTGAAGCAAGGTGCAGCTACGGTGTGAATTTCGTCAAAATCGAACGATTCAATCAGAATTTATAGGGCTAAAAACAGTTATCTTTTTTAGTGATTTTTCAAGATGGCACCACTGGCACAGAATCACCCGCATTTCAAAACCACTTCTATCAGACCTGGTCCTAATTAAGGCCAATACATTCTGCAAATTTCAATAAATTCTGTTCATCGGATCGTGAGTTTCCGTGAACAGAAGTTTTTGATGCTCAAAATATAGGTAACTTGGGCAAGGGTTACCAGGCGTGCCCGTTATACCATATCAAATTTTTTTTTTTTATTTATGTAAACAAAGCATACATTTTACATATGAATGTCTTTATTTTTAAGAAGCGACATTTTTTCAAGAGATTCGATGATTTGGAAGTTTTCACTTTCTGTGCCTGCCCTAGCTACAGAGTTGCCAGCACGCTCATTAAAACGTACATTAATCTACAACTAAATAAAACAAACATGTCCTGAAAATTTCATATTCATGGAATAGCTCTGTCAAAAGTTATCGCAATTTAAAAATTTTCAAATTTTCCCGTTCTCTTTTTAGGCACCCAGCGCACACATGGGGTTAAAAAATTCCAAAACATTATCCGATTCACATGTAAAACTTGTTCGAAATTTATGTCGTTAACTTTATTTTTGCAAAAATTATTTGTGTACGGAATAATAGGTATATTAAAAAAACCACTAAAATGGCCGCCGGCGCCAAAGGGTTAAACATTATTAACTTTTTGTGAGACCTGGCACTATTTTGCATACACACCAATGTGTCCTGAAAATTTCAGCTCAATCGGATGGCGCGTTCCTGAGATTTTTTCACTGAAATTTTTTGATGATATATATATATATATATATATATATATATATATATATATATATATATATATATATATATATATATATATATATATATATATATATATATATATATATATATATATATATATATATATATATAGAAATATGAATTTTTGGCCAAAGTGATTTTAATACTAATGTTCTTCTTCGAACATTAGTAAAAACAAAAAGTTGCCTGAACCACGGCTTGATTTTCCTTACGCTTATGTAAAATCGTAGGAACAAACTTTATAAGTGGATTAAAAACAATATTGACGTTAGTTCTGCTATTCAGGAAGAATAAAATGAAGTTTCTAAGCAGTTTTGAGCAAATAGCCCAGTGAAATCCGATGTAACAAAGGCGAAACATCGGAAAAATTATGGGAAAGCTGAGTTTTGGTGTGAACCTTTTTACTGGCGTGTTGAACAAAATGTCAAAAGTCCCCATCGATCCGAGTGCTGCATTACTTTTTATACGGAGTCAAAGGTCACCAAAAGTGACCTTTCCTGAAAATCTTAGTAAGGGTCACGTTTTCAGAAAAACAATGTATGACGAACTTGTAGCTTAAAAAATTTCCAACAACAAAAATAGTATAACTTTTTCTTGAAACCATTACGGGTTTTGAGATATATTGATCTTAACATTTGCTACTAACAGCATCCTCTTTCTCAACGGCATGTTGATATTATCCGATTTTGATTACAACTTGGAATGTTTTTTTGGTCAAAAACTTGATTGTTTTATTTTACACTTTCTTGCAGATTGAGTTGCTTGGTTGACGATGATTCAAAAACTTATTGCTCAACTGATAGAAAACGTACCATTTATGCTTACGAGCATAATGAGGCTCTAAACGTATAACGTTTCACTTAACTACCCTCATTAATGACCTGCCTTTTCATAATAGGACGAAATTCGGACATTTTTCGCACGCTTTATTATTCTAAATCATATTATATACAATTTCTATCCATAGCTTTGCCAAAGTATATCATGTCAACTAACTTATTTCAGAAGGGTAGTCAACAGCTTAAGAGTAGCAACCACCTCCTCACTATCAGTTCCCGCTGCCAATACTTGACTGATAAAGACATTTATCATCCCAAGATTGGCATTACTTTGTGGGTACTTGAGCGCCCTAAGCACCAGTACCAGGAGAAGCAGTACTTCCTACTGCCTGGGCGTATGCCTGGGCGTATGAGATATCACTTGGCCTGTAGTTCGAGACGCACTGCGTCACAAACTGCTGTTGTTCTTTCCGGGCCTGCTCGTGGCGAATTTCTTCGCTTTGGTTCTGGCCACCATTTCCTTGTAAACCGGGCATTATAGATAGTTAGCTGGGTGACCATATAGACCACAGTGGACGCATGCAGGCTATGCGTCTTAAATTTTGTTCCAGTCGTCTCGTGCGTGCCTCTCCAGGCTCTTCAAGTAACGATGGAGCACTTTGTGCACCATGTTCGAAATTTTGGCAGTTATGACTTTGCAGCCTCTCTTTGTTGCGTCTCCCAAGTCACTCTCTGCCAGAGAATGGACGGTATTTCAAATACAGCAGCTAGCTTCTATGAAGCCTCGAATTACGCCATGAAGAGCCCGGACTGGGGTCTGAAATCTTCAGTGGCTATCGACTTACTCAGTTCTCGGTCCTTGCGAATGAGAAAGTGCGATATTGTCTTGACTTTCAGGTCATGGTACTGCGCCACTAGCTCAGAGTGAATATCCGCAGGTTTAACGCCCCTGTGCAATCTGTGGATTATGAGAGAACTGGGCTTCTCTGGAGCTGCAGTGTAGGTCGTAACGCTTCCACCACTGCTTTTTACGAGCTTGAAGACCTTCTTGCGATCTTCTAGGGCAGCACACAGTATAACAGACTTGTCATTCGAAATATTTTTAGTGCTGACCATAATTTCTTGAGCGTGTAGTTCCGCGATGAACTTTGGAACATCCATCTGATAAGTCTTAATCGGGGGAACCTTAGGATTAGTTAGGTTTTTTAGGGGGATGATGAAGTCTGTTTCTGAGCTGGTAAATTTGAAATTCTTACCTGTTCCTAGTTTTGCGTCCTACTTTTTGACCCTCGTCGTCCTACCAGGTTAAGAGCCTGACTCCCCGAATCAGCTACGTCCAATGATGCTGCAGAAGATTCTTCTGCTTTCGGTGCACTCGACAGCTCATGGATGGCTGTTCTCCATGTTTAGGAGTCAGTATCAGTTTTCTGCACTAATACGGCTCGTTTACTGATTAGCGGTCGAGAATGCTGTCATCAGCCAGCGAAACTTGTTTACTTCCCGACGAAGAGCATGATTTTCTTTTTCGAGAGCTGATACTTACTCCGCTGCAGTTATTTAGTTTATATGCGCATCTACGTCCGATTCCTCTAGTGCTTTCGTTTTTTTTTTCCTTTTTTTCCATCTGGATTCGAATTCAAATCAATTGATTTCTTTCACTATATTCTGGCATAAATGAATACAATTATTGTTGCCCACTGTATATTTACGTTTTAAAACCAGTCACAGTCATTAACGGCACTTTTTGTTTCCCCCAGTATATTTATGGTTTAAAATCACAATCACTAACCCTCCTTTTTTTACACTACGTCACTTTTTATTACTGCCCACGATGCAATAATTAATACTTTGCATTTAACTGTACTTTACTTCACCCGGCTTTGGTGAGCTACGCAACACTCAAAGCAGCGATGCACGACAGTTATCAATTTTATATTCATTGTCAAAATACAATTGATTCCGCGGAGCGTAGGCACTGGACGAGTACTGGCACGGATTGTTGTTGAAGCGACTGAAGAAGCTTACTAATGTCTGACCTAGTCAAACGAGCTGGGTGCATTGAGCTTCCAATTAGTTCGGTTTATGGAAAATTGAACATTTTATATTTTTTTCTGATGTGGAACCATTATCAATCGATACTTTTTGATCAATATCCAGAAGTGGTAAAACCCTGGCTATGTAACCTTCTTGATCGGGAGATAATAGGTCTGTTCGCGTACCAAAATTAATTGCCATTAATTGCAATGAAGCCGTTTTTGTACTCCGTTTTAGTACGTATAAAAACGGCTTCATTGCAATCAATTGCAATTAATCGTTGTACGCGAACAGACCTAATGTTTTCAATTTTTGAAATTTGTATACCAAGTACGGAAGACACGATTCCAAAATTTTCCGTTTTAAATTTGTTCATTAGAATATATTTGATTTTGTTAGATAGCTTCGTTATTTGAAAAAATTCAGTATACCAGGCACATATGTATGTATATAAGTACAATTTCATGTTGCCTAAAGTAATTAAACTGCTATATTACCTAATATGTTATTTCTGCTACAGCAATGTCAAATACTGTTCCGGTTGTTTATGAAATTGTATTGTTCCATAGTCAATTAAGTTTTTTTCTTTAACTAAGCTTGTAAGTGCGTATGGATTCACCGTCAGTACAACAACAGGTTAACTCAATAAACTTAACTTACTACAAAGCTCATCAAATAATTGCAATTTACTGGAATCATTCAAATGCACCGATAATTTCAACTTCCTGCAATTTATGTTACATCTATTCACCACTACGATCTCTAAACTCTTTTGAAAGACTCTTCAGCTGTCAATGGTGATAATTTACTGTTGTGGCCCGAGAACGTCAAAGTGAACTGTTGTGTTGCTGCGGTATTCACGGAAAATCATCTGTAATTTCGCATAAAACAGTTTCGCGTTTTGTGTTGCATATACGAACAATTCCAATCGAATAAAAACTCATAATGGCTGATGATAACGATAAGTATGAAAGTGATTCGGGAAAACCAGAGAAAATGTTTACACTCAAAAAGTGGAATGCCGTAGCAATGTGGAGTTGGGATGTCGAATGCGATATATGTGCAATTTGTCGTGTGCAAGTTATGGGTAAGTGGTTGAACTTTGCATTACAATGCTAGAGTGCTAAGTGCGGATTTTACTGTGTTTTTTGGTTTATACACTACGAGTTAAATGCCGGGTGTCGGGGCGAAACGTCAAAATTTTGCCACTCTAGCGGTGAGTAGGTGTGCAAGAAGGTTCAAGTCTTCGAGAACAGTGGGAGACAAAAATTGATGGAATTTCTTAAAAAAAAAAATTTTATTGAATATTTGCTTAAACTTGAAAACAAGTTATCTGAATGAACTGAATCGACAAGATAACATATTTCGTGCTACAAAATGTAGATTTGTACACTGCTTGCGATGTATTCCGTAGCATTTCAATTTTTCAGTTTTTCTACATCATCCATTGATAAAACGGCAGTATTTGTTGTAGGCATGCATTTTATGCATAGAATTGAATAATGAGCAGTTATATATACTTATATATATATATATATATATATATATATATATATATATATATATATATATATATATAAATATATATATATATATATATATATATATATATATATATATATATATATATATATATATATATATATATATATATATATATATATATATATATATTTAAAAAAAAAACAAAAAGAATCCATTAGATTTTAAGTTTGCTTTTAGATTTAAATTGGGAGAAAGTTAGTAGTAAAGCACCAAGCTGAAGGTTGTGTTTCCTGTGGATCCGCACTAAACCTCAGTCCGCGCGAAGACCGATTGTACAGTAAAAATTGAAGAGCATGAGACAGTGGAGTAGGTTGAGAAGCAAGCTATCGTCAAAGATTCGCTGAGAAGCTTATGCTTGGAATAATCACGATGCAAGCAAGGATCTGGAGTTTAAAGAACAATGAACGAGTCAATAAGTGCTGAACAAAACTATAAGATAATTATGGCGGGAAGACCATACTTGACAACAATATTTTAGAATAGTCCAAACAAATGAAAACTAAACACAAATGAAAAGAGGTAGATACGCTAGTAAATAGAGCGGAACTTTAAAGGGTAAAACGGGAAAGACTAGGGGTTTTATATGCGCAATGTGCCGGTCAAATTTGAGCTTTGGGTCAAAGAACCCACCAATGTCTTTAAAATTGTCAGCACCCGTAATAGAAGATCCATACAGAGTTTGGAATATATAAAGGGAGGTAATTTATACGTATAAAGCTGCTTATATATCTGAGCGCGAAGGCTGGACTTATGGCCTCGTATGGCACTATTTAGGCACTGATAGAAGTTGGAGAGATGAAGGTGAGATTGGATTGCGTTGCGAAAAGAGGAAAAAGGATTTTGAAAAGAGATTGCTATTATCTTATGGATTAGAAATTTTCCAAGGAATGGAAATAAGGCAAGAATAAGACCAGATAATCGTGGATAGCCTGATTGACGGCAATTTTCGGAGCAGAACGAAACTTTGAACATTTTACGGAGTCATAAGTGCCTGTAATTTTAAATCTAGTTGCATATTTAGCCTGGTGAGCAGTTATCACATCATTGAGTTTGTGAAGACGGCCAGAAGCGAATATTAGGTTAAAGAGGAAGCTTTGAAATTTGAGAACCAAACTTTGATAATGATCACATTTAGAGCTGTCCTATTCCACATATCAATTAAAGCCAGAGTTTAGTTTCAACCTGTACATTTTCAACTGAAGAATTATTTTGCCAAAGTCATTGACGGAAACAAATTGGTTAATTGTTTCTCGAAATACCTGAATTACCTTTTGTGCGAGAGCATTTCCAACAGAAATCAGTACGACTTGCCGCGCTTTCGACCGAAGATGAAATATACCTTATGCTCTCAATTAAATTTAACGAAAACGGGTGTTGATATATTCTAAAAATTCATTCTATTCTATTTATTTCCGAACAACAGCAGACATTTTCAATAGAGACTATTAACTTCCAGTAAATTATATTTAAAAATTCATCTAGAAATAAATGTACATGATAAAAGATGCCAAAAGGCTGTACTAAATGTATTCGATTATTTAATGATCGTTTAAAATAGTTTTACTCTGATTTGGATCATACTGCTAAACTTTGGGTTCGTCATCCTTACGATATCTGTTAGACAATTTTTGTTGGATTTCTTCTAATGTCTTATTTTTAGTTTCGGGGATGCAAAACAACATAAATATTAATGTTAGCAATGTTAAAATCGCGTACATCCAGAATACACCATGAGTTGTTATCAAACCTGAAACAAACAGGAAACGTAATAGATAGTTTGATGAAACCAAGCCAAATATATTTTTTAAGCTCTTACCAACTAAATCTAAAAACGTTTTTGACATTACAAATGCTCCTAAGAAATTTGAACAAATGGCGATACTAGCTCCTATGCCTCGTATAGGCATCGGTATAAGTTCACCCATCAGTAAGAATGGTATGGGTCCGTATCCGCATGAATAAGCAACGAAAATTGAAAATATGCTGAATAAAGGAATCCAGGTGAATTTTTCTAGGTTCGTTTCTATGCTCTTCAGGTAAAAAAAAGTCCCGAGCAACATCATCAGAATGAAAATAGCTACTCCGGAAAAAATTAAAAGGACCTGAAAGTTGAGAAACAATTTGTTCGAGAGAACTTTTTACATATTTATGAAAAAGGATAATACCTTCCGTCCGACACGATCGGTAAGAAACACTGGCACAAACGTGGCCAGTGTCATGCCTAAACCGGTTATGATAGAGCTGAGGTTTGGTTGAATAAATGCTCCTGACATTTTGAAAATCGTTACATTGAAAAATATTATCACATTCACGCCCGAAAGCTGTGCCGAGAAAATTGCTCCTATCACAATGAACAATGGCTTTAAATTTTGACTGCGCGCCACCTCTTTGAATTGATTCGTTTTAACTAAAGTATCTTGTTTGTGCGCCTTTACAAACTGCATGAGCTCTTCGTCAACGTCATAGCCTTTAATTCGAAGCCAAGTCAGAGACTTCCGGGCCTTTTCTTCCCGTTCGTGCTTCACGTACCATCTTGGAGTTTCAGGCAAAATAAATAGTATCATCAAAGCGAAGGGTAAAACAATCGCCAATCCACAGTATGCGAGCTGGTACCAGTTTAAGAACATGCCTAACGTATATCCTAATACTATTCCTGCATTAGCCGATAGTGTACCGAAAATTCCTAGCGAACCCCGAACCGAAGGATGCACTGTTTCGGCCAAATATACTTGAAAACTAACTGCAGCTATTCCACAGCTTATACCAGTCATACTTCGTCCGAAGAGAACCATGAAAATGTTTGTAGCGCTTCCAATTAACGTCCACCCGCAAAAAGCTGGAACAGTCATAGCAAACAGTGTCCACTTACGTCCAATAAATTCAAGCAACTGGCCGCCAAGAACTGATCCCATTACACCACAGAGTGGCATTACTGATGCAACCCATGATACCTGAAATAGAAAGACCGATTTTAACTGCAATGATTTTGCCAATTTAGATGCGATACTCACCTCTTTCTCATGAACTTCGAATTTAGTGTGATTGCGGTCCTTCAAAGACTCGATTGCTGGGGCTGAATAAGATAGTATCAGTCCGAGAGACAAAGCTCCAATTGAAAGAGTCAACGTGACCAAAACCTAAAATGTCGTCCTGAATTGTAGCTGCTTGGAAAAATGCACAATAAACAACGAACCTGGGAACATGACAGCTGACTTTTGGGTGCCGTTCCTCCGGTAGTTGTACCTTCGTTAGAACTCATAATCGTCAATAAATTGAGAACATTTTTAGTTTAATTCTACAAAATTAGATGGTTTCAATTTAATTGGTGTCAATTTTGACAAACGATTTGGATAAATGTATTTTGTTGGCCAACAAAATTCTAGAACATCAATACGAAAAAAATATTAGGCCAAATTCAAATCTTTGATTATCAACGTATCTCATAGGACTACAAAAAAACCCACTGAATGTAAGTAAGTTTATGCGGTTAATAGTTGTCGAAAAAATGTAAGTAAATAAATATTATGGCAAGATAAAATTGAAATATATGCGAAAAATATAAAATAGACGTCATACGATTGGAACAATCGCAAGAACTACTACATTTAATAAAAAGCATAGCTAATTTATGATTTTCTCCTCTCAAATATAGACTTGAATATCATTCAATATCACTCATATTTCTCGAAAAATAATTTCCAGTGCGTAGTTACATTGATAATAAAAAAAGGAACGCCCTCAGAGATTCATTTATGAATTTATCAAAGATTTATAATGAAAAGAAATGAGCAGTAAAATGAAGATGGAAAATTCTGGCATTTTAACTTATAAGCTGTAAAAAAAATTAGGAGCTTACAGTTTGTTGCACGCAGCCACTTTCAATTTATGCAGATAAATACGTACAAATGGAAATTTCACGCAAACATGAAAGATTGTGAACAAAACTATTCGACTGCAACGTTTTCGGGTTGTTTTTACATTTAAACCAGCCGTATTCTTTATTAGCAATGAATTGGAAATCACTCAACTGAAATACGGTATGAACAAGCAGTTTTTCAAAATTTAATAAGTCGAAAACTGTGTAAACTGATCACTCTGTATAATTTATTCGCTCCTGTTTGAAAATTTTGTCAGAACTAAACAAAACGTTGACAGAACTCAATAAAGATAGAGCAGGTTTCATTTTTTGGCAGGCTGAGCATCGTATCCTTGGGTCGTCTCGACTTTGAAGCCGTATATTAGATATTGAGTTTAGAGAAAAATAGTGAATAGTCATATATATATATATATATATATATATATATATATATATATATATATATATATATATATATATATATATATATATATATATATATATATATATATATATATATATATATATATATATAGGGTGTTTTTTTTTGAGGTATAGAACTTTGAAATGAAATACGGATAAATTATTTTGATTGTCATGAAATTGGTTTGATTAAAAAGATAATTCTCTGCCATTTTTAATTTGACGTATTTCCACAAGAAACAGTCCAGCGGTGTTAAATCACAAGATCTTGCAGGTCCAAAACGAGAAATTATGCGCTCATCAAATGCTTCTTTCAATAAGTCGATGGTTGCACGAGCTGTATTCCACCGGCCCTTGAAGCACACCAAACAGTGACTTTCTTCGGATGTAACGGTTTTTGGACAACCGCCTGTGGTTGCTGATGACTCCAAATGCGGCAATTTTGTTTATTGACGTAGCCATTCAACCAGGAATGAGCCTCATCGCTAAAAAAAATTTCTTATGAAATTCGGGATCTGCAGCAATTTGTTCTTGGGTCCATACACCGGATCTACGCCGTGCACGGTGGTCGTTCGGCTTCAATTCCTGCACGTGTTGGCTTTTGTAAGCCCGCAATCCAAGATCCTTCCGTAAAATCTTCCATAATCAGGATGGGCACAAGTTTAATTGTTGAGCACGATGTCGAATGGACTCACTTGGGTCTTCATCGATACTACGCTCTACAGCTGCTATAGTTTCTTCATTACGCTCTGCGCGACGGCTGGATAAATGCGTATTATCAGTGAGAGTAAACGTGGTGCGGAAACGATCCATGGTTGATCGAATTAATTGTTCTGATGGACGATTATGTCGGCCATAAAATTGACGGAATGCGCGATGAGTTTCTCGACCGGATCTGTTTTTTTTCGAAATAAATCTGAACAATTTGCAGATGTTGCTCGGGCGTCAAGCTGCTCATGACAAAATGGCAAACCAAATTAACCATAAAACGCATGACAGCTGTCACACCATACGTAGCATTAAAAAGTGTTGCCAACTTAAAGTACTATGCCTCTAAAAAACACCCTTTACATGTTATATGATAAAATAAGCATTACAGACCAATAATGCGAAACTATCGATTATTAATGCCGTAATTAATGCGATACGCAATAATAAAGTTTATATGATACTACGTTAAAAAGCTCATTACTAATATCACTATTAATGCGAACCAAAAAGAGATAGAATCATTTTGGGGGGAAAAGAGACAAATAAATAATTTTTCCGAAATGGCGTCCCATTTTGAAAGTGTCAGTTTATAAAAAGTCAAATGAAAGCGAAAATCTTTTTCCGATTTGGTCAGTGTGTTATTATTTTTCGTCAACATTGCTGCGTTAAGCAAATAAATATTTGCTATTGTTGCATATACATGCATCCAAGACACATTTATATTACCTTTACAGATCTAAAAACATATATCCGAACGAATAAGCAAAAATCGACCAGAGCATCTTAGTAACCGAGAGATGAATATTTGAATAAAAATGAATATTCGATAATTTTGCAGAATAGCCTAGAAACTCGACAGGCGGCTATGAATAGTCCCTCGATGAAGTTAGGAAGGCAGTATGAACAAGGGTTTCAAGCGATAAACAACGAATTTATTTTATGTGATTTGTGAAAGCTATTATGTACGACAACGATTTTACTGTATCAGTTTAATAAAACCGTGTCTCGTTTCAGTTAAACAGATTGTTGATATTTCTATACGCAAGGAATCAAGAGCACACGAACGATATTTCAAGATAACAACAACGATTGGTGTCAAAATGAGATTCTTTTGTGTTCATGAATCAATTACAAGTTTTCAATGGATTTAAGAAACTGTTAATATGCTATAAACGAGAGCAACCGTGAAAAAAGCATGCATACTAATTAAGAAGTGAGATGTTGTAGACCTAGTGACTATTGTAAACACCAGGGATTTTTTGTGAAATAGTGTAGACTTACAGAAAAAAAAATATGCCGAAGCTAGTAAGCGAGTTAACGTTGACGGAGTTGAAAGTGGAGAAAGTGGAAACCAGTCCTGTTATCACAAAAAAGGGATGTTTTGAAAGCGGAAAGCATAAATTTGGCAACAATTGATTTTCTAGAGGAGAAGAAAATTCAAATTAATCTGTCAAAAACAACGGCTATATTCTTCTCTCGTAAAAGAAAGAGACGCCATTTTCCTAGCCGAAATATAGATTTCCTCGGCGAAGAAATCCCTTGGGCGGACAATGTTCGATACTTAGGAATCGTCTTCGACAAGAAACTTACGTTTAGAGACCAAATCGAAGAGACGTGCACTAAATTATCTAAAGCCATTTGCGCTCTGTATCCACTGATAAATCGCAATTCAAAAATGTCCACAGAAAATAAGACGATGATTTATAATAATGTGTAGGCGATGATTTAAAATAATACTATATGGAGCTCCTACTTGGACACAATGTGCCAAAACTCACAAAAATAAGCTGCAAGTTGCGGAAAATAAAGCCCTAAAATTAATAAGAAATAAACCATTTTATTACTCTACAAGGAAAATCCCCCAAGAAGCCTATGTATGCAACATTGACACCCTAGCAAGTTTACAGTCTTCCAGCTTTCCTAGAGTTACACAACCCCCCTCGACTGTAAGTACTCGCTGGGTTTATGTTCAATTAGTTATAAGTAGCAGTAAGTAGCCTTTGTTATATATATACAAAAACAAAAATATAGAATTAAGGTTTTTATCAGATTTTTCCTTGTAGCTTTAAGTAACCAGACCCTGTAAACAGTAAATTGCATAAGCTAAATTTTACACCTTAGAGCAAAGATATTGTCTAACCTCTAAATGTTTTACTTGCTAAGCAACCTATGTATGAATTCTGGAATAAAATAGTTTGAATTTGAGTAACAATCACCCTCAGGAAGAAGAAAATAACGTGGAAAAGAGTCCAATGATATATTTGCTGCTCAAAATAGCTGCTGAATTGCAGCATCCAGCTATGGAAATCGAACAGAAACCAGACAAAAAAACGTTGGTCATGAAGGAGCAATTGGACAGAAAAGTAGAAAGTAGCGCAGAAAGTAGACAAACAAGCTCTGGATATTAAGAAACTGTTTGAACGGCAGGCTATAAAAAGCGAACAGCAGCTTAAAACTATGGGCGCTATTGAACTGCAGCAACTGGCAATAAACACAAATGACGCAAATGTTTTAAATATGGAGTACTTTGAGGATCAAATGAATGAGGTGCATCGCTCACAGCTAAGAACGCGGACCTAGAAGCCAAGAGAAACGTTACAAGAGCTGGTTCAGTATATTTTAGCGTCTGACAATTTTCTCTGATCCTCTGGCAGATTCGAAGCATCAAAATGAAACAGCAAAGTATGCTTTTATCAAGAGATTGCACGATAAGGAACTTCAACAGGCTTTTCGTCTAGCTAGTAAGCAGAGACCAAAGGTCTCTTTGCCCATGTTTTGATTCACGAATCCATAAAACGGTCATCTCAAAGAAAAGTTCCTACATGCTGAAAGGACACTTGAGGCGTGATTGCCGTAGGACGCTAGAAGAACGTTGAGTTCAAATGACCGAGTGTAACTTCTCCCTTTAAGAAAGCCGTAGCGAAGTCAGTCGAAACCAAATACGAACAGAAGAAGTTGGCCCGCAAAGCTAATGTTCCTAGAACAACCACCATTGCCAGGCTGTATTTTCAGGAAAATAATTTGAGTCTGCTAAGAAAAATTAAAAACGAAGTCTATGTCATCACAATCGACACCGGAGCTGCTAAGTCGATCTTAAGAGTAGGCATGGTAAAGTCCTGGAGACTTAGCGACAAGAGAAGATATACATATGCGTTGGACTGCTGCTGGTGAATTGACACCGGTTCATTAGTGAGATCCTTTGGCAGACATAGCTCGGAAATTGAGTATTTCAGGAACGGTAGCGATAATAACTGATAAATGTTCGTTGGGAATGGATTTCCTGGCATTCACAGTTTTAGCTTAGATTTCGGTGAACGAAAAATCAAGTGCAGGAACTTGGTGGTATTATATACCAGCACGTCCCTAGAATGCAGAATGCGCGAAATAAAACCAAAAAACAAAACGTGTAAAAATGATCATTTTACCGCAACAAGGTGAAATACAGTCGGAGACTTTGAATGGCATACTTGCTGGTCATGGGACTAAGTGCAATAGGTCTTGAAAAAAGTATGTAGTAAAGTATGTAAAAATAGGTGATAATTCTAGAAAAATACATATTAGACCAAAATCTAGGATACCACCAGGATAACGACTCCAAGATGACAACAAAGTATGTTTTGGAGCTAGCACAATGGTAAGACTCTATCCACAAAACAGTAGGGAGCCGCCTAAAATTAAACACAGACAGAATTAAAACGCTATACGATTTGAAAGATATTCAGAAGAGTTTCAAGAAAAACACAACAATAGCTGCGTTTTATTTTCATCCAGAGTGGAGTAGATATCCTGCATGCATAAAGAAACGACTCGGAGTAGCATGCGAGTTTATTTCATTCCTACTTGGTTGGCAGCAGTTTGTTTGTTAGACATTTGTCAGTTCAAAATTCAAATTTCGAAATAGCATATGAAAATTAGAAAATTAGAATCATTTTAATTTCTTTTTAAAACGTAATCGAAGAGTATTCCGACTCATAAGATGAAAATTCTGTTGACAGCATTGATTTTTCAATCATAATCATCCGTTTCAATGTTTCCTGGCTGCTAGATTGATAGTGGAATTTTGTGGAATTTATTACTTCAGCCAACTGTTTCAGCTGACATGAATTATTGGAATACGTTCAACACAGTGCACGAAAACGCACTCCACTGAATTGACAAGTGTTGACTGAAGTGACTGGATGCTGTTGTTGTTGTTGTTTCTCGTGCAAATTGCTAGCCTGCACGACTCCGGATGCAAAAAAAAACGCACCTACTAAAGTTGTTTTACACCCTGGAAGAATGAATAAGATTGCTGAATGAAACTACCGATGTCAATGCTATATTAGTTAATTCGAATACAGAAGCACTAGTGTCCTTTAAGTTGTACGTTAAAGTGAATAGATATTGACAGCTAGTAGCATAAACTGGACTAATTATTGCTTATGAAATCTGAGATTTCATAAGCCGCTTAGCGAACGCAATTGCAGTTAATTATAGCAGAAAAGCACCGAAATAAAAACTTGGTACTTAAAGCCACCGTGACTAGACGAATTTCTTGATCATAATGCAGTTGGCGAAAACAAAACTATTATGACAGTGTGCCCTAATCTCCTGAGAAACGGCCATGAAATCTGCCGCAAACGGTTTGCGCAAGAATTTGCTATCGAACGCGGCTAAAAGGTTAGAGTGTCTTTTGCTGACAACGCAAATCTCGGATTCATATGTGAGTACTGGTAAGACCATGTCACACACTTCATTTGATGTTCTGTTGTTAGATTTGGTCAGCCACCCGAATGTATCTTCCTCCATATTGTTGTCGGCTGCTATTAACCAAAGATAGTTTAAAGATCCCATTACTTCAAATTAATGTTTCACTACTCTGATCGTTTGACCAACTCTATGTGTTTTTCCTCCAGACGATGCCACCTTGTACTCCGCCTTTCCTTCATTTATGTGTAGCCTCAGTTTTTGTGCCGCCTACTTGCACAGGACGAATTATTCTTATTCAGCTAGATCATATCTCTGAATAATGTCAATATAATCAACATAAGCCAATATCAACCTGGACTTGATGACTATAATTTGAAGTGCCATAGTCTCACATTGTCACCTCGTCAGGTTGAAGTGGTAGCAGGCCAGACCGTCGTCTTGTCGGAGCCCATTGAAGATGTTGAACGGTGTGGGAAGCAATCCGGCTATTTTTATTTGGCTCGTTACATTAGTCATACCCAACCTACACAATCGTGACAGTTTATTGGGGATGCCGAACTCTCCCATAGCTTTGTCCTATCTTTCACATTGTCACACACTGCCATAGGTAACCCTCAAATCTATTAGCCTGGAAACATGGAGATTCGGAAGATCCAAAAATTAAAATTCTATTCGCGTATATACTTAAGCCCTGAAATGTATTCGACGCGAAACGAAACGAAGTGTCAAATCCTATACAAAATCAGCCTGGCGCGGAATTTCATTTCGTTTGGTTTTGCTCGCCAGTAATGTGTTCGAAGACGTATAACTGTCTTCGAAGACAACACATTGACTCGCTCTAAGATGGCGCTGCACTATGTATAAGTTAAATTTCGCGGCCATTTAATGACCCAGGACCTTAAATTGACCAGCTCATAACTTCATTCGAGTTTGCGGATATTTGATTGAAAAATGGGTGAAAATGGATGGATGAACAGCGCATCCTTGCTACAGTAGTTTTTGTTTTGCCGATAGTATCATTTTTGATGCCGGTTAGTTAAATTTATATGCACCGAATTCAAATGTAATGCACTTGTTAAATGTTATCAGTGGCAGTTTATACTGTCCCCGGTGTCGGGGTGCGGAACTATATTTCGCTCGATTCCGCACAGACGTTTTCGCTGTATTTCGTTCGTCGAATACATTACTAGGCTTTACACCGAGTCAAAGTGACAAGCTCAACATGAGATTTAAGTGTCAACTAACATAAATGTTAGCCAATTTTAGCTCTTTGTATCTTTTGTATGCTTAGGGCAGCATAAGACCATTTTCTTGCATTGGTAGAGCCTCCATTTCATAGATGAACTGATAGTTTAGAAATTTATTAAAGTGCAGCGTGAATGTCTGCACGTGAAGTATCTTCTTTGATCTTCTGAGCTCTTTATATTCCTCCTCACGTGCCCAAATTGTGGCTGCGGTCTATTAACAGGTGGCCGATCAGCTGACGAGTGACCCCATCAAGTGATAACCAGGGGGTCCTATGAAAATCTTAACGCGATACTCGCACTTGAAGTCCATTGTCATTAGTGTTCTCATGCAAAATACGAGTGTACTACTTGCCTATTTTTTCGTTAAGATCTTCAAAGAGGGATTTTATATCATGCCTTCGGCAGGCATTGATGATCTGCTCAATCGGTTATTGATATGCGTTTTTTTTCGTCTGCAGTAGGATCCTCCACAAACCGGAAGCGTTTATTGGGCAGATGTTCGCAAAATTTGCCTCGTATAGCCTTCTATTAATAGCATTAAAGTCGATGATGTAAAACTGCATATTTTTGCTGACAACCAAACGTTCTCCGAGTACATGGTGCTTTTGATGACAGCTGTAGTGCAGATCATATTCTTTCAATTATAAAATATCATTCCCCATCTATCTGATTTTTTGTATTACCGTTAGATTACTCAGACACGGCATCGGCCAGCTGCTGAGCAGTTCGAGCTCCATAGAGCTATCTAACGTTCTCTGAGATAATTCTCAAATCATTTAGCCGTTTTCGTTTTCGTGGTCGTCCTTTGGTATCAATCCAGTTCCGAGGAGGTTTGGGTTTGATATGAACACATCAAAAATATTTTACGATAGAGATTAGCGGTTCAACCTTTCTTTCAGGAAAGATTGTTTCCCAGGACCACCACAATAAAGTTAAGATCAGACTTCCACCAGTAGAAATAGGCACGGCAAAGCATATCCATTTTTTCACTTAATACATACTCGTATATGTTATTTCTACTATTCAGCTGATGGCCTGAGAAATAGGCCGTAGATAAGTGACTGTTTAGATAGTTGAAGAGTTCGAAAAAAAAGCATTCATGCATTGAAATTAGACTGTTTAAAAAAAGTAGACGGTGGCAGCAGTCAAAATGTTGGAAGCAGGTAAGGATATTTGAACAATACATTCCACGGAAAACGAAAACTGAAAATGACTGCATCCATGTGTGGAAGAAGTGTATGAGTTGCTGTTTTCGCAATGTTTCCGAAGAAGGAAGGTTGACATAATACTTCCATTGGCCGTTGATGATAGAGTTCGTCAACTCTATCATCGAGACTGTTTAGCCTGGTGCTATGAATGTTATTCTTACTGCAATGATCAATACGACTGGAGCATACTTTTTCCGTATATTCAAATTAACGGCCCTCGTTTTGTTTATTTTTATTTCTTTATGCTACTTTTCTAGGGTCTCATAAAGTGGAGCCACATCATTCGAGAATTCAATTCGAGAATTGCCACAGAAAATGCATCGTTCTTTCGACATGGTATTTGTATGCTCCTGGAAAGATAGGGAAAAGCTGTGGTTAGCAATGGACAATACTTTCAATAACATGTTCTTGGCTAATTTTTTCATGTTCTCCATTATTTTTTTATGTACACGAAAAAAAAATAGTGAAAGTCCTCAATATGTTTTGCATTCTGCCCCTTTTAATTCAAATTTATTTTCAGATAATGAAAATCCCCACGCTTGTAGTACTGTCGTGTAGTTGCATAAAGATTTCCAGTTTTGAGAGTCACTGAAATAGCACTTAGTAGCTCCACAAAAAAACCAATGTAACCAAAACAATATTCTCAAACTTTAAGAACCTTAAAATAAACCACTGTAAGATTTTACCATAGGAAACGCACAAAGTATATAACAAAAATCCTACTTGCACTGCTGCACTAAATACTGATAAGTTTACCTCTCAAATTTCGATTGAAATCACTGTTTTATGCGACGTTATTAATATATTAAAAACGACATAATCAACGTAGCTTATATGACACTTTCTACTACCATTGAGCTCACTATTAGCACTAAAACCAGAAAAATACAGTACGCTACCTTGCACTCTAGATTCTGTTCATCAAAACGAATTTTATTGTTTCCTCTATTCTTTCGATGCATTAATTGAGTTTCCATTACTTCTACTTGTGTTCAACTTATGTTATGATACAGTCTGTTATATTTGTTTAAAAAACGTGTTTATTGGAATAATAAATCAATTTTAAAACTTTTGTTACATCTTGCTCTAAGTAAGTTAATATGGAAACGATTGCGTGTATAGAATTTGTCCCTTTTGTCGGACTATTTATCTTCAGTAGTAAAAACTACACACCAACTGAGAAATGCAAATAATTTCAGTAATGCGAAAGAATTTCGAGTGATATGCACGATTTTCGTATTAATGTTGATTGTTTGGAGTTAATTAAATAAGTAGTTGTATCGTTCAATATAACTACTCTACTCGCATTTATTCACTTGGGTGCGAAGCTAAGATAATTTGAAATTTCTTATTAGATTTGCTTACTTACTTATTGTTACTCTTAAAATAAATATTTTTCGTTGCATGGAAATGTAGAAGATATTCGCCAAAATTCAAGAACATTTTGTTTGTACAACTGACGTGCTTCCGACTATTCCAGTGAAAATTTGGAGTATAGACTCGATATAATAGGCGTGTTTTTTTTGCTCTCCCTATCTATAACAGAACAATGCTGACCTATTGGGAACAACAACAACTCCCCCTTTCCATAACAGGAGTTGTTGTTTCCAACGCGTAGGGGGAGCAAAAAAACGCGCCTAATGTACCGCCTAAGATCATTGCTACTCTGGTTGTGTATGAATTGAATTGAAGTAAAATATATATTTCAAATTAACTTATATACAGCAAAGTAAAATATATTTCAACTAACATCATCATTGAACCATTTTATCACTCCCGGGAACATCAAACGAACTCCCCATAATATCAAAATCGTATCGAGTGCTTATCGAAAGGTTTCAAATATTATATCCCAGACACATATATTCAAATATCTGTATAAGGGGCTCGTTTTATTTTCTTTTGGCAGTTACCAGTTGCGATCAGAACCAAATAATATTGACCGCAATATGATTTTCAGCTGCTACGTTACACAATAAACAAAGCATTATTTTCAATGAATCAATCAATAATTAAATGATGGCCAGTAATACCTTCCAATAAAGCCGGTTGCGAAACGTACATTTAATAAATCATATATTATGCACTTGCTCGCATAATGTGTTATTCCTTGGCTTTCTGATTTTGTCTTTACTTTTACTTTACTAAGTTTACACTTTCATTCCTCTGTTTTTTCTGTTTTTCTTTTGGTGCATCAAGTACAACCTAATCTACCACATTTCGTTTGCCTGGATAATTTTTGCTTTCTCGCATCAAACATTAAATATTTCAAATGTAATTTTTTTCAGAATAAAATTTGGCATAAAAAAATATAATCTTTTCATACAAATGTTTAATTTTGCAAGAAGACCAAAAGTTAAAAAAGGAGCAAAAATGGCGATTAGTTTATTCAATGCTTTCGAAAAACTAAACAATATTAAATCAAGGACTGTTTGTTTTGATAGGTATGTTTCTTTACCACGCGGGTAAAAACTTTTTGGGCAAAAACCTTACTTCTGTAATAAGAGAAAATTTCCTGAAAACCAGCGAAGTAAAGGAACAGATTTTGGGTAACAACTGGCAAAACAAGAAGAAAAGCCAAAAGTGACGTCTCCTTTCATATCTTTGTTTCTCTCATTCTCACATATACAACGTCAAATTAATCAGCTGTGGAACTACTTGACGTAAATACTATAATAGCACGAAAAGCGCGATATTTTCCGATGGCAGAGAAGGGTATAATGTGGAGGGTTTACGGATCAGCTGGTGCCTGAAAAGAAGCCGCACCAAATAAGTACATTTTTCCCCATGCAGAAGTGAGAGAAGCATATTCTCGGCCCTGATCATCAACCAATGAGAGGTGAGAACGTGCTGTTGTGCGTATGATCCCATCAAAAAATAGTAAACGCAGCGTACAATTCGCTGGCAACAAACAACATTGTCTGTAATGGATTGCATAAACGTATCGGAGATGTTCTTTTTATTCTCCGAACGGTATCGGAAATAGTCTTCCGCGTTAGTTACCATGTTGCCGACCATTTTAATACACAGACTAGGTTTTTAGAAAATGAATATTGCATACAACGCCAGTCGTTAAAAATATGTTTTTGCAAAGAAGATGTATATTGCCTAGTGGGAATGAAAGGACGTATCATATGAAAGAACGTATCTTGTTGTCGGCGGGGTATTTTTTGTCTTGTTTCAATTTTCGTAATCAGGTACTCCGATCTATTTTTCACAATTTCTGGGATAATATCGTAAATTATATCACAAATCACGCGCTTTCCGCGCTATTTATTAATAGACGCTTTTTTTGCTCCTCTGTCCAGAACAAGGCAGAACAGACGCGTTGGAAACAATAAAACTCTTGTCCCAGTTAATTCACTGGGACACAATTGCTGTTCTGCAGAGGCGATTCATGTGCTGACCTATAGAATGTGCTGATAGAAAAAAGTAAAGCTCATGAGTAGTTGCCTTTTTTGCTGTGAGGTGGCTTTGGATTTTTCAAGGTTATGTTGAATGATTTTTCAAGGTTATGTAGAAAGTTAAAAAAGGTAGTTTTGTTAGTTATTTTTCTATTTTCTATCGATTGTGGTAGTTTATACTCGTTATTTTCTCCCTTTATTTTCAACTGTTTTGCGCCACTACAGCGAATACAGCAACCTATAGAAAGCTTAACGAATGCATCAGCTGTTCTGTGATGGATTGTTTTTTTTTTGCGTCATTGTTCTGTTTTGTTCTGTGCCGGAGCGAAAAAACGCTTCTATACGCTCTGTTGTCGGAATGGGTTGTAATCTGACGGCGCAAGATCCGATGAGTACGGCGGATGTTGCATTGTCCCAAGCCGTTATCTGTAGGATTTGATTCGTTCGTAGAGAAGTATGGTATCTGGCGTTGTCGTGATGGAAAACGAACCCTCTTCTGTTCGCCAATTTCGGTCGTTTTTCAGCTATTGATCGTTGCAGCTTTTGCAGCTGAGTTCTTTACTTCCTCGAATCAATAGTTTGACCGCGTGGGAAAAGCTCGTAGTAGACTACACCTTTGTAATCCCACCCCCACCAAATGCTGAGCAACACTTTTCCGGCTGAAAGTTCTCCTTGCAACGGTTGCGATTCATTCTCAAGGCGATCATCACGATTTTTCTCTCTTGATGTTAACAATCCATTTCTGTTCCCCCGTCACAATCTTCTTCAAAAATGGTTTCAAGTAATGCCATTACAGTAGGAATTCGCAGATTGAAATTCGATTTATTATTTCAGCCCACACGTCGAATTTTTTTATGACTTCAAGCTGCCTTAGTTGAATGATTTAGCTTTAAGCTGCGAAAGTTGAATGATGAATGTTGAACTTTTCTACGATCTCGCGTGCTATCAGATGCCGATCGGGTTTGATACGGTCCAAGATTACATCGTTTTCAGCCGTTACAGGGCGACCAGTGCGGGGAGAATCGTTTAAATCCATTTTTTTCTGGAACGGAAGCTTGAAAACTACCTCTTACAAGTGTCCTCACTAGTGGCTTCCTCGCCGTACACAGCAGTTATCTCTCGTTTGGCATCGGTGGCTTTATTCACAACTTTGTTGTACAAAAAAAACCTCTCTAATATGGGCCTTGTTCTCTTCCATTTGATCACTTTTTTACCTCTAAAATAAATTCAATTAAATCAAAAAATTTCATAAAGTTTGCGTATACTAAATAACCTGTCAGTTCAAGATATAAATAGTAAATATAGTGTTGCCAGGCATATGAAAAATTTTAATGCAAAAACAACAACAGAATTTTTCCCATAACCCACTATATCACTTATGGACCATTTCGACGAAAACGAACACCACCATATGATTTCGTTGGCTGGTCCAAATAAACCTGATTGGAGCGTAGTGCGGACGTACCATGACTTTTGTAGTCCTTTTACACAATGACTCATGATGGTTCACTGCATTATTTGCCAAGTTGGCCATGAGGTGTTTCTACACGCTGGGTCAATATATAAGTCAGTACTGTTTCTTTGTAGCGAATGCCGACCATCTTTGATTTGAGCAAGAAAACCGCTTCCAAAGACATCCTTCGCAATCACTATCATTAACCACACACTATAAATTACCTTTTCAGTTATATTTCATTAGTAAATGTTAAATGAAAGAAATGCTGTTGCTGTCAGTTGCAATTTGGCGAACTAGTTTCTATTAAAAAAGTCATTTTTTTATGTGCAAATTAACATTTTCGCCACTTTGAAGCTATTTCATGAACCAAAAAGACAAGATCACGACATGCGTACACCAATTCTTAAAGTTATTGGAAAAAAGGGTCTATCGCTAAAATAAACAGTTTTGAGTGAAGACTTTGAATACTCGTCAAATGTTCTGGGAAGCAATTTCCCAAGTTTCTCGACGAAACGTTCACCATATGTGTAGACTAGGCATCATACGCATTTTAGTTCACAGTGGTCAACATTGGTCGTATAATTTATTTGTAAAGTAGTGGTTTGGTTGTCATGTTCATCTTGTCTGGTCTTTTCATGAATTGAAGTCTACTCAGTATGCCGTTAATCGTTTGTCTTTTGTTTTTATAAGTATTTAGCTGTCCTTTGCCAGATTATCGCCTGATTGTCAACTGTTATTTGTGGCAGCTGTTGTCTATGTAGTTTTTTGGATGTTCTACTTCTGGATTTATTCCAACAGCGTGTCTGTAAAGGTTTGCCGGTTTGAAGATATAGCTTCCACGTGTTTAAAGATATAGTTTATACATGTATCGTTAGTGAACAGAGCTTCCTTTGCATTGGGAATATTTGGAATATTAGCTGAGTATAGACCATACAGTATTGCGAAGAGGACTCCAACTTCTATTGTCCACAATATGGAAAGTTAATTCTACCAGAAAAAGTTCTGCTCCGGCCACATCAAACAATCAGGCTGTTGATTTTCTGTGGGTGAGCACTGTACCACTCTTGCGAGCTAAAGCTCAGTGGAGTGTAGTGGCTTGAAGCCAGTAACTCCTCAATTATCTTATTTAGGGGCTAAGAAGAACAAGCTCAAACATTTTTTCCACGGCAGATAAAGCACTGAAAAGCCTCCAGTTTTTTTGGAAGTGAAAGTCTTTGCCTATCTTTGCCTATTTAAAACTCAAGAAAGCTCCTCGTTCAAAAGATGTTGTTAGTTATGTCCGTCAAATAGGTAAACTATGCCAGCCATTCATTTCCAATAGAGTCTGATCCAGATTTTTCCGGCTTATTCATCCACTTACTAGCTGTTGAACCCTTCTGAAGTTAGTTGGTCTGATTCGAAAATCTCCTGGTGCAGCAGCGACAAGTGTTTGATCAACAGCCTCAGAAACTTCCTCTTCCTCGCTAACGCTATCCCTCAAAAAGTGGTTTTCCTTGAAACTAGTCTCCCGAACCTCAATGAAAGCCTCCACCTTGCAAGTATTGTCAAATTTTATCCCATGTGGTCTATGTACAGCAAGCACAACCGTTTTATTTTTGAGGCGAAAGTTCCTGGTCATGTGCCAGTAATTTTCATCCCCAGATTTCATCCTTGTTAAGAAATCACGTTACTTTTCATTGTAAAACCGCGCGATCTGACAGCTAATAGTTTTCTGAATGTTGCAGGGTCATCCTTGCTCCTAGCTCTTCTTCGCATACTGTTCCTCCTTCGTAAAAGATCATTTATCTGTTGAGAGTTCGTAAAGGTTCTTCTTCTTTATTGAAGCACAAATTGTGTTGTTCTCTTTTATCTGCTTAATTTTGGCTGATAGAGTTTCTCTTGCGCGATTTATGTTCCAGTTGGTTACGAGTGTTTCTTCTACATGTTCGTTCGGCATTCCATCCCGGAAAACATACCAATTTGTTCTCCGAAGAAGCATCTTCTATGATGAAGGGTATTAGCTTGTGGTCGAACAGAAGTTCATCGAGTGCAGTCAGTCGCAGTTTGTAATGGAAGTTTTGGGACAGAAATATACTTACGACACGACTATGAACGGTGCCAAATTTTGTGGCCTCGTCGAGGATTCCAGCTTGATTTCTTCTTACGTCTTCCTAGTGGCAGTGATAAGCGTTTAGGTTCCTGCGAAAAATGCAAGACCTTCGCGTTCGAATAATTTGCTTAGGCTCGGGCTAAAGTTGTTTTTGCTAAGAGGGATGTAAGCAGAAATCGCCACCAACTTAGAGGAATCCATGTGCGAATCCATAATATCCTGCATTCACTTATCTCATATTATACTGTCTACTTTGAGATATAAAGATTTTCTATAGCTACCATAAAGTATATGCATAAAGGTACAATTAGTAGTAACTAAAGTAGGCATACGGTATCCCATAACAACTGATTTGATCAAAGCTATGAAAGTCAGTATATTTAGTCGCTTAGAGGTGCCATTGCCACCAAAACCGTAATCGTTCTTACCTGTTAAATTTTGATTTCTCGCCACAACCGTAACAGCTGATTGTGTCGACATGTTATTTTCAATACACTGCGTCATTTCCTGATTTCTACTCTTTCTATTTCTATAACTAATCACTATCAGTGGCTACAGTTATGGCTACGGTTTTGAGTTATGATAACGGCGTTACGGCAAGTTACAACTAATTGAGCTTTAAGTCTCTTGTTACAGTTTATGCTTGATTGTAGTTTTTTTTAATTTCTAAACTTTATCGACCGTTGAATAATACTTGTTAAACACAATTAAAAATATTAGCAAATGCAATTTATATAAATTTATGTAGTTAGATAGATACATAGACAAATATATTACTGAGAATTCATTAAAATTAGACTCACAATAAAAAACCAAAAATAATTTGAAATCGGCTGATTTCAAATTACCGTCACCGTCTACCAAATTGAGTATGACTGAAAATATTTAAATTTATTTTGATTTAACAAGCATTCTGTTAAAATTACGAAGCTATGGCTGTATCTCCAAAAAATAATTCTGAACAAATTTTAATGTCTTTTAGCCATGTGAATTTGTTTAGCTTAAATTTCTATGTGGCTGATTTTACATAAATTATTTGCGCTGAATAGCTTAAAGATACGCAAGCTTTTTTTTTTACATTGGCCACCGTTTGCTGACCTCACTGCTTCTTCAATCAGATAATCTTCCAGCTTCTTGATAAAGGAGGTTTTTCAGTTTCGTTCCACATCGTCATCCAAATTAATATTCACTTCGCACCCGTTTTCGCAGGGTGAAGGTTTTCAATGGATAGGTAGGTGGGTTCCACTGCATACCACAACCCGCTGTAAGATAGTCTCTTACTGCCCATCATCGATAATTTGAAAAAACAATTTGCGTGATTTGTTAAAACTTTCACAAAAATGGCCTTCATCCATTTTCTTGCTGAAGCATGCTATAGGAGTAGTCATTGGAAGCCGAAATATACGCTTTAGATAGTATTAGAGTAATTTCATTAGAGTAATCTGTTTCTATCGCATACTTGCGACCAATACAGTACTATTGATTTGGATACGGCCTATAGTATTTTGATTTTTACTGAATGAGCTGTCTCAGAATTAAAGCATTCTGTCCAAACTGAGTTTATAGCCCATTCCACCATATTTAATTTCTCCTGTAGACGAGCAACCAACCACAGATAATTGCGTATGGTTATACTTGAATATTTATACTTCTTGACCACATCGATAAGTTGACCTCTAAAGCACCAATTTTTGTTTTGAGCTAATCGGTATCGTTTCTTAAATACCATAATTTTCAGTTTTTGGTAAAGCTATTGACAGTTTCCATTGGGTGCAGTATGTGTCCAGATAATTTATTATGCTTTGTATATCTGCTGGTCATTTTAAATGAATAAACTCTTAAAATTCAATAAACTATTCTTCCAAAATGTTATCGATGTAGACCGAAAACGCATGAGGACTGAGACTACATCCCTGTCGCATTGTTGTCGAAAATGGCTCAGATAGCTGAGTTCAAACCATTGCTTTCGCACTATGATGCAACATTTCCAGAGCTTTTTCAAACTTCGCCAATATTTCATGACTGTAAGGCTTGTAGAAAAAAGTTTGGCGATAAACAATATCAAATACTGCCTTAAAATCAATAAAGAAAGCGTTCAGTACAATTTAAAAGTACACAAAGATGGTCCGTTGTTGAATAGCCTGAACGAAATCCTGCTTGGAATTCTCATATTTTTTTCCCCTCTTTTAGCCAAGTTGCAAAACGATTTTGTAGCATCGCCGTATAATTTTTTTCCTGAAGCGTGAAGAAAAGAAATGTCTTGATGAGAAATGGAATCATTTGGATAAAGCTTTTTGAGCAACGGAAAGATTATTGCATCGCAGAATGCAACTGTATTGTTATATGTTCTATATAGATACGGTGGTATATAGCCTATTAAATTCCTCACAGATATTGACGGCTAAATTTTCTGTTCCATACTTCGCTAGTATCCTGTTACTGCCAGGTGCCTCCATCGTTACATCGTCCTATTACTTCACGAACTTCATCAATTGTTATTGATGCATCAATTGTTATTGGTGCATCAATTGTAATTGTTTGGTGTCATTCCAGTTGGGCCTCACAAATTGAATTGAATTGGTGAAGATTGTATTCTGCAACACATTTATAAAATGTACTCTTTATGTGGCCGCACTTAGTCGATGAGCGATGCTAGTCTAATCCAATTATTAGTCTCGCTGTTTTCAAAATGCCTCCGATTCCGTAAAAAAACTCTCCTTTTGAGCTTGTACCCGATAGTTAAGCCGAGTTGTATGCTATTTGGATCAGCCACTTAAATTATAGACTATTTAAAGCACTTTCAAAAGCAAATAAACCTATTCATCTAGATTAACCAGTATCATATTTATCTTGCGATTCATTTCGATAAAAAGACAATAAATAATTAATCAAATGTCAAAAACATTTTATTATTTTATACTTTAAATATAATTTAACTAATTTTAAGCAGTCTAAATACAGTTGTATGATACTTTTTCTCTTCTCGGAACATCCTCTCTTTCAAAATCCGTTTGATCCTAAGGAATGTTTCACTAGTTTGACCTTTCAACTTATTTATTTTTGCTCAACAATTTAATCAATTGATTGCTTTGATCAACGAACTGCAGTGGATGTTCACATAATGGTGAAAAAACTAGTCACACACATATATTTCACAATATTTTTTAAAGCTGTCTCTACTCATTTCAACTACTCTACGAATTATAATATCGAAGACTTAAAAACAAAAAGAAAATAGTTTAGCGGGAGATTCTTAAGAACTCGATTAGGAAAACAAGACTGCTAAAGCAAACAAATACTTTGAAAAACTGGCTAATATAAAATCGAAAAGTAACTGATTAAAGTGTGCTCCAAATTTTGGAATTTAGTAATTTAGTAATACATACGACTAAGTTGGATTTAAAAATTTATTGATTTTATAGTTATATTCTAGTAATGGATGTCAATTATCTATGATATTTTATAATAATAATAATAATATTTTTCAACATTTTATCGGTAATAATATTAAAGAGTAACTTTTAGAGCTCACATGCTATATCACATTCATTTTAACTAACATTTATCTTTAATTTAACTTTTGTTCTCTATCATTCTACTAAATAACGAATTTCTTGTCTTCTCCGATTTATTACAAACATATCAATCCTGGCCATAGCCAATAAGACGGCACCATTTCGTGGACTTATCAATATCCTCCCGACTTCAGTTGTTCCTCTCTTACACACATGCGTCACATACACATCTCATAATTATAAGTAATTAGTTTTTATCAAGTGTTTCTAGTAATTTCTTCTTCTTTTTGGTCTTTATAATCCCTGTTAAGTGATGTGCTTGACACGGTGGCAAATTACAAAATAAGCGTATCGTATACAATGTACAGTGTTTACATGTTGAACGAAAGCGGTTTGATATTGGCAACTGAAGACATACGCCGCACACGTCCCATCATCTTACGTTCGATGTCTTCCAAGGACTTGCCTTGCGTTTCAGGCACATAAAATATCACAAAGAATAAACCTATCAAACAAACAGAACCAAACATCCAGAAAGCACCGTGAATGCCAATCGATGCTGCAAAAAGAAAGAAAATTAGTATAAGAAAATTGTAGCATTTTTTTTAAAAGTACGGCTTGGACTTACCATTGAGATCGCTGAATGTTTTGGTTACAATGAATGTGCACAGCCAGTTGAATGCCGTAGCGACACTAGCTGCCGAGCCTCGGATTTTTCCTGGGAGAATTTCGCCCATCATCAGCCATGGGATCGGACCGAATCCCAACGAGAAACCAATTACGAATATAACGAAACAACTAAGTGGTAACCAACCAATTGAACTGACATCGGCGCCTGAGTTTTTGGCATAGAAAAATCCACCCAATGTAAAGAGTGTGATAAACATCGCAACGTCGGAAATATAAAGAAGAATCTGAAAAAATAAAATTTGAGCATGAGTAAAATCTGCCGCACGAGAGATCTGAAATTTCAGGAATTCCGCAATGAAAGTTGACAATAAACCTTACCTTTCTTCCTAATCTATCGATTAGCATGGTAGCGATGAAAGTTGCAATGAAGTTGACAACACCAACAATGATTGTACACAGATTCTCATCGATCGTCGATCCAGCATCTTTAAAGATCGATACAGTGTAGAAGATCACAGCGTTAATACCGCTCAACTGTTGAAAGAACATCAATCCCAAAGAAATCGAGAGTGGTTTCAAATTTGACCGTTTCAGCAACTCAAACATCGTGTTCTTCGTTGCGTGTCGTTCCGCATCAGCATGCGACCGGATAATACCTTTCAGCTCAGGCTCAACATCAGCCTCCTTGCCACGCAACCATCTCAAAGCTTTCCTGGCTCTTTCTTCCCTGCCGCGACCAACGTACCAGCGTGGTGTCTCAGGAATCAGCAGCATCAAAATAAGGAACGGAACCGGAAGTATACCTCCCAGATAAGCCAGCATAGACCAATCCATGTATTTTCCAGCGACGAAGCAGAGCAGGATACCGATGTTACCGAAAGCGGTCGGCAGGAGCCCCAGCGTACCTCGGACTTCAGGCTGAACTGTTTCGCCCAAGTAGACAGGCAGTGACAAGGAAGCAACACCGACACAGAAACCGGAGAGTGCGCGACCTGCCAATACCATGGTCACATTACTGGCAGCAGCAATAAGTAGCCACGAAACAATGAAAGGGAACGCAGTTGCCAAAATTGTATTCTTTCTACCCAAATATTCAATAAACGGACCGCCAGCAATACCACCGGCCAAGCCAGCAAGTGGCATAAGACCACCAACCCAGGAAGCCTGAAAAAATTGTAAATTTAAAAATTGTAAAACTCAATAAACTTCGACATCAACTAAATTACCTCTTGTTCCGTTACACCGAACGAGGTAATGTTCCTGTCCATCATCGACACGAGGGCGGGTGAGGTATAAGCTGACGAGAAACCGACAACCATTGATCCTAATGATACTGATAAAGCGGCCAATACCTATAAATCACAATAAAAATATGAATAACCAATTTTTGGGTGCCATAATGGCGACAAGTTGAATTTCAAGATCAAAAACTAATAATAAAATCAACAATAACCTGCGAAATTGTACATTTGGCTTTCGGTTCGTCAACGGGTAAAGCGAATGACACGTGCGTGTCAGCACGCATAAGAAGCTTCATCTTGACAGCGAGGTAGTTTTTTTTTGTTATTAATAGAAACGGCACAAAACTCAAATGTATCGAAAACACAACTTCATAAAATCAAATGAAAATATTTAACACAATTTCACGACAACGAATAGTTTTATCAATTTAAATCACACTTATTTTTCGTTAATTAATGTTTTTATGTGTCTTTTGGTTTTGATTGTGCACTATTCTCGTCCTTTTCAAGTGTATGTTTCACTGAAAAAAATTCAGATAAGTTTTTAAGTTTTATTTAACCGAGCTTTGATGGTAGAGATCTTTTTGCCCTGAAAACTTTACACTAACTGCCTAAACTCTATCAATTGTATTCAATTTTTATAGGAATCAATTAGAAAGAGTGAAGCGGAGTGTGGCAAATGGGCTTTGTAGATGGCCAGATATATGATGAGCAAAAGAATTGGGATTTAAATTGATTGACTGTTAGAGTGTAAATGTTCTATTTTTTGTTTGAGGCTTGGAAATAATAAACAACTGCAACATACAACTACAACGACATTGTGAAGTATACTGTTTTATTGCAAATAGCTGTTTTATTGCAAATAGCTGTTTTATTGCAAATAATGTAAAATCAGTGAGGAGAAAAATACTCAATATATTTCCTTTTCGGTCACGGTAAAGTGCATAAAGATGCTGCTGAGTTTACGAATGTAGAATACAAGAGATATCGCCCAGAATATGTTCTTTCAAAATTTTAGGCACACGCGACTAGATTGGCTGCATAAAAACATCACTTTTAGATTTGAACGTCAAGTGCGAGCAAATAATGGATAATCTTTCATTTATATCTAACGTCCGAAACAGTATTCATCAAAATATCCTCCCAACACGTTTCATTTATCTAATTGACCCCAAAAGATGTATCTCAGTGTTTAGCGTCTGTTTCATTTTAAAATCATCTTCAGATATTTCACATTCTAAATAACGTCAACCGAAATCACATCTAGCGTACTGACTGTCAATAGAAATTGAATCCGATCGAGGTCAAGGGGACGACGTCTGCAAGGAACTTTCCATTCAGTTTTCTTCAGACACTCAGGCAAGAACAAAAAACAAGCATCAGTAAAAAATAAATCGAAACTTTACACAGTAGTGCAATTGGTTTCAATAGCAAGAAAAATTGCCACAAAACTAAACAGAACAAAACACTGAAGTATGACCAAAGCTTTATTGAAATTTATTGAAAAACATACGTTATCCAACCGTTACCATTTGCAATTACCATTTTCTCTACTCTATTTATCTTACAAACAACTTTTTTGTGGTCACAAAACAGCATTTTCAGGAACTGATAGTGCGGCAACCGATATTTTGTGAATGAAAATTCCGAACTGAATATCGATGAACTCGAATTACACCGGTTAAAAAGATATTTGCGATTGTAAAACATAAATTTAAATTTTACAACCAACCACTTCTAAGACTAATGCACACTTTTAAGGAGGGAACTAAATCGTTTTCGAAAGCCTTTTCGTGATCTTTAAACTCTTCAAATGAGTCCCGAATTTGGGATTGTGTTTAAAACACATACTATAGAACGTCACTTTTTCTATTATACCGTTTCGACACATCAGACGCACTCAAAATCTAATCTGCGAATAATTCAAGCTGCACCACTCGGATATAAGATACGAATTTCTTGTGAATTTCCTTGCCTGTGAAATCGGTTTCTTTGTAAATGACCATACGAAGCAGTAGTCTGTAATTATGGTCGCGCTTCTGATGAGATGCGCGCAACTGCGTCGCTTCAGCACGACGAGATTGTGCTAAGATGCTTCGTGATATTAAAGAGACAGCAGCTAAATTAAACAAAACTATCTATGTAATTAGATGTCCTTAGAAGAGAGTGAATCGAGGGAAATAAAAATAGAAAGTATTTGGACAACGACGACGACAACGACACTATCCTGGTCGCTTTCGTTACGGTACGAGAGTGAAACTTATTGAAGCTCGACACTATGGCTCCAGTTCGTGCTCAACCATGAAAATCAGTTAGGGGTTACGCAAATGAATTGTTGTAGTCGAAATCTAATAAAAACACCGAAAAATTTGTTTAACTAAAGCACTACGGGACAACTTACACCTGCCAAAACACGAAATTAGTCGCTTCCATCCGATTGGATGGAGGATGTAGCACAACAATGACTTGAGCTTAAAAACGAAATTTCCAATTCAATGACCCACATTTTAATCTGCGCTTACTACACTCTAACAGAACTGCATGGAAATTCCAATAATACTGTAAAATTTATAGAATATTTTCACAAAGATAGAATTCTTCACTCTCTCAAAAATATTAGTTCTTTGCAAAAATCGACCAGTGCTTTAACTCTTAGCTCTTATAAACTTATCTCGTTTAAGAGAACCGAACTTCAGTTTGAATTAATCGCTATGAATATACTTGATCCAAAATATTATAGCTTTTTGTGAAGCACGCATTGGGGTCAAAATTTGTTGATAGCCGCCACAGTCGTCGAACACGAACATAGCGTGTATCAATATTGCTATTATAACAGCAATAATATTGTAACGAGGGCTATCATGTGGCTTGAAATCAGATGATCTTCCGCATAATAAACTTGCTCATCGTCAGAGGATCTTTACGCAAGCATCCCGATCGTTTGCAACTGTTTTTATTTTGCAAAATAAAAATGACGTCGGTTTTAGCCTGTTGTGGTTTGATGGCAAAACATTAACCGTCCATGAGACATTCAAAGCTCAAAGTACTTCAAAATCAATTCTCAAAGTTCGAAATGCTTTCATTGTAACTCGATCGAATAACATGTGAAATTATGTAAAGTCGAGGGCTTTTCTGAAGAACTGAGGGATTGAAAATATAAACATCCTGCTCAGCGGCAACGATTTCAGTATCATGAGGACAAAGCGTGCAAATGAAAATCTTTGTAACTATGACTGAACAGATTAAGTGCTGCCTTGATTATGAACTTGTTATAATCGGCTCGAGCTGCGTCAGAGCTACACAATTTGAAAGTAAGTCAATTCAACTATTTATTAAAAGAAATTTAGTAATGAGATATTCTTATATTTTTAGATTTCTTTCGACCATAAACGTCATGAAAATAGTGCAAAGAAGCATTTTCAAGCTCAAAAGCCAAGAGGAATCAAAACAATCTCGGAAATATATCTCAGACAGGATAAGAAGCTTTTGCCATTTCAATTTCACTTCATAGGCCTTGGTACAAAATATGAACGTTAATATTAGAATCTTTGAGCAAAAGAAAATCTATTAGAAAATTAGAAAATCTATAAAACCATATTCGATAGATGGCCAGACACTTGGAAGTGCCCACTTATTCAATTTCATACTACCTTTATACTAAGCTGGTTGTTGGAAACTTGAGTTCTCGAGTAGTTAGTATGTTAAACCCATTTAAAATTGAAAGATATTTTTATATTCAATCCATACGAGTAATTGAAGACCAATATATTATAATTGGCTAGATATGCTTATACATATTTGAAATTACCAATTCTCTTGACAAATTCAAGTAGTCATAGTTCAAAGAAATCCTCATATCACAACTAAGAAGAATCTATCAAATCTTCTAGCAAATGAAAATTATATCTCAACCACATTGGCTAATTAATTTACAGCTGCTGAAATTGTTTAACCTATCTTTGAACTCTGAAACAATTTTGCCTTACTTTTTCAACGGGCACGTGCTACTACTTACACAAATTCTTGATTGGCCCTCACAAAGACGCAAAACTGTTTCGTGTCCAATGTCAACAGCGAAAAATTGTTAAGTATACAGAAAAAAGCCTGACGTCATTTAGAACCACACTATTAAATTGATTTGATGACATCAATTGTGACTCGTCCAGTTAATGGGCATAGTGCGACATGTTGTGACGATTTTCAGCAATTTCATCAACGCAAACCAAATATTGAGCGGGCTCGTCTGTTGCGTCCAATCAAAATTGTTTAATTAAAAAGTGTCAACACAAAAATATTGTCCGAAAAAATTGACGACGAGAGCATGGCAAAGTGCACTGTATAATGTTTTCGATAAATCTCAATTAATTGATATTGCTCAAAGAGCAAAAATCAAGGTCTTTTGGGGGTGTAGTGTTAGTGAATGTTTAGAGATTTTGACCTTGACTTATTTGTCTGCGAGCATCGTGCAAAAGTGATTGCGAGGGGAAGATAATAAATAAGAGATTTGTTGCATTTTTCAATAGGAATATTCGTGTTTATAGTAAATTGAACACACGCTATTAGCAAGTGGTTCAAACTATTGAAATGAGACAACATTTTTAACAAACTGTACTAACACTAGTTGCTTTTACATTTTTTTCTTCCCTTCAAACCCTGCAAAGTTTCCCCAGACGCTATAGTGTACTTTAAAAATTCCCTTAAAAAGAAACTATTGAAGTATTTTAATTATTTTTTTCATTTTCAGCTTGAATTTCGTTGATATATCTTGATATAAAAGTTCATTCTAAAGATCAATTCCATTCAGAGCTAGTACTTTAAAAAGAAAGTCGTCTCGTCGCTCAATGTTCGATGAAGGCTCGCTTTTACAGCTCTTGGTTTATTTGATTTGAATGGTTTGAGTATGATTTGAATGTGCACAGCCAATGGTGTCAGCTGTGTTGATTGAAGAAGCCAAGAAATAAATGCCAAACGTTTTCAATGTCAAAATGTCAATTTTTGTAATTAATTTACTATCAATTTGACTTAGTGACAATCCTTGTATATTACTTCCTGTGCTACATTCTGTCTATATTCACAAATCACGTAACATGTCTAGTGACAATCCTTGTATATTACTTCCAGTAGCTACATTCTGTCTACATTCACATATCACGTAACATGTCTGTAGAAAAATGCAACACTCTGCAGTAAATTCATTCCCTCTTCTCCTTTTGACTGTGTGCTTGCCCGTATTTTTCTTTTCCCATTCTCAGTAATGCTTGTCTCCTCAATGTACATGCCTTTTAATAGCCCACTACTGGTCTACGAATGTTTCTTTGCGGAACTCTAGTATTACCTCAATGGCCGTTACCTTTCTGCATCCTTTCTTCTATGTGGCGACTTCAATATTCTTACCTTAGATTAGCAGGTGAGTTATGCGAGAATCTTACCCCGAAGCAAGGTCTCGCTTACTACTAAATCATTTCTTTCCCTTTATTCCCTTCCAACTTAACAATTTGCTTAACTCTGATAATAGCATACTTAACCGTTTTCTCACTAACATTTCCATGTCTTTCGTTTGTTCGATTAACTTCCGTTTGTGTGTCCTGATCCTTATCCTCCTCTTCTATTTATTTAATTAAGTATGCATCGTTCTTCTAAGGTACAATCCACTTACACTCTCCAATTTTAATTTTAGAAAAGCTATTGCACTGCTTTGACCAATGAAAGAAATTGTACTAATTGGTATCATTTCTTCAGAGAACCAAGTTTGGATGATGCTCTGGACAAATGTAACTCTTTACTTTCCAATTTAATCAGAAAATATGACGTGATGTGTGTATACTTTGAACACATCGAAGCTAATATTATATCCATAGATACAAAACCTTCTTGGTCCTATGTCAACTCCCTTAAAACTTTCTCTGGTATTCCTTCTGTGATGCACCTTCATGATATGTTTGTCACCTTTCCACAAGATTCTTATAAGCTTTTCGCTAAATTCTTTTTTTTTCACTTCCCGTGATAATCCTTCAATCCTGTTAATTTTTCCTCACCCACTTGTATCCTGTTTTCATATTGTATAAATCATTGATAAGCTCTTTTGATGCAAGCATTGGCTTCAGTGCTGATGACATTATAGATCTTTTTGTCAAATCACTTTTCCCTGTGTATTATTTTGGCACTAATTTTCATGCATTTCTAACTGGCATCCCATATACATTTTTATCATTGACGAGCGTCTCCTATGTAAACTCTGAAACGGCTGTACATCAGCAAACTTCAGTATTAACATCTCTGTTAGGGATTCGGACCGCCTTAATAGAACTTTATTCTTTTTTTTTATTTTTCTTTTTTTTACTTGTAAAGTCACTTATTTCTTCTCGCCACTCTTGCGTTTGCGTCGTCAGTACCATAACCTTTCTACTGACCCTCTTTCCCGAACGTTATATGCATTTAAAAATGCATTGAAAAATAATGTTCTAACATATATTTATTAATTCGTTTGTGTTATGCTATGTACCCTTGAATTATACCACGTTGCTTTGTATGTTGTATATGCTTTCCGAATCAGCTATCTGTTTTCTTAGTTTTAAGCCTTTTATAATTTTTTCTAGTTTATAATTGAATTTACTTCTGTTGTTTTGACTGTACATAAATAAATAATTAATTATATTCTCTAATATAAATATTTAATCCCCTCTAATTTAAGCTCTTCGATGCTTTAATCGCTAAATAAAAATAAATAAAGATCAATCTTACAGGTCCTGTAAAAACAAAATATTTGTTTTGTCCCCTTCGATTGTATTTATGGTAGGGTTAACAGAAATTGGTGGATTGGCTAAAACCTAAGCTTAACGAATAGTCAATCGAAACAAACGACAAAAATACATATAACACAAGTTTTGCGTAATTTCGTGTGTACTTGATTAACTTCAATCGCAAGGCAGTTCGCAAAGTTGATTATGTATAGTAACAGTAGCGATAAGTCTAGCCAATGTCACTCTATAAACAATATTATTGTTAGCAATAAGTTTATAAACAATTCTACTGAGGGTCAAAAACATGGAATTTCATAGTGAAAAGGTCATGGACCTAGTTGACTATCGTGTGGAAAATTATATAATTGCTAGATCTTGTTATTACCGTTCCATTTTAGAGAATCATTTCAAATTAATTGAAAAAAAATAGAACGAAAACTATAGCATCTACGCAAATACCATCCAAACTAAACGAATCTAAAATAATTTTAAAAGCACTGCAAATCATAGAGCTAAAAAATTTTCCGTTTAAAATTGTGCTCCCAGAAATCAAATCAGGGCAATTAGAAACCTTTGGAAAATAAACTGATAAAACCAAATCTTCGCAAAATCCTCAAAACTAGGGTGAAAGTCAATCTTGTCTCCGAAGCTTAGCGTTCATTCGGTAGAATAGTATAGATACAGTAGAACAAATAGTATTTATAACTTAGCGGGATGAAAGCATCATAGAAAATGGAGAGAATAGAAGAAAAACAGTGTTTGCAGGATTGAGGGTTCAAGCTTGAAGTATAGAACTTTAGATCCGCAGCAAAAAAAATACATCTATCAGGCTATTGTTTGCCTCGAAATGATACTAAAAGAAAGGAACTAGAAACCAATTGATTAATTTTTAAACACAGAATTCTTGGTGGAAGTATTACCAGTCACATTTGTGATAATGTCAGCAGCGTTGCTCAAGATTTTGCTTTAAAAATATTTGATAAATAACATCTGACAGTCTTCATGTATGTTATATAAAAATAGAGCGTTGAACTAACAATATTGTGTGAAAATAGATGACAAAATATTCGAATGACAAAAGATAATAAGATATATGCTAAATAGTAATTGGCATTGCTCAAGGCAAGTCCAGTACTGTAACTTCTTTATATGAATCGAGACATCCCCTTAACCTAAATAATTGTCTATTTAGGAATGATAGCATTATCTTGTTTTTAAAAATGAAGAACTGTTACCACAAAAAAGCGTCTAATTGAATTTATGCCGAAAATTGAACATGATTCAACAAAATAAGTGGCAAAAAAGTGAAAAATAATGTACAAAAAAAACATCTGACGGTTTGTGCTCAAATAGAAAATTAAGCATATGATCACGGAATTTGAGGTAGGAAATAATCTTCTATGAGGTAATAACTCATCCTGGTTTCAACAAGAAAATGATCATTATGTAATTTTAGTCTCACACATTCAAAATATTTGCCACAACATGTATCTCTTAAAAATATTGCTCTTAGGATTGTGCAATAATAGAACAAGAGAAATGTAATTCAGAGATAAACAATTATGGGATTCCAAATTATAATAAAAAATATGATCGAGAGGTTTCATAAAATCATTATAAGCTGGAAGAGCATGTTTTGAATTAATCAAACTAAAGATTACTTGAGTTTAAAGCACTCCTTAGAGAGTTTGAATTGATCAAACTAAAGATTACTTGAGTTTAAAGCACTCCTTAGAGAGTTTTCGATGCATAAAAAGTAATAAGCATAAAACAAAAAAACTATAGAAGATGGAACTTCTAATGGAGTTTAAAAAAAACTTTTTCATCGAGCCCTGTTATTAAGAAATAATATATAACAAGAATTAAAAAGTACGACGATAACGTAGTAGAGATTGACAGTATAAAAAAAGGGTCTTGGGTCCTATAGTTTAACTTTGGTGCAAGAAAGATTGAAAATACCCAACGCCAGCAGAACACCACCAAAAGTATTGTAAGATTATCAAAAATGTTGCAAAAAATTATCCAACAATCCACGAAAACTATATTATTATTTTGTTCATTTAAAGAGATATTGCACTATATTTGAAAACCATTTTTGTAGTTCACTATACTGCCAAAATATTCACTATTCATACTTCACAATTTCATAATGAAAAGCAACCATCACTTTTATAACACTCTAGACAACTCTGCCTAACTAACCAGCCACCTCAGCTGCAATCTACTGTCACTCTGAAACCATCTGATCCGACTAACTTATAATCTTAACTACTATTATTCCCCATACATGACCACTTTGCAATGAGCCAACGAATGAAATCTTTCAACCTCCGATGATGAACTGCCTATTTGAATACAATAATAATTTTCAAAATAAACCACATAAGTACGTTTACACCCTTCGACCGAGCACGATTCCAGGCGCTGAAAGTGTTATACAAGCGGAACTAAAAAGAAAATCAAGAAAAAGATGCGTATTGTGTTCACATGCTCGGTTACAGCAAACCCTGAATCGTTTCTTCCTTATCAGCAACGTTTTGTGAACTTTATTAAAAGTCGAAATAACAAATAATGATGAATAATAACAAATTTTCCTAGATGGGATAAAAGTAGTGGTAGTAGTAGGGTAAACATTACAGCTTCTGGCTATAAATTGAGGGCCAGAATATCCGATCTAAAGCGTGCGTTTATGTTTTATGGCTGCACTTCTAGTAAGGACGTAACCATTTATAGTTTATAGATAAAATGGCAAGCTTTTGCATTTCAACCGTTCAACAGTCCAACACTCATAATTTTCAATCAATTTAAGTAATTTGAAAATTTCCCAAGGCCGTAAGGGTTGAATATGTATGTAACTTGCAGGAATATTCTCAAAAGGAATTGGAAGGGCATTTAAAGATAGAATTCGAATGAAGGAGTTTAGTTCATGGTTTCGATATTGAATGAATATTGTTTCGATATTTGAGTGTAGGAATGTCGGCAGTGATGTAATAGGGAAAGTAGTGGAAAAACCAAAAATCAATTATTGAAGTTAAAGAGAAATTTTCTCTTTATTTTAGCATTCATTCTTTGCAAATCTTTGCAAATAATGTCAATCTCATGAAAGTTTGCTAGCATCTTATTTAAATGATTTGAAAAGAATAGATTTTTCGAATACTGAAATTAGTTTGAATCGTTTTTAATGAAAATTCTAGTAAAAAAGAAGCAGCAGCATCAAAGCATCTGGGAATCTGTGTTAATGAACTTTTTCACAACTTTAACTGCTCACACACCCATTAAACGTACACTTTTGATAAAAAAAAGAACCGAAACTATCACTCACTGTTTACGAAAACAAAAATATTACAAAATGAAAACTATTTGTACAGACTGATATTTAAGTATCTAAAAACTATAGTTTGTAATATAGAAACCAGAGTAACACTAATGCCGATTATTTTGCAAGTAGTATAACTGAAAAGTCTCTCAAAGTCTTATAAATCTCATGTATCATGCTCCAGGACATATTTTATCGAGCAATCTTATTTTAAATTCAATCACACATTTTTAATCAACGTGAAATTTCCATGAAGGAAATTTTTCTCAAATTTATTGACGGAAATTGTCACGTTTTTTAAAAATGTTTTGAATCGTCAAAAGCGAAATTAGCAAGTCGAACGCTATTGCCAAGCCAAAATACAAATATTTTTATGTTTATCTTTTGGTATTCATAATAAATAACATTGTTTGATTTATGCGTAAGCAGCATGTTGACATTTATGCTTGAAAAGCACGAATTGGTTGAAGCTGCATTGCAGCTCATACGCATGTTTGACCCCCGGCTTGCATTGTATAAAACAGTATGGAAAATTTTTAGTTATCACAGTCGGAAGTGAGCTCCACAAGCTTCTATACTGTATTCTATTCATTTTGAGTTCTTCTTTTAACGATGTGACAATTTTTTGCATGTTCAAGTTATATTATAGAGCAGGTTATAGAAGATTTTATCAAAATGTTGTCATCAACTACTAATATACTTACTTGAGTATAAATATAAATTGGATTTGTTGTCGGCCTATATACTTCGAGTTTTGGTTTACCATCTTCGGTGATTTGCCGCACATAAGGAACTGTATTTCGAAGGTTTTCACTCTTCTTACTACCCATATCATCCATTTCCAAAAATCTATGGCTGCAATATATACATTTTTCAATTAAAATCCGCCCTTTTTCAATCATTCCTCTCAAAACTTACCTTTTTCTTGATTCAATACTGATAGATCGCTGGTTTTGAAAACTTTTACGCGTTGAAATGAAATCTTCGTCGTCACTTTCGAAGTCTCTTAAATCGACCACAATCGGTTTTGTAATATCTGCATCATATTGCACATGAATTAAACTCTTCTTCTCGACATCACCATCGTCATCGCTACTGGTCGAAGTTGGTGTTAGTTCTTTGTCTAATTTAAAACTGACACGTGGATCTAAACTTTGATGTTTACGTCCTTGGAAATCTTTACGATTCTGACGAAATTCTTCGTCGGATGATGATCCTTTCAGGATTTGTTCAAGGAACGGTGTTGATTTGATGTCGAGAGAAACGTGCTTTTTCGATTGAAATTGTTTACGATTTTCGTTTGCTAGGATAGTTTTCAAATCCTGAAAAAAAAAGATTGAAAATGTAGTTAGTTTGTTAATATGAGAGCCAAAAATTGACCTAGAATGATCAATATTACCGAAAAACTTTTGAGTTTTGAAATTTCTTTTAGTTATTTTGTATCTAAATTAAAACATAGCCAAAAAACCATTGGGCATTTCTACTTAATATAATCATCCTATTTCCTTGCACAAAAGACCATTTTCTTTACTCACCTTCAAAATGCCTCTTCGGTCTACACTAACTGTCTTGGCTTGCTGAAATTTTTCTCGTTTATCTTCGAAACTATCCTCGTCACTACTATCATGTACTGTCCCGAACGATACTTTCGATCCTTTCAGGGATTGTTTCGAGTTTTTCAAATGTTCTTGACTGGGCACGTGTCTTTGCCAACCAGTTGGATTTGGGACAGCATCTTCCGCCTCTAATATGGGATCGAATGCAAGATCGGTTTTTGCATGATCGAATGGTGGTGGAGGTATAGCTGCAAATCCACTGTGATTGTCATCGATCACGATCGTATCTAAACTGGTACCGGTTGTCGATGTCGATAGGCTTCCGTCAGCGTTTTGAACTCTTTGATAGCCGTGCGCTTCGGGATGCTGTGTGTCATCCTGAAAAAGAGAAGTAACATTGGTAATTGTTTGAAAACAAAAAAACGGAAAAAATAAAAAATAGCATTGAAACCTTGATTCCCTACGATAAAAAGACTCTTTTATTTCGAAACCTTCAATTGAAAAAGGTCAGCTCTTAAATTTATATAGCTAGTGAGTTACACCTAAATCCGAACTTAAAGCCAAGAATTCCCAAAACGCTAGAGCTGAAATCCACTCGTAAATAATTTGATTGAAGGGCCAAACTGCTATTTTTACATAGCAATTGCTATTGATATTGCCAAATAGCATCTGGAAAATAGCAGTGTGTATGTAAAGAAAATATTGTTGCGCCATTGCAACGTCTTCAATTTCAATGTGCCAAAGATATGCTAGGACTTCGCTTGCTATGATTCCTGTGCAGTTCGTCAATTTCGCTGCTTTGGGTGAGGTGCGATCGCAGTTTAAAGATCAAACAGTAGTAGGTAGTCTGTGTTATAACAGGTGCTTTTTTGTCCCATGTGTTTTTTCAAGTAGGATATTTTAAAGCAGTGACAAAAAGTCCTTAATTTTTTTTGATCAGCATTGTTTGGAAAATTCGTCATAAATTACCTTTCGCTTGAACTACTTCAAATTATTTTAGTACGAAATGGGCTTTTCGCGCGTTACGACCAATTTATGGCCAACATAATCGACCAATTGAAAACGCTATTGCTGCCCTGGTTAAAAAGATTACATGAGCATTTCACACTTTGTAACAATCTCTTATTAACAAAAATGAAAACACCGCGTACAATTGAAAATATAGCGGCCGTGAACGAGAGTAATCGTGGGGATCCAGAATTGTCAATTCGATGTTGTGCTGAAGAATTTGGCGTTTGCCCGTCCACTACGTGGGAACCTAAGGGGAAAGATCTTGTTTTACGGGCTTATAAGATCCAATTACTCCATAAACTAGAGCCGGCCATACGACGTGCGTTCGCTGATTGAGTGCTGAACAAATTGAAAAATGATGCTAAGTTTTTATCGCAAAATCATCTTCAGCGACGGCGCACATTTTTGGTTGAACAGGTACGTCAAAAAGTAAAATAGTCGTATTTGGATCTCAAAACGGCCAGAGCAAACACTAGGGATACATTTGCATCGTTAAATAGTCACGGTAGTCATATACCCGAAATAGTTTTTGAGCACTATATGCCATAAATTTTTTTTACCAAACAAAATGATTTGCATTGTTTAAATATCACTTGCTATGTTTTTTATTTAAAAAAAAAGTCCACAAGCCCCAAAAACACCGTTAATTTGTTTATGCATGCTGCTGTTGCTATTTGCTGATGTTCACCGATGTCTACTGTCTTCGATTACGTTATCCGAATAGCATATGAAGAAAATAGCAGGTTATCTGATTTATCAATAGAACACTGCTACTGGTACTTGCAAACAGCAGATGGAAAATAGCAGTCTGCTATTTAGTAGCCCATCACTACTGATAATACTCCACTCCTGAATTACCATTCCAAATTCAGTTACTAATGTTTCTGAATTGACTCTTGCTATGACTGCAGCCCGTTCACATTTTTAAATAAATATATCATTAAACCCTATGTATAACGGTGAACTGAAAGTCTGAAATAAGGATGCCCTACCAATATCTGCCAACTTTTCTTCCAAATTGGATTTAGTCTAAACAAATCCAGATCCAATTAACAAAAAATTCACCACCATATTTGTTCAAATTGTATATTAATAAAATTATAAAAATAACTACAACAGTAAAAAAAATAAGTCACTATTATGGCGAAAAATGTCTAATCTCTTTCTGGTTTCCGTAATCGTAAAACCAGTTTTTATTTTCAATTAAAAGAGGCCAAATATGAAAAAAAAATTCGAATAAATCAGCATATTCCTCTATCAACGCTTAGCAACCTATATTCCTTAACCCCCAAACTTTGCTGACGTCAAACCATCATCACCAGTTGACCAGCACTACATTAAAATATCGCTATCAATCAGCTGACACGTGTGTTTTGACAAATCATCATCATGACTTCACTAGTGTCTCCGCAAGTGAAATTCAGCCAGAGAGCACAGCTCTTAATTTGATTCAGCTCTTTCCATAATTAATCATGTACATTTTTTACCGAATTTAATTTAATTCTCAATTGGCTAGTGAATTTCTAAAATTTATGTGTCTCAAGAATAGTGTTATATACGGACTCATATAGTCCAATAATAACTGATTGCTTCCAACTTATGATAGACAATGGTTGGATTGGTGAAAACTAGGTCAAATGTTTTCCGTCTTCAAGTGAATATGTTGCTTTAACGGCTTGATTTTCAATAAGCTTTTAAGTCCGATTAGTTTATCAGTTTGACGGCTCCAAGTAGTCTCTAAAGACTATAAGGGGTCAGATGAATCATGGCCAAAAGTGTGTTGTTAAGAGTCTAGATATGGAAACAATTTTTTTGACATATTGGACTTTAGATTTTTAAGCCTCTCATTTTAATCGTCTCTGGGAATATGATATATCAGTTTGTTCAAATCGAAAAATTAAAACTGAATCCTAGCCTGCTCAACCACATTGCCGAACATTGCCTACGTTCAAAACTAGATTATAACATTTAAAATAAATTGTATGGGATAATTATGTAAACTAATGAAGAAAAATATTTCCACTAAAACCCTTCTCTGATCTGACAGGTCAGTAGAAATTTCATGCACAATCAGTGTGTACGAGCGTAAAATGATAAGTTCTACGACTCATTTTAACCCAGTTACATAAGAGGTAACTCAGGTACCTACATATGTGCCTATACAGAGCTTGGTTATATCGAAACCCGATGTCTGACCATGGCTGGATTTGAACCATACACCACACGCTAAAAGCAGCTGTTCTACCGACTCGGTAAATTTTGAGAATGAAATATTGAAAAATTCATTGGTAACGCAACGGCAATAGTTAATAGTCAAACTTGCCAAAGCTAATAAGTGACCAACTCAAACTTTGCCCAATAAGTAATACTAGATTCCCGACATTTGAAGTACCAAAAGATGTCCTTTCGATAAGAAGCAATCGCAAAAGAAGCAATCCGTATGATATTTAGCATCGAAATAGAAATCAAATTAAAAGGGTTAAATTTTTAAAGCACACCTTTTATTTATATATTTTTAAAAATTAGTCACCACTCAAATTATTCCTGTGTATGACACATAGAAATAATAAAAAAAAACACTATTATTGTCTAAAAATAATTACCACTCAAAGCAAACTATTACAACTTGTTGCCGCAAGCCTTTAACACACTCTCAAATCACTGGTAGATGTGACAGTTCAGACAATTTTTTTGATATTTGTTTAAATACACTACACATTTCACACTCTGAAGCTGATAGCTTAATTTGATTTTTTTTTTAATTATGTTCCGCAAAAAACCAACTGCCAGAAATATTCGATATGTAAAGCCACTTCTAAAGTTACTATGCAAGTCGCATCGAGGAAAGAATCTTTTCAGTATTTATACGCAGTTGAAAAATAGATTAAAAAAACGTCTCAATTCCTCCTTAGATTATCATCACAGAAGGAAAAATCATAACATACAACATCTTCAAATATGCATCTATAATCAATGTACCAATATACTCATACTCTCTTCAGCGGTTTGCTTTGTTACTACCACTCTTGGTACTAGCAGTGGAGTGACCAGAGTTACAGATTTTGTTTTTTTTTATTTTCTCGCTCTGTAAAATTATGAAAAAATCAAAGATCATATGGGGGTAAAGCATGGAATATCAGCTTATTGGCTTCTGATTACGATTCTTAGTATTCCGGGACGAATAATAATGATGACATGCTGATTGCTGGAGCATCAGCCAAGGTCCAAAATGCTGCCAGGGGAAATTCTTCGAACGCGTTATCATCCAGTGTCTACTGGTTTTCTCTTGAAAGCTTTTCAGATTGTTTTTTATTTATTTGACATATTTTCTACTGAGTAGCTACAAAAGCTAAAAAGTTAGGATTTTAACTGGCTTCTGGTTTTATTTTTAGAAAAATAGAACATAGCGTAAATAGATCAGCTTGTGATTGCTATCAATCCTTACAATGAAATTATTTTTTTTCGGTACAGAAACAAAGTGCAATATTGTTATGCGTATCGACAGTGTCGATCAATTATTAATTGCGTCAGACATGCAGTAGGAAATGATGATCTTCGACTATGCCCCACGTTCCACATGTCAGACACATGGCTACTTTGTTTGCTGAGTCGAAAAAATTAGTTCGTATGAAAAAGGGTTGATTAAACTGTATAGAACCCTTGATCAGATGCTTGGCGTCATAGACAATATAAATCTCAGTGTCATTTATAAAAGACATTTCGGTTCATAAAACCAAAATACTTTTCCAATTTAAAGTAAAACAGATTGGTTGTTCATAGTAAAAGATTTTCGAAATAGCTGATGTCGATAATTTACGATTGCAAAATTATAGTAAATGATATTATTCAAAGGCTAACAGTTATACAAAAACTATCAAACAAAGTTTGACTTAACTTCTTGAAATTATATCTGGATTCATCATATATCTGAAAAAACCATAAATTTAATGCTAACTACCTCATAAAAGTCGTTTAAATGCCACATTTTACAGTAGTCAAGCAATCAATAAAGCCGCTACTAAGAATGACTTTACATTTGTTATTAATGACAGAATGACTCAGCAAAATGCATTTGAGGTTGAGACGAAAAAATCCATCATTTCAACGCTTTATTGAAAATAGTGAAAATTTTTCAATGTCAACCAAATATACATCATATTGTTCTACAATTTATCGTCCGTTTTTAACTTCACGGTGCCCATTTCATAGAAGCCCTGGTCCATATTGGCAAAACTACGACTAAACGTTTTTCATGATCTTCTCTTGAGAACGATTTCTTATCACCAAAGAAGTTTTTGAAAAACAAAAAAGATGATAATCGCTTGGTCCCAGGTTCGGACTAAAAAGTGGATGTATTAACAGTTCCAACCCAAGCTCTGATGAGTCACTATAGACGTAAGTGGCATGCCGTTCTCTTGATGGAACACAATTTCTATTTTCTTGGTCACTTCTGGTCGATCGACAGCTTCAAATATTCCAATCATTGACAGTAGAGTACAAGTTTAGTATTTATAGTAGTAGTAGATGATTCCTTTCCGGACCCGCCAATTACACAGCAAAACCTTGGCCACCGTTTCATAATATTGTTTGACCTCAAATTTGACCACACGCAATATTTTCGTTTGCAACTCATTTCTCATTTAAAGTCAGCAAACTTTCCACAAAAGGCTCAATCTGGCTCCGTTTGGACAAGGCTTTTCAATATAAATTCAGTCCACTGTTTTATTTGCGTCGATTCGTGTTATACAGTGTTCGAGCAAGTGTCCAGAAGCGTGTAAAAAAGTCAATATCACAACCTCACCTAAACCAGGTGCAATCTCTCCTTTCCGCTAAACTGGAGCCCAATCGCGCCTCTATCGCCAAAATAATAGAATGAGTTATATTTTTTCCCTTAAACGTAAATGCAAACGTGAATAACGTTTTTCTAAAAGAACAATTTGGTTTCAAGCAACTTCATTCCGCGGAGCACTAAGTAGCGCGAGTGGGTCGAAGCAACGTTATCTAAATGTAATGAATCCGAACAGTGATGAACCGGTGAAAATTAACAGGTTTGCTTATAATTGACGCAGCTAAGCCCTTTACCAAGTCTGCCATGCATGGCTTATATTTAAGCCGCACGTATTTCAACTACTCAGTCAACTTATCCAACTAGTCAAATCCTTTCTACAGAGCAGAAATTGTCGTGTAAGAATACACAATCAATTCTCCTCATAGTGATCTATGGAAGTTAGAGTCCCGCAAGGCTCACCCTTGTCACCATTATTGTATAACTTATACACAGTAAAAATCTCGTGGTTGCATATTGAGAATACATAATAGGACAGAAGCAAAAATCTCGCCCTGAGAAAATATTTAGAGTTCAGCGGTACGTTCAAAACGTAAACACACACACAAACACTTGCGGTTAGAAACAGCAAAGTCGTACGCGACAAAGCACTTAAGCTCTTTGACGAAATTGACAGACATTCAAATCATGCTAAAGATCAACAATGATCGTCGAGCTTATCCTCACATCAGGAGCTAATATCTGCCTAGAACTTATACTGCAGATTAGCTGCACTGCGAAAGGTAAACGTTAGTGGTTAAAGTATAGCAAGCTTCAAGAGTGGTCTTCCAGAGAAATAAATTCAGGGTACAATAGTACTAACTACAAACAACTACAATTCTTCATCGTCGTCTGGTACTCAAATGGTCTCAAATGGTCTAGGTGTGGTCTACTTTCTCTTTAGCCTGGCGTAGAAGAAAGAAATCCAGGACTCTGGCACGTCAGCTATTGACAGTCCAGCCAGATACTAACCCCGAAGTCTAGGCAGATATTAGCTTACGAAGATATAATGATCAATGAGGGTGGAAGAAAAACTGGTACTGGACATAAATAAAGAAAAATGTAGTACATGGTGGCATCTCTTTGAGCAAACAATAAGAGTTATAGACTATGAATTTCAGATAGGACAGTCTTTTAACTATATTGGACCCTAACTACAGTTGGATCAACAACAGCGTGTCTTCGATTATTCGAAAAATTGAAAAATCAAGTTTGCCATCTTTTACAGGGAATTCTCCTATCCCTGAACTATTTCTCTAGTCTTGATTCCGTTCGGTAGTTGACGAATTGTCGTGAAGAGCACTCTTTGACAAAATGAGTGTCGTCCACGCCAAGGGCTTCACACAAGTCTTTTTGTATTTGCATCCGAAAGAACCTAAATAAAAAGTCGCCAATGCTGCAAAAGTAGTTAAAAAATCTCATAGTTCCTTAAAAATTTTGCGAAACGATATTCGGAATGCGGAAACGTCGATGATTTGCTAAATCGTGGGACAACCAGAGCAACCTCGAGCAAAGTGGATCAAGCGATAGTGAAGTTCTTTGAGGCAAAACCCACTCTAGCTAAAACTCGGTTGGCCAAACAGGTATCCGTGTTAGTATCGAACACCTTCTCTCTGAAAACCATATACCCATACCCAAGCGAAAATACCCCCTAAAAGACTAAAGTCAAAGGAAAAAACTGTAAAATTTAAGGCAGCTCACAGCAGCGTAGAACATAGAGGTCGTTGAATGTGGAGTGCACAGAAAAGCTCGTGGAAAGTATGTCAAAACAACAATGGTGATTTCACAGACACAGACACAACAGATAATTAATATTTTTCAATAACTTTCATGTATCACTCAGAAAAATGTCACTTTTTTCAGAATCACTTTAAATCAAATCAAAATTTTTCATCATTGAATTAAAAAGAAAACGTATATGGCGCCAAATCATATTTGAAAATTTTTGAATCAAAAGAAATAACTATTCGTACTGGTGACTGTAACAGGCACAGAATATTTAGTTGAAAAATAAAATTAAAAAATATATTTGTTATATGGTTTGTCGTATACGAGTGTTTCATTATTTTATAATACAGTTTGTTTTTTTAAATTCATCTCATCATTTTTTTTAAATCATCTAAAATAATTGCAGAAAATTTTGTCATGTAAATAGTATATCAAACAAATTTTTGCAAAATTCTAATCTATTTTTAGTTTAATTAGTGGACACCCTGCATTTATAGCAATAGCTTATTAAAAGACCAAAAAGTATGCTACCTGAGGACTAATCGTTATCAAGAGAAATTGTCTCATTTCAAGAATTTTGTTTGCGAAACAATCTTTTAATATATAATCGATGCGCCTGATTAGCTTTGCCTTTTTAATACTGAGTAAAATCGCGCAATTTCACACTCGCCATTGAATAATGGGAATAATTAACTTAAGTAAAATCGTTTTAAAATAATTATTAGCTTGAATAAAATAGAAAATTTTGCGAAAAAATTAGAAGTTTAAATGCTATCAGCATAAAAAAATTAACAACTATTTTTCTATCGCAGGGGCTAGGGTACAATTTTTGTAGCAATAGTCAATTTTGAAGGAAATCAAATCAACTTCCTTCTATTGACTGTTCTTCGATATACCCTATAGGTTTCTTTAAGCCATGCGTTAAGTTTCATTTTTGGTGGTTCATTACTATAAAATTACCAATTCTAATTATTGTAACTCAAAAATGGCTGCAAATGGTTTAGCATCTAAATCTCTAAAAGCGGATGATGCATTTTTATTCAATTTACATAAATCGTGTAAATTTCTGTTACATTTTTTTGTTGTTACTATAGAAATGTTTTCAAATTTCACTTCAATGCCGAAAAGCAACAACATTTTCCACAAGTTAATGCTAACTCCTTCCTTCAAACGTTTGTAAACTAAAATATTCCCCAGGAAATATTATATCTAGCTTGTGTTGCCCGATAGCAGCATCTGCACCCCGTTTCATAAGAATCACTGTTTTCAATTCGCGTTACCCTAGGTCATTGTGAAAGTAACTCAAAGACTTGAATTCGGAAAAGCACAAAAGTATATCGTAAAAGAAATTTAAGCAAGCAACTAATTCATCATCATATCATTAACCTGTTTTGAGGCTACATATGCAAAAATTGTGGAAAACAAGTTTAAACATCTAGTCACTATGTATTGAATTACTTGAATACATTTCCAGAAATCATGAAAAAGAATTGCATTAGAATAGTTTGCTGTTAAATTCTCTCAAACTAATTTTTGTTAGTTTGATTAAAATGAGATCTGAATAGACATTATGGACAAGTTTGGATCTCTGTGTAACTCTAATCATTCGATCACCATTTAATTGATATGGGGCTTAATTACAAATGCCGCTCATATTTTCATAAAATCGATTCATCGGATTTTTTTGCTTATCAACTCATTTCTTCCCATTCTGTGATTAAATTTATCTATAAATCTTTCAAATAGCGGAACATCGATGTCGATTAAAAACAGTTCCAACTTTCACTATCACTCGAACGTAATTTAGATACGCTCTAACTGCTCACGTTATTTGCTTCAAAGCACTAAATCATTTTCAACATATATCTCATTTTGATAAACCTTATCTAAACTAAATCGATTATTAATCAAGGTTATCAAGGTTCCTGACAACATTTTCAACTATCAATTCGAAATCAATCTTACCTTATCCGAAACCGTTCGCATAATTTTATCCTTAATTTTCCCCACAGCATTGGACAATTGTCCGCCACCGGATCTATCTCTGCCACTCATTTTGATTGTTTTTCAATTATAAACTCCACAAGAACAATGTTTTTCTCCGAAAAAATTGCTAAAATCACCGTCAAGCTCCGGACACAGATATAAACAACAAGAAATAGTCACTTTTTACTATATTCATACAACACTTTCCGATTTCCCACTCGAATTTCAAGTCTTTTTTGTTCCTCGTTTGCAAGCTCACTTCACACTTTCCATCCAAAATTCTCAAATTAATTGTTCTCTTCTGTTTTGTTTTGCGGGTAAACTATCGAAAATTATTAATAACGGTTGAATACAAGCGGCAAAAAAATGCAATACAGCTGAACGACAACAAAAACATTAACCGATATTGGTAGACAAGTGCACATGCATTCGCGTTTATTCACCACGATTACTGGTTCATGTCTCGAATTAAACTTTCAGTTTTCGAATACTCCGTACACAACACAACGGCACAGTGGTGAAGTGATCTAGTTTAGTGCAGTGCAACTTAGCTTTCTCCACTTTACAATTAACAGCTGACTTATATAAATTATTTTTTAGCGGGCACAAGTGTGAATATCATGTGCGTAAAATAGAGCACAAGGTCACTAGGTGTACACTATTTTATTTCAAATTGGAATTCGAATGTTGATTTCCCGACTGTAAATGATTGTTTGTATGTTGAGCAGAAGAAAGTCAATGATGTTTAAAAATTTTTGAATTGAATACTTGCTGCACTATTTAAATTATTTGATTATCAACCAAATGTTCGTTTCTATTTCTTTGAACTTTCGTTTAATCATTTTTGAATTTAAGACACTGTGATTTACTTTCAATATTCTTCGATTCTCGATAAAATTATAACCGAGAATTTATTAGGTTCTGTTATTCTGTGAATTCATCACTAACTACTGTTAGAAACTATACAGCAATCGTTGCAGAATTTTAATCTAGCTCACGGTTCGGGAAATACCGATAGTATCTGATTGGTTAACGCACTCGTGGGAAACCTTGACTGTCTATTGAACCGAACTGAAACTTATTTGCGAAAATTAAATTAGAACGAATTTAACTATTTTTAATTTCAAGTTTATCTTATTATGTCACTCGAAATTCGTTAATTTATTTTTATCTGATTCGCGATTAATGTTTAAAAATTATTTAATTATTATAGTCAAAATTAAATTTTATTTCCACAATTCACTATCTTTTTATTACTTTTTATTTCACGCTTCTTAGTTGACGTCTCAACATAACTCTCAAGTTAGACTAAAATATATTATAAGTTGGAAGCCAAGTTTTATATCGTGACATTCGCTAGTGTTTGCGATTTTATAAATGGACCTGTATTTACCGACTCATACTACGATAGCAAATTATCATCGAAAGTTCCATATAGTGTGTATCGTGTCGCACGGGACACACCATCGCTACTGATTGTTGTCGTTGTTGTTGTTGTCGGCGGCGGCATTATAGCTGGTGGAGCAATCGCGGCAGCGGCAACTTAGATACATCATACATCGAAAAGTACTATTGCACATTGAAATTGCCGTATTTCTCATATGTACAGACTGTATATTGTATCTTCATTGCCGACGTCGGTCTCGGCGTTTTGAATTATTCGGCGGAACTTTTCGTGCGGGTACTTCTTGAAGTGGTGCGCCAAGAAAGTCATTTACAGCTGCGCTAACTCAGCATGTATAGTTCCCAGAAGTATCCGTACTTATTTAAGAATCATGTAGGTTTCGATGTATAGAGATCTGCTATCGTCATACTATCGTGATTGTTGGTTCGTGTCAAAGTACTTACTTAATGAATGAGCAAAAAATCCGACACTCCAAATTCGCGATAACGAGAAAATTTTATCAAAATTTGGCCCCCCTAAATTTTATCAAGTGTACTTTGTACACGAATTCAAAGCTGGGTCGAATTTCATTATGTATAGCATATATTAGTTGTTCACTTTGTTTAGAACACACATGTGGAATTTAAAATTTGCCCCCAAAAAAGATAAAAAGCTGATCCGTTTCTTCTAATCGCTTAAGTTCGGAGATGATGATGGCAGCAGATTTTTATTAGATAGTGACTATATCGATGCTACGTTGGACCACTCGATTCAACTGTTTATCGGTAGCTGATAATTATTAACCGTCGTGTTAACAGCTTTGAAATTAGTGTGTTTATTACGTCAGATTGTTTGGTTTAAGCTATAGCAAAATAAAATGAATACAAATGCTACAGACATCATAGATGCTGCTATGAAATGAGAATTTATCTTAGTACTGTTCGAAAGCAAATGAATATATGTATATGATAAAGGTTATTAGTTTGTGATCATTGTTCTCTTCGTGTCTATAAATTAGTATAGACAACTTACATATACCGTCTCTAACGCTTATCAAAGCAGAGAATATTTGATACGGGAAACTCGATCGTTTTACGGAATAAGCCTCCGAAAGCAGAACCAAATCGAATTGTTTTTTGTGGGATGGTTCAAATTGAAAAATGTTGACTAACTGGTTTTGAAAACTTAGTTAAAATCAGTTCACTTAGTTAAAAAATTTCAATTTTAATCACCCCACAAAAAACAATTCGATATGTACATATATGCTTAAGCAATATTCATACTTCTACTTCAGCACATAGCTTATAAGCTTTAATTTTATCTTTTTGGCGGAAAATTTTGCCAAATGAAATGGTTGATATACAAAGTTTATTCATGATAAAAAAAAAATGAATTTGTGTACTTAGTACTTAGTTTCCGCGATAAGTCATGTGAAAAATATGTTATATACGTAACTTTGCCATAAATTTTGTGAATCATATGCTTCTTCTCAATTTGTAACATGAAACTAGAATAATTTATTTATACTCCTATAAACGATCTGGCTATATGACTGGTTTCCGAAAATTTTGAAACCGATTCAGTGAATAAAAATTTATTGTTTCGTAAAGTAAAGTAATCGCACGACAAACTTTGTTCGATCTACCTGTTGAAGCTGGTAAAGAGCTTCATCAAAAATTTCAAATCAATGTGAATACGAGTGTGGAGTGATTTATTGCACGACTCACTTTACCCCTGATTAACTCAGGTACCTATTCAGAGGTAGGTGAACTCAAAACTCGGTGCGCGGTTTCTTGCCCGAACCTGGATTCGAACCAGTGCTCTACTCACCAGGATACTCAAGTTTTCCTAAAACGGTATGTTTTGCAACAAACCTTTGAATTAGTCCACACAGTGTTTAAGGTCAGAGTTCTAGAAAGTAAAGCATGAGTGGTGTTTTAAAAGGTAAAACTGTCTCCGCAAACCTTTTTTCAAGTATGAGAGTACGGATCAGGAATCCTACCCGCTTGGCTACTCAAGCTTAGAATGAAGCTTGATACATTTCGGCAATTTCTAGCTGTCTTTGTATCCATTTTGCTTCTTGTGGAGGTCCTGACTTTTACTGAAATTTTTGTGTATCTGGACAAGGTGCAAATGAGAATTTTCACTGATTTTTCTATAGTACCATTTTGATAATTTCTCAGATAAATTGCAGCCTAGTTGCTTCTTCAAACGACACTCCCATCGTATCATCACTATAACTAAAAACAGGATGGTGACATCTTTTGACTCCTGATTTTTTTCAACTGCTCTTGTAGCTGCATATGTATTTTTCATAAAAGGGTATTTTTCAATGGACTGCTTAGAATACTTTTTAACCATCTAAGAATTTTCCATATAATGCATAAACAGATTATTTTCGCTTAAGCTACCTATTCGATATTGGGGCTGTAGTTAAGCGTAAAGCATTGATGATCGGTCAAAAAAGCCTTATTCCAAAGCCCTGTTTTCTGATTTTAGACACCATGGTGGTCCAAAAGCTTCTCCCCACCTATTTGAAAAAAAAGCAGATTAAATATTCACCGTTGCCATATTTCATCCGCACAATTCAAACTTTTTCTTAGATAGGAATATCCATTTCTGACTTTTCAAGGACACTAAGTGGTAGGTGTAGACAATAAAACCGTACGATTAGAGCTGGAAAAGAAGGGTGGTGACGTACAAGATAAAAAGTGCTTCGTTACATTTTAGCCTCCAAAAACAACAAAAAGGATGATGACAAACAAACTAGCCATTGAACTAGAGATTAGGTGTATATACTAGAAAATGTATTTTTTCGAAACAGCTAGTACCTATTACCAAATTCCAAAATACTACGTACCAGTATTTTTGTGAACTACTCGCATGCATGTAATCAAGAATTCACCTTAGAAATTTCCTTCATTTGATTCATTTCAATCAAACAGCGACGTAATAGTATCGTAATATTAATAAATACTCGTATTTCATACTAGCTAGTACTTTCATACTCGTATTTCAGTCTTTCATACTCACGAGTGTTTCGTACTAGCTAGTATTTCTTACCTAGTATTTCGTACCTAGTATTTTTACCTAGTGTTTAACTTAGTTTCTTTATGTATAGTACCAATTCATTACACCACCGCAAATTGCATGTATTGCAAGTATATATGCACCTACATAAAAAAACTGCTACCTACTACTATTGGAATAGGTGTCTGGAACATGTATTTTTCTTTACTCGTACTAGCTATACCTAGTATCTGAAAAAGTAGTGCGACCCAACTCTAATTGAAACAAAGATTGCGAATAAAGAATAAACGAATCCGAAAATTGCCAACAGCAGTGGAAGATAATGTATCGGGCAACGGCTCAACAGTACGTTTAATCAACGTGAAACCCATAAATCCGCTTCTTACTGCAAAGAATGTCAGAGATAGATTTAACTTTCGGGCAAGGCTGCAAATTGAAGGATTTTGCGATGCGATGCGACGCATCGCCAATTATTATTAGTCCAGCGTATTACAAATAAAGCCTGAAGTTTAGAACAAGTGTTTCAAGCACTATTACACCTTCGCAGAAGCCGAAATTTAACCTCAAGATTATATTTGTGGGAAGAAAAAATGCAACGACGTGGTAAAAAGCAACTGTTCGGGGACTCTATTAACAGAAAAACATTTTACCTATTATTACAGAAGAGCTTGCTAATAGAAGATAGTTTCGTAATAAAAATTTGAGCATTTCAATGAGGAAGCACATGCGGCACATGCTTTGTTTATTAGACTAGTGATACACTACTGGTATTGATACCAGGGTATCGATACCACAGCATCGATTACTTGAAACGGTGATACACTGTGCCTATGTGGTAATGTGCGACATTACCTGTCAAATCGAGCGTAGATACAAATGTACAAAAAATCGAAAGTGGAATTGTTGCAACTATTAGAGAGTCAGGTCCAGTTGCATTTCAAAATTAGGGTGTTAGCTTCACAAATGAAAAGGCTAAGCTAATTAGCGCTTCGTCCACCGTCGTAGAAACATGTTTCGGTCAAGAGCATTTTTGATGGTGCTTAAAAACGTATAACCTCGCAAGTGTGGAAAAGTATAAAGTCAATTTAAACTTTGTACCCGAAGCAAACAAAACATTGTTTAGGCGGGGAATTCAATCTACTAGAAAGTATCCGTTGTAAATTTGAGTAAAAATAAATTCTAAAACTCCTCTCGCAACTTCATAGAAGTTCGGGCATTTGACACGCGAAAACACCAATTTTCTTCCATTATTACTTACGCGCTAGGGCTATCAGCTGAGCACCGAACCGTTACAAGCATCTTTGCAATTGGATGGACAACAGTCAGTTAGATAATTTCGTTTGATTTGTGCCGAAAAATATAAAGCGCTCACAAGTCTGTACCTCAGAATAGGCAAGCATGTCATCTAGGTTCTAGTGATCGCCTATACTTGTGATGATTCGACGGGAGTTTAAGCATTAAATGTGTTTCGATTTGCTTCACCTAATATCTTCACTAAGTCACTAATTAATCGACTAAACAGAAAATTAAAATTGAAATCTGTAGCCCTCATCCAAACATAAATAACAACATCAAAGAAATACGTCCAGTTAGACTGCAGTTTTTATTTAGTAATTCTAGATCTCTTTGGAGAAAGTGAGTAGCGCAAAATTTGTAATGGCAATGGTTGATTTATACATTTCTCAAAAATTTCAGCAACTTTTGCAATACCGTAAATGCCGCGACTGACAATATTTGTTTTTGCGCTCAGAAATCACTCGGAACATAAAAATACTAAGATAAGATCATCAAATTTTCAAGTGAAAATGAAAAATTATTTTCATTCCGTTAATAATTCTAGTTTATTCACCTTATTGCGACCTCAAAAGCATATATTTCATTATTTCCGATATTAATCAACCAATTAAATTTCAGTGACGACAATGTACAAGCAAGTCACACACCCTCTCATGCCAAATGTTTTGTTCACGTCAAAGTTTTGCGTGCTTCTGCCATAAAAAGACACCGCCATAAAGATGTCAGTATTTATTCAAGATTAAAAAAAAATAAAAAAATAAATATTGAGCATATGCCAACACTTCCTTTTTGAAACATTATCTAAAATTAAATTATATTCACATATTTTTTCACCAAACATTTGGCAGACAATTTGTTGACAATTTATGTTTATTCGCTTTTAATCTAAACCTTGTGTATCGCTTTTGATTTTTTTGCTACTTAAACAGTATCTTAGAAAATGGAAAGCTTACGAAAGTTTGACTTACTTTTATTGCAAAGCGTTTTCGTTGTTTTTATATTTAAAAAAGAGTGTGGGGAAATTTACAAGTTTTGTTATTAAAATCGAAAATAGCTTGTTTTATGTCGGTTTTCTTATATTTAATTTTGAAATTCAATCAAAACCAAATAGCAAAGTAAACTGTCAAATATGTAATTCCGATCAAAGTCGAATTATTTAAATGAAAGAAACTGTTTTTCAATTAAAGTGGTCATTAAAAAAACACTAATAAATTCTTTATATTCTTTACAAAATAAAGCAGAAAAGAAAAAAGAAAAAAGCAAAAAGCAATTCCTAAGTAGTACTTGAAAAGTATATAACATTGATATACTCCAATGCGAAAAATTTCGCATTGTTATTCATCATAGAAAAACAATGCTCTCAATGATCTCTAAATTATTGTGTTTACAACCAATTTATCAAAGTCGTCAGTAAAGAATGATTTATTACTTCAATCGATTTTAACATATGCTACCTACATATTTGCGCATGTATTGTACTTGTGTATACATATTCAACTGAACAAGTTTCATCCATGGATTTCTCACAATGTCTCTTTGGCATGTCAATTGTAATTTTATGTGATTTGAAATAATTTCATTCGATTGGGTATGACCATAGAAACAATACTATTTGTGATTGACTAGCTTACAGTTGGTTGCTTGCTTAAAACCTTGGATGTGAATTTGATGTATATAGGATGCATATTACTGACAATTCGTTGATTCCTTAATTACATTTTTTCTATTGGTGCTATACATTGGTACCTCTAGTCGTATAGGTGATGTATTGTATATATTTTTAAACAGTTTTTGATTGATTTTAACTATTTGCTATGAATTTGATATATTTTGATCGCTAATAGTGCTGACATTATTGTAGGTCATCGTAAGAAAAATGAAGGCTATGCTATTAAAAAATTAAAACTCAAAGCCGAAGCCTCTGAAAATTTTAAAAAATTTCTTATTGGAGTTTTTATTATAACGTTTACAGATCCAAAAACTGCGTGAGAATAGTTCAATATATTCCCATTTGTCTAAAGACTGAAACGGCTAGTTAGCTGATTTCTATTCAAATTAATTGAACAGAAATCTAAATCTTACATCTAACTCAATGCGAAATGTTGCAGAATAGCTATACTTATGCATTAGTGCAATTTTATTTTTTCACTATTAAATTACTACAGATGAATCCTGCTCCAATCCGAATTCAAACTCGTGCCGTTACGCTACCCACAAGACCATATAAGCTTATTAGAAAACTGTTATTTTTATGATATTTGCAGATTATATTCATAGTAGTTGCGGCTACGTTGCCTGGGAGTTAGTTGGTGAGACTATCTTACATATCAGAAAAGCTCGTAATGTATAAGAATCTGGATTTAGTACTATGTAAATAGCGTATGCGCCCATAAATGTTGCGCTATGTCACATGGGACTACGTTCTGCGCAGATTTTTTCAGTACAACTAGTTTTTATCTGGTGTTGTGGGTTTTTCGGAGGCTCCATTAAATAAATAGCTACAAATTTATTCTTTTATCAACTAATTTCAAGTAAAGCTACTTTAAAATTAGCCAAATAAAATGCATCTTAGTTTCTAGCTGATTTCAATCTAACTGCAACAAAAAACAATCAAGTTTTAACGCCAATAGATCTCGTTCCCATCTTTCAACTTTCGATTTCAGACTTCCACCAAAAAAATCTCAATGTAAATTTTCATTTTTTTCCAATGATTTTTCTTTTTTTTTCTAAAACTTAATTTCAATTTTTTAATTGATTTGGACTCCTCAAAATTTAAAGGTTTTACTTGTTTTCTTACTCATTTTTTGTTTTCTTTCTCCGCAACTAGTAAATCGTTGGACAGTTAGGATTAAAATCCTTATTAAGGGCATTCCAAAAAAAAAACTAAGTGAACTTAGCCACGCCAAAGGCGACATGTTGTAGTCCCAGCTGTACACAGCTTTTTGCAATATGCATCAAACAAAACACAAAATTTGCAGATATTATTCAATCAAAAAGAATCAAATTTAATTATTAGCAGATATTATTCAATATATTCCTCGAACAGTATAAAATAGAATATATAAAAAATAAATTTCTACGAGCTACTATTAAACTATATTGCAAAAAGTTAATTTAGGTAGATATATCCTTTATAATTATTACATTATCGAATCATTTTCTTTAACAGGTGAAATAAGACAAGGATATTTTCCAGTATGCCATCCAGTATCCTTCTAAAATTGTAATGGTGTCTACTTTTTCGGGCAGCTTTTTGAAGTTAAGAGAGTACATGATGTCTAACTCTCTTCAATGATTCGGCTCTCTGTTGTGCATAGATATCCTCTTCTCCATTTACAGGTATCTTGACCTTCTATTGTCCTAAAAGTAAATATGCAACATACGCTTCAGATCTTGATTCAATTATTCTACTGGAGTAGCCTGAAGCTAGTAAAGTGCTGTAAATTTTACCATGAATCTGTGATAAGCGCGCTAACACCAAAAACGACGAAGCGGAACTGCACGCAAATATTTCCATCAAACGTCCTCTCAAACGTAATTATGTTCCTTGGTTCACATTGAAAGTTTCTGATGCTCTAAAAGCTCAGGAAAAAGCTCGTGAAAAGCCGGAAAAAATGGGTTTATCTGCTGATCTTCAGTATTTCCGTAGTTTGCGTTCTGATGCTAAAAGAGTACTCAAACAGGCAATGCGAGATTACTTCTTGACCATCCAGGCTTCGATCTGTTCTAATCAACCAAAATCCTTTTGGTCCTACATCCGTTTCCTCAAGGCCTATTCCTCAATTTCTGATTCTGTGTATCTTGATGATGTTATTGCTTGGAATCCTCGGACTATTTATGACTTACTTGCTGCGTTTTGTCTCTTCCTTTAAAAAAAACACACTAAGTACCTTAATAGCTTCCGTTTTCTACATCCTTCCTACCCTTGTCCGTGTTTAGTACAAATCGTTTGGAACTTGAAACTCTTATACATACCTTAGATTCTAATACTAGCGATAGTTCCGGTTCTGACGGTATTCCCAATTCGCCGACATTTTCCCAATCTTCGAATCCGCTGACCCAGCTGTCGTTTCCAACTATCTTCCTATATCCGTTCTCTGCTGTGTTAGTAAACTCCTTAAACGCCTGGTCTATAATAAACCTTTACTTGCTCCTAGGCAGTATGGTTTTGTCAAGGGCCGGTCTACAACGACCAACCCTATGATGTTTACTAATTTTGTCGCTTCTGCCTTCGATTATCAATATCAAGTTGATGTAATTTATACGGACGTTTCGAAGGTCTTTCCTCCCATCTTCATAGTCGTCCCTACAAAGTAACTCTAAATGATTCCAATTCTTCTCTTATATTTCTCACACCTGGAGGTATTCAAGGATCTATCCTAGGTCCCGTACTTTTTATCTTATTTCTCAATGACTTTCTTTCTGATATCAACTCCTTCTGTATTTTACATGCGAATGACTTAAAATTATATAGGGCAATCAAGTCTACGGACAATTATCACCAACTGCAAGCTGATTTGTTTGCCCTGCGGCATTGGTGCCAAAACAACTTCTTACCACTAAATATTTTGAAGTGTCATCATATGTCATTCTCATATATGAATGCTCCACATGTGTTCTCTTATTCCTTGTCTGGTATTTCCCTATCAGTTGTCCAGCATTTTAAATTGATTCTAAATTGAAATTTGATGTTCATGTCATGACTATACGTATATGTTTACCGACATTTCCAGCTGTATTCATTTATTTGTCTTCTGAGTACGTATCATTCTAGAATACGCATAACAAATCTGGTCTCTTCACATTCAGTATTTATCTGACGCCATTTAATCAGTTCAGCGTAGGTTCACTCGCTTGTTTTTTCAATTCATCTTTCCATCCTGTGTAGATTATTCCTCGAAAATTTGCCAAGGACTCTTTTGCTCAGATCTTGGTTCCCAGATAACCGGACGTGAATCTAGTCGTCCTAGTTGATCAGGTTTTTTTTCTATTCGATTTGCACGTACGGAAGTCTATTTTCTTTCGACTTTGTTGACTGTATTGAAAATGTTATCTTGAATTGCAATTTAACCTTAGCTCTAATTTTTGTCGTTAGTGTTAAATTGCTTAAATATTTATTATATTTCTTTTTTTATTATGCTTCATTCTCATTCTTGACGCTGTAATTGGATTATATATGTAGCGCAATAGATAAATAAATAAATTAACAAATATTGTATTACTCACGATAGCCTTTGGCACTCCGAAAAGCAGGAACACCTCTTCCCGAATTATTCTGGCCACTGCGGCTGTCGTTGTAGCTCCATGAGAAAAGATTAAGAAAAATTTGGGAAAGTAGCCAAGTATCGTCGATTTGTAAGTATATACTCTTAAAGTACGTGTGAGCGAACCCACAAGGCCTATGCAAATTAACTTCCATAGATTGGTAGCCTCTCCAGCACTTGAAACCATACACCTTGAAAGTAGCTGACTTTCTAGCTCTACCTTATTTTCCTGATATTTGATATTTGATAATTTCGAATGTGTGCATGTAGTACTGACGCGCGACTCGATCATGTGTTCGACTGACTTCCATGTGCCCAGCTATTAGTTCATCGTAGCACTCCTTAAGCACCACTGCCGTCTTCGACTTAGGTACCACTTGTCTCCAGCTTTCATAGTTCCTGGATCTCGGTGGCTAACCCGAATGTACTTCCACTTCACCGTTTAAGCGTTATGTTTGGAGTTTACCGAAATTTTCCCCGACTTTACGCCCAAGCGGTCCTCGGATGCCGGACCAAAATCTGTTCGGACTGCTGCCTCTACGCGAGAAAGGGCATCTGGTATAAGATTATCCTTGTCCGTATTTTGTATGATGTCAAAATCATATAGTTGAAGTTTCACAGCCTACATTGCGAGCCCTCAAGCAGCATCCTTCAAACTGCTCAGCCACACTAGAGAATAATGATCAGTGACCATCACAAAACGAGTACTTTCGATGTATAGCCGCAATTTTTCGGCAGTGCAGAGAACTACTGAACATTCTTTTTCAGTGCTCGAGTACGTCCTTTCCGCAGATGCTAGTGAGTGACTTACGTATCGGATTACCTTCTCTTTCAGAGTAGCTCTAACTGAGCACTGCACCCAAGCCTATGTTAGACTTATCCGTTTGGATAACGAACGACAATGCGTAATCACGTTGACAATTTTACTTTCGACCAGAAAAAAGCACGCTCGCATTCTTCTGACCAAACGAACTTCTGCCACTTCTTCAGCAGGGATGTTAATGGTGCAACCGAACTGGCGTAATTCACTATAAGCCATCGCCAAATTTGGCAGGGCAAAGAATTCGAAAGAGGCATTGTTCTTCAAATGGGTTAACATAAATTTGTCTCCACCATTTATGCCAGACTTTTTAGTTGAATATGATAGAACTCAGCATTTTCGTTCGACGTTCTTAATCCTGCCTTCCGCAACCTCCAAAACACCTCTTCCATGACATGCGAATGTTTTCAATATGCTGGAATACGATAACAATGTCTTCCAAATACGTAAAAACCTAAAACTCTATCAATTAAAGTTTGCCACGTTTCTGGATAATTTTACAGCGCAAATGCCATCCTCCGAAGCTGAAACTGTCCTCAACTCAGAACTGTGAGCGCTGTATACTTCTTTGATTCCTCTACCCTTGGAGCCTGACAATACATTGACTTAACATCAGGCGGCCAAAGACATTTGGCCTCGTGTAGCTTATCTAAGATTGCAGATTGCCGATTTCGGAAAACTTGTTCTGTTTCCTATAATCGACACATTAACGATATGAGTCGGCCTTCTTTTTGACGAGCAGTATTAGAGAGCTCACTTAAGAGCTCGATTATTCCTAAATTTATCATTTCCTTTAACATCTCCATGCATCGTTGAATTTCTTATGGCAGGGGAGACAGATTAGTAGCACTGTTTAATGGAGGGTGATGACATTTGAATTACGTGTTCAAAACCGGGTATGCTTCCAATGCCTACACTCATCAGCGCAAACCCCAGTTCCAGTAGTCCTGCCCCGCTTTATTCTTCCTCTCTGTAGTCTACCTTGACGCAAGAGGAACATCGAATTGGTTTTTTCGAAGTTTAAGCTTTGTTCCAAACTGGCAAGAAAAATCAACTCCAAATAAATCCATAATCATTTCGTCGGATTTTTCAAATGAAATGATATAAGCACAGCTCTCAATCAATGCGTCAGTCGCCAGCCGAATTAATGCCCCTTTCGTCGTTTCTAACGCCACACCAAAATTTTATAGTTTCTCCCAATGAACTTCACCAATAATTGTGTTGGATGCACCCAAATCGAACAGCCCCAGACTCAATCTACTAATAATGTCAACTTCAAGGTGTGGTCGAGTATCCCCTGGCTTGCCTGTTAGCCCGTAATATACCCTGACTGGTTTTAAGACATCGTTCAAAGAAGCTTTCAGTACGCCGCTTCCCGAGCGCGATTGTCGTTACTGGAGGTACTACCCTATGGTGTCTCCTCTTTAGGCATACAATTGGGTCAAGAAGCCTTCCGTACTCTTAGCTACCCAAATGTGAAACATCTTGCTGGTTGTCGGTTCTGTGACCCGATTATCCCTAGTTTCCCCCAACTATAGGAACTGTTGGAGAAGAGAGATGCGTGACGAATCCGACACAACCATAATTTGCCTGAGCTGTTTGACCACCTGTCTGTATCTACCACAATCGAGTTCCGCAAACTGCAATGCGATTGCTATATCAAAGCACAAAAGAGGAAAAGACGCAGTTTACGTGGATTGCAGGACAGTCTTAGGTTTTTCAACTGAAAAAGGCGATAATTGAATCAAGACAACTGGAAAAAGTGTATCCGAGAAGCTAATGCTTGATATGGGCTTTGGCGCTATCTCATCAAATTCAATGATGTGACCTATAGTCGGAAGACCGATGCACCTAACGCTCTTGTAAAATATTTGTTAATTATCTATTTCCAATCAAAATGAAGATCAAGAAAATATTCCTCACTAAGAGCAATATTGATAAGCACACTTTATAAAAAAAAAATACAACTTATCGCGTGCCCCCGGAGTCATCAAAATCTACAACCTAATCTACAATATCTACATGCTGTTGCAGCCAATGCACTCTTTGTTGCGTCACTCTGGCCTACAAAATATTTTCCTACCGCTGTCACTACTGCTCACGAAAATACCGATACATTATATTACTTTTCTGCTTATGCAATTGCAAATCAATAATCGTGACCAAACTAAATGTTTTCATCTTGCAAACCAACGAACCATTTCACTACCGGCTCAAAGTGCGAATATATCAGCAAGCTGTGGTGACCATGATTTTTCGTTTCAGTTTTTTTTTTGGCAAACCGACCTTTGTACCATATGACTAAATGGCGCGACGAATTAGTACGAATCTGATTTGTTCTACAGAATCTTTTCGATAACATGTAGCACGCATCGCCAAGACAATCTTCTTAGCATGCTCGAGAACGCAATTGAACCGTTAAACTTAAGTTTCATGCGAGTGAGATCGTTGCACAATCGCTGAAGCGATATTTTAATCAAATTCCGACTAAGTTAAAAATAAACTACTCTTGCAAAAGATACGTGTGCGTAGTCATAGCGCTGGTTTACGGTAGCATTGAATTGCACGTGAAACATGTCTCGTTGCAGCTCGTTGCAAAAGATGGGTCAACCTTAACCGCAAAGTATGTTCGTCGCGTCCCGCTACTGAGATAGAATCACCTGTCGTGAAAGCGACTGTAAGCTCCACAACTGCAGGTAACTTACACAGTTACAAATAACGCAGTTGGACCCGTATCTTATCACGACTAGGTTGACGACTGTGAGCGGTGTGAGGAGCGGTATCTCAGAAGCGCCCTAACTTGGCGCACTGGAGACAATCTCCAATCTGGTGGGTAAATACATTCATATTTACGAGACGTTTTTCAGGAGGCCTGGTAATAAAATCGCGAATTCCCATCACATAGGTTTGACTGTGTGCGTTTGGAGGCTCGTCTCTCCATCGACATACGAAGCTGCTAAAGTGGTGTTAGATGAAGCTATAAGTTTACATGCGATATGACGTCTGCTGCGGCTCGTGGCCCCCATGAACGTTTCACTTGCTTCTCCCATACTGATATTCTCGAAACTGCTGCTGTGAAAAACCCAGGCACGAATATTGTCATAATTGTAAGCAGAGAATTTAATTTAAACTTTAGAAAGGCTACCCATCGGAATTTAACAGAGTGCGGTTTCCCGCTTCACGTGTTGGCGTGGTCGTATGATCGTCACTTTCAATTGCATGATGAGAGATGTTCTGTAACCACAATTTGCCTGCGGTGAGGAGCTAATTGTCAGTGGCAAATTCGATGGCCAGTAATTACCCAAGAAATTGAATTGCAAGGCTTGAAATTATATTCTAGTTTTCGGTATTCTCTTAGAATGGTTCAACGATCCGAATTTCATTCAGAACATTCAGATTCATGGTCTCACTTTCAGTGAAACCATTGTTGGGAAAAAATGATGAAATTGTTTGGTCATCATTAAGTTTGATCATCTTTAAATTATCCCCAATTCCAAATCACTAAAATTATTGGCAACCCTAACTATTAACGCAGACGCGGCAAATCCAAAATAAAATTACATCGCTATCGACATTGCAATAAATATACGATTGTACACTCTTGTGTAAACAGATAAATCTTGTAGTTTCGAAGATTTTCTTTCAGTAGCTGTCCATGCATTTCTTTCGATTTCTGGCAAGACAAGTCAAGAAAAAGCTGGCAAGAAACAAATTCTACTTTCAAACCTTGTAACGGCTTGTCGACTATTTATGTCATGGATCAGTGTTTTTCGGTTATTCAGTTAATTAAATTCTGCGCCAATATTTTCGCTGTGTATTTTTACGTTGCGATATATCTCATCTATTCGTTTACAGAATGACTCAAAACGGTACGCGAGGGTTAGATACTAGAGACAATTTCGTGTATTATTCGCAAATATTTGATTTCATGAAAGAGATAAGAATATAGTGGCGCGAAAAGCTTGATGTAGACACGAATTATAATTATTTTTTTATTAATTAACGATTGGTTTGTTAGCTATGTATGTGTCCATGTAAATGTATGCATTATTGTTTTCTTCGTCGACCGGAAATTTCATTACCATTAACTGCATAAGTGCTAGCGTATTTATTTAGGACGCCATGCATATGCTGCGCTAAATGAACGTTATGACTAATACGAAGAACATTAGTATTCAAATCGGTTTGGTCAAAAATTCATATTTCTATATATATATATATATATATATATATATATATATATATATATATATATATATATATATATATATATATATATATATATATATATATATATATATATATATATATATATATATATATATATATATATATATATATATATATATATATATATATATATATATATATATATATATATATATACATATATATATATATATATATATATATATATATATATATATATATATATATATATATATATATATATATATATGTATATATATATATATATATATATATATATGTATACATATTTATATATATAAATATTGTTGCATATTTCGTTGTATTAAACAAAACATATTTCGTTGTATCAGCGCCAGAAATAGCTAGAAACGGCGAGATATATCTGTGTCATACATGTAATAACATCAAAACAATTCAGTGACTATATAATAACATCAAAAAAAATCAGTGATTATTTCTCCTGAACGCGCCATTCGATGAAGCTGAAATAATCAGGATACATTGTTGTATATGCAAAATAGGTCCAGGTCTCACCAAATATGAATTTTTTTAAACCCTTGGCGCCGGCGGCCTCTTTAGTGATCTTTTAAGTATGCCTATTACTCTATCAAAAAAGCTAAGTTTGTGAAATGAATTTCGAACGTGTTCTTAATAAATATTTGATAAGGTTTTGGCAAATTTGGTGCCTAAAATGAAATCAGGAAAATTTGAAATTTTTTAAATTGCGATAACAGAGAAAATATTAATGTTACTAAGTTGTATACTTATATATTTGTATAAACGTGTTGGCAACCCTGTAGTTATGGCAGGCGCTGAAAGTGAAAACCTTCAAACCATTGACTCTTATAAAATGATTTCAATTTTTAGAAAAAGAGCAACTCATATGCTTTGTCTGCACAGTCAAAGTAAAACTTTGGAAATTCCACGTTGGACAAAAACGGTAGCCCTTTCCCAATTTACCTATATTTTTAGCATCAAAAATGTATGTTCACAGGAACTCACGACCCAATAATCAGGTACAGTTAAAATTTACAGAATATATTGGTTTTAAGTAAAACCAGGTCTGATAGAAGCGATTTTGAAATTTGCCCAATTCTATGCCAGTGGTGCCATCTTAAAAAATCACTAAGAAAAATAATTGCTTATGGCCCTATAAACTCTGATTCAGTCACCAGATTTTGACAAAGAGCTATATATATATATATATATATATATATATATATATATATATATATATATATATATATATATATATATATATATATATATATATATATATATATATATATATATATATATATATATATATATATATATATATATATATATATATATATATATATATATATATATATATATATATATATATATATATATATATATATATTGTTGCATGCATGCCAAACAAAACATACTTCGTTGTATCAGCGCCAGAAATAGCTAGAAACGGCGAGATATATGTATCTGTCTCATTGATGTAATAACATCAAAAAAATTCAGTGACTAGATAATAACATCAAAAAAATTCAGTGACTATTTCTCCTGAACGCGCCATCCGATTAAGCTGAAATAATCAGGATACATTGTTGTATGGTCAAATTTTCGGTTTTTTTTATTTTTTCATTCTACTGTATAGTCTTTCAAGAGTTCCCCATCAAAATTTGAAGTTAATCCGAGTAAAATTGACAAAATTGTAGGCATGATATGAACATGAGCCTAGGGACAAGCTATCATGAATGAGCACGCGAAGAGGATAACATTCGTATTAGCAGAGCTGATCAAAAAGCTGCAAAAGAGTGCAAAGAATGTCGAGTCCTTCAAAGACAACAACAAAAAGATGCTCTAGACATCATTGCTGATAGCTTTACACTTTATGGACCTGGTATTGACGATTCTGTGGGAGTAGAGAAAAAAATTAACGTTTAAAATTCAAACGCGTTGTCTGAGACTTCTTATTTTTAAAGTTGGTGAGACACGTAACTCAAAAAATAACGGACCGATTCTTTTGAAAAGATTTTATGAGGTAATACTGTTGAGATATTTTAGTTTTAGACTCAAATTGTTATAAATAGGAATTTTTCCGATTAAAACCACAATTCTGAAAATAAATTTTTCTTTTGGATGTAGAGTCACTGGCTCATTTTTCAGTATTTTTCAATAAAAAAATTACTGGATACTGTTTAGTATATGTTTTTAGTATATTTTTTCAGTAAATGAACTAACCTTTAACATATTGCTAAAAAAAAATCTTAAAATTGTACTTAAAAAATCATGTTAGATTTATTAGATATTAGACATTAGGTTCCAGCTTCCAAAAAGCACAAATGCAACAAGGCGTTCGGCATTTACGAAATTCCAAATAACCGCATCAAATTCAGTGGCAGACGCATTCTCAAAAAAAACTGCATGAATTGACACAAATAATATGAGCTATTCACGAAGATATATATTAAGATGATTCGAATTTTCGCAGAAAAATTAATAAAATGTGTACTGCAATTGCCAGCACTCGATGGCAAAAAATAGAAAGGATATTCCAAAGTTGAACGATCAACGAAAATTCATGAATTTATATTCTTTACTGAAAAATGGAGACAATTCAAAGATTCAGCCATTTTGTCCTGAATAAACAAGCTCTTCTAGTGTTCTTTCTGTTGTAAGTCCTAGCAATTGTAGCTGACAATTTGTATTCCAGAACAGTATCTCTTTCCGTATTGACTATGAAGCGCACGCGGCATCGCCAATTAAGTCTGATTAAATTAGGCTGTAACGAATAACGTTTGCAACTAAGATCCTAGTTAAAACTGGCAGCAACTCTGAGATGACCAAGCGTCAAAAACGTGGGCATACAGTCTTATCAGAAAATAATTATATTTTTGAAATATTTATCTTTACAAAATTTAGCGTGATTTTTAACTAGACTAAAATACCGATCCTAAAAAATTATTCAGAGCAAGATATCACTTTCCGCCAATAAAAATAAAAACCTTTCCGAAAATGAAAAGTACCTTTATCAAATGCATGAAAAAACAAAGAACTAACAAAATCATGATTGAATATATTAACTTACATAAATTCAGACGGACATTGAATTTCATTGATGGCCACTCCATAGTATAAATAAATGTACTAGTTGTTAACTATGCACTTTCGTAATTATAAACTTCCATGAAAATAATGAAGAATACAGTCACAGATTTTGGAATAAACTGACATTTTCCGGCTCTTTTCGTAATCAATTCGAACTTAATTCACTGCCAACTTTAAATTAAACATATGAAATTAACATATTAAAATTTAATTTACATTTTATTACAAAATGACTGAGAAAACCAATCAAAATTTGGTCAATTTGAACTACTCTATCGATTTAAAAATACTAACTGATTCAATATCAAAAAGAAATTGCTTATATTATGCAAACTTGAACACAGTGATGTTATATGTGAAATGTTCCATAAAAAATTACCGACAAGCTACAAACTGCTAGTAAATAGTATTTGTTTAGTGAAATAAATATTTATTAATTCATTTCATGGAACTGAAGGCGGAGTTAAATTGTACAAATATGATTCCGCCCCTTTTTTGATAAATAAAAGTCGGCTAAGCATGAAACATAATTTTATTCAAGGTATGTTTTATCTGAAGCTACAACTTTCGCCCATCTTTTCAGCCATTCAGGGCTTCCTTCGCTGCAGAATATTGGTTTCTTGGATGCGATCAAATTATCCACCCAAACTACAGTACTTTTGAAAGGGGTAAATATAATGTATATTGAATGCGGCCAGTGAACGTTTACCTGATTTCACTCATTGTTATTTGCATCTACAATTTATATATCAGTTGTCAGCACTTCCAACAATTAGATGAAAAACTTTTTCTCAACTTCAAAATTTCCTTCATTTAATTAAAGTGGTACCTAATGTGTGTAGCAGCCAATTTCAATTGTGTTCGGGATGAATCTTTATCGAATAATGCTTCCAATTCAGCATCTTGTTTTGATAGTTTTTCATCTTGTTTTGATCGATCCCTTCTGTATCGAAATCTCGTTTCGAAAATGTTGAAACCATTCTTTGCGAATTATGTTCCATGGAGCATTTTCGCCATGGATTTCTGGCAGCAGACGATATGTTTCTGCGGATATTTTTCTTGCAAGAAAACTCCTCGAAAATTATGTTTTATTGGTGTAAAATTCGCCATTTTTTAAATGTTATTCAAAGTGAACTGTGTTATTCATTATTCTTCCTAACGTTTAGAACGAAATCTATTACACGTTCATTGTTCGCACACAAATGCATGCGCTACCAGATGTATAAAATACAGGTAGTAGATTTAGTGGCAACTATTTAAAAATGCGGAGTCATATTTTTACACCCACTATTATAGTCAAATTAGTAAGGTATGTGCTGAATATATTTTTCTAACACGGACATTATTTGTCGTTTTAACACTTTTTGCTGGGGCTGTATACCATGTTATGGTCATGAGAATTATCCTGATATTTCATGTTTTATACATGGTCATCTTAGTTCCAATCAAACCGAATAAACGTAACAGCTATGCAACAAAAATATGCCCTTATTGCTCTAAATTCTCTTCTAAATTTAACTATATAACACTGAATTTAACTGCTGAAAACAGGCAGGAATATTCGCTTGGGAGAAATCTGCTAATGCATAAACCATAAAAATCTTTTGTTTAGTCATCTAACGTTATGTAACTATTGTGAGTAAATGTATTTTTCGAATACTTCGTGAGTGGTCAAATGTTTTATTTCATCCTTAGAAGCATACAACAATTCTCCATTAGCAATAGAATAAATAAATAAATGCATTCTCGCTCATTGAAAAATATACGAAAATGCGTACGTACGTAGTCTAAATAGTGCAGTAGGTCAGGCGTAAGTCTCACTATCTTTGGGTCGTGAGTTCGATTTTTACTCGAGGTATTGATTTTGCTAATGTTGGTATTGAAAATAACATAAAATTTTAATGTCTTTTGCGTTAATATTTTAATTTGATTATTTTCTACTAAAACACTGTTGCACATCCGCTAGTGTAACAAGCCGAAACCAGAAGTACTACTTCAAAAATATGTATTCCGATTTTTCTGAACAACACTGAAAACTTTTCAAAATTTATTGCAACAACGCTAGGTAAGAACAGATGGGTTAACAGATAGGTTATGCATTAGCATAAAATATAAACTCTCTTCGCACAAACATTGTGCAATATTCCTAATCTAACCAAATGTTCAAATTGCATTTTGAATCGCATTGATTATTTCTCGTAATGCCATTCTACTGGGCATATTTTTTAGCAATTTTTTTTATGTCAGTCAATTAATTTATATTATAGTCAATCAAGTTTTACTAAAATACTCTATGTTTCTATTTTTCAGGTACGTTACATTCTGTAAATATGCGTCATAAAATATGCCATAAAATAATGCTCGGGTAAGAAGTATCTGTAGTAAATTGATTATTTGAGTTATTATTTGCACTTGCAAGAAGTTATTAAAAATGAAATATCCAAGAACAGATAATTTCGTTTCACTCGTTCTTTGCCAAAGACTGTTCAAAGAAATTGAACAAGGCTGCTGAATTGAAAATCAAGAGTGGCACAATTTAAAACAGTTCCTCATCTCAAAGTTTCACGAGATCCCCAGTGCATTTTCTTATGGCAACCATACATTCTTAAGAAGTAACACCACATTAAAGCGTCGAAAAATAAACTAATTTCAAGATTTTTTTCCGGGAGTACAACGAAAAAAATTAAAATTATGCCTAGAAGTCTTTATTGCCGATACATTCGAGTGTTATACAAAATTTTCTTTTGACGATCGAAAACAAAATGGCGGATGAGCAGGTGGTTGACTGAAAACCCGTCATCAATGTAAAGCTCCCCGACCGAAAAGTTTCTCCTCCGATTCTGACTTTAGAATAAAAACCCAAAATGTTTTCAATTTTACATACAAAAAATTCGAGAAAGACGTAGGGGTTTTTTTCATACCACTTTTTGCATTAAAGATGGACATTTGAAAAAAAAAAAGTGTTTTTTGCCTAAAAATATACACTAAAAATGTTTATAACAAATGAAATATGCAACATGAAAAATCCCTACGTCTTTCTCTAGATAATCTTGTTTGAAAAATACTGTCGAAATTTCAAGTCAGCCGGTAAAGAATTGAGCGAGTTATGTTTCCGGGCGTGTCGAAAAAAGTAGTTTTGTAAAAAACGCATTTAAAGTTTTTCTTGTGAAAAATCATAGAAATTTGACGTAGATGTATAGTGTACATAAGTAGTACGCTAACTTTGAACAGTAACAGTGAAATGCGGTAAATAACATCTAACTCAGTACTTACACTAGTCTTAGACATGAGCAAAACTAAAGTCGAATAAAATTAAATCAAGAAAAATCAAGTAAAATAAAAACATATTCCAGATCGTAGCGCGTCGCGCCGAATCATATACATGCACCGAGCGCGCAGCAGGTGGCTTCGTTCGGGATTTTATATCTTATAAATGATGTCATATCTTATTCTTAAGACCCTTAGGCACCTTTTAAGCGAAAAGCAAAAAGTCGATTTTTGGAAAATTCTAGAGTGGTGCTACCCCTAAAGTAATCAACGAAGTTTAACGTATTTGTTAATCGAATTCGCTTGAATGTTAATAGCTATCAAAAAGGATAAGAAATTTACGAAGAATTAATATAAACATGCAACTCAAATGCCATGGCATATTTTTATGTTAGAAAGAGAATATGCCAGAGCACTGAAACTACAGTTTCATTGATTTCGACAGCTACGTGGAGAGCTATTACCCTATGCTCATTGCTACTTTCTTATTAGCAGAAGCACTATTTTTGGTTCGTTGGGAAATATTCAAAGAACATTGGATTTAAACTAAACTTATGTATAAAGTTTGTTTCACAACACCTGATATTTTTTTACTGAATTATTCAAAAATTGTTTGTAATTATAATTCATAAAAATTCCGAATGCGGTCATTTATTTGCATTTAGAGTTGAGTTTGAACTAATTTTGAAGCTGCTTGGATCCCAAAAATGTTTCGATCCCGAAATTCCCTATACCAGCGACATATATTCCTTTACAGCGGTAATCACTTCGATTCATTATTGAAAATGCCTGTAATTGATCTGTTCTTTAAACCAAGTGGAAGCTACTTCTAGAGAGAAGGGTAAATGTTCAAGCAGCTCGAGGCTTGCTTTTGGAATGGCTGCCATCGCAACTTTAGCTTTATATGCGGTAAAGAATGCAATTATATGTATGAGGAGTAACGGAACATACCAGATTTTGTTAGACGCCTTGGTCACACCAAACATGATCAAGCCAGTTGACTTTCTTTGAACTCTGTACGTATATGCTTCAGTAAAATGCTACAGTAAAATATAGTGGCTTGAAGCTAAATCGTACCTGTCAAGAGACTTATAGGTCTCCAATTTTACGGGAAGTGAAAGTCTTTGTTTGGCTTAGGAACAATTATTATTGTGGCTGAATTCTAGGACTAAAGGATGCTCTTTTGCAAAAAATAGAATTTTTAATATCAGTAAATGTCTACAGTGTATTTTCAGAGTTGTGCCAGCCATAAGTTCTCAGTTGAATCAGGTACAGGTGGTTTTCGCGTATTGAGTTCGTTAATAAGTTGTTTTACCCTTAAAGGCTAATCATTTGACTACGCATATCGACGCTAGCGCTTCTCAAAGCAGAGAATATTTGATATAGGAAAATGGATCGTTTTGTGGAATAAGCCTCCTAAAGCAGAATCAAATGGAGCTGTTCAAAAAACCTTCGCCTTCGAAAAGTTTATTTAAATTCGGGCGAAATTTGGTATTTCTAGGGGAATGGGAGTTTGGAGGTGAAACTAAAACAGTTAGGCCACGGTAGATAGCTGGAGCTGTGGTTGGGGAAGGTGTGTTTGTTTTTGCCACCTGTGCAAACGTCTTCCTCAGATTCTTTGGATTCTTTGGACATCTCCCATAGCTGGCCGGATGGCAACCTCCACAGTTTATATACTTGGTAGGTTCTTTGCGCCATTTCGAGCACTTGGAGAAGTGGTGTTCCGCTTAATGCATTTTACCTGCGCATAGCAATTATTGGCCGCATGGCCAAACTGCTAACAGTTACGGTACTGCGATTGCCCTCCTCTCAGTTGTTGAGCTCCAACTTTGCAGATTAGGTTACATACACTGAAAAAAATCCACATGGCGCCCAGAGCCATGTAACATAGCGCATTATTTATGGCGCCATACGCTATGTACATAGTACTCTGAGCTATGCAATATGGCTCCCAGCGCCATAATGTCAGAATCTACATAGCGCGTGGTCCTATGTAACATGGCGCAGCATTTATGGTTCCACACGCTATGTACATAGTGCCTTGAGCTATGCAGTATGGCTCCCAGCGCCATAATTATATGGCACAGAAATTATGGCCCCACACGCTATATTACATAGTGCCATGAGCCATGTAATATGGCTCATGGTACTCCAATTATAACTCGCAGCCATGCTGTGTGAGGGAAGGTATAAATGTCAGCAAGTGACATTAGAGCTTGGGTCTAGATAATTGACTCATTTTGAACTGAAGTGCTGGCTGCGATATTGTCGATACTTCGACCGGTGAATTTTCACACTGGAGCAAGAACATTCAATAGTGAGTATGTTGACTCGAATTTGTCGAATTTATGTTTGGTAGAATTGATATTTGGTAGAATTTATGTTTGGTGGAATTTGTATTTGGTGCACTAAAAAAACACATAGCGCCAGACGCCATAGTTTATAGATTTCTGGCACCATGTACATAGTCGATTTCAGTCGATTTGTGATAAAATATAGCGCCACACGCCATTGTACATAGGATCAGATGCTATGCTTATAGCCCTCCACGCCATGTACTATAGTCCTCCACGCCATGTACCATAGTCCTTCATGCCATGTACCATAGTCCTCGACGCCATGTACTATAGTCCTCCACGCCATATACTATAGTCCTCCACGCCTTATACTATAGTCCTCTACGCCATATACTATAGTCCTCCACGCCATATACTATAATCCTCAACGCCATGTACTATAGTCCTCCACGCCATGCACTATAGTACTCCACGCCATGTAATATAGTCCTCAAAGCCATATACATGGCGTGGAGGACTATAGTACATGGCGTGGAGGACTATAGTGTATGGCGTGGAGGGCTATAAGCATAGCGTCTGCTCCTATGTACTTTTCGCCATGTATTATGGCGTGTGGCGCTATATTTTATCACTATCCCTAAATCGACTATGTACATGGCGCCAGAAGTCTATAAATTATGGCGCCTGGCGCCATGTGTTTTTTCAGTGTACTGCTTCGATACTGTATATTTCAGTTTTCGTCCTCGAAAGGAGGGCCTTGACCAACTTTGAGGTCCCATTCCTCAATTTGAAAAAAAAAGACTTCTAAGAAGTAGAACCCCTGAATCTGGAGATGCTCCTTAATTCAGTACGGTGCAAGGCCATGGAGATCACGAATCACCTCGTTTAAATTCTTTTCATCCGGGAGAAAGTTTGTATGGTTCTGCACTCCCTCACCTGTTAGATATTTCGTCAGTTTTTTGTGGGCTAGCAGCATAGCGGAGATCACCCAGATATCTAAATATACTCGCTTGGCGCATTCATAGTTAGTTTTGAATTCTTTAAGTGACCTACTAATTTGTGACCACTAATTTGAGTTACTTATTTGAGTCACTAATTATGACTGGAGCTGTTGTCGTCTTCTATTTTGTATTGTTCTGCTGCATCTTTTCTGCTTTATCTCTTCTGCTTCTTCTTTTGTCGCGTCAGCGGTTTCGACAGGTTTTTTGACAGGTATTGGTGGTGGAAGTGCTGGATACTCATCTTCAACCGGTAGTTCGCCGGCTGATGGGGAAGCATTCTGAACCTCCATACCCACTATTAAGTTCATCTTCTGTGTATTCTGCTGCTTATGACACTGGATTTTTAGTTTTCACCTTCTTTTTGTCCGTTTTTGTAGATGGTGTCAGCGATGTTGTCAGTTTGCGTTCATTTCTCGAAATGATGTGATCTCCAAATTCGGTGTACAATAAGTCGATGGCTGTGGTCGCTGTCTTCTTGAACCACATCTCTCTCACAACCATACAACGCAAATTCGGATTTTCCCGTAAAAAATTTTCCCGTAAAACAGTGGGTCAACTTCCAGTTGATTTTCAGTCCATTCTCCGAACGTATGACGCATCCGGTAGTTAGACGGCTGTAATTCTTGCACCAATCGGTCTTGTGAGGGTTATGACTGAAATCCTTGCGCAAAGTTTTCACAAAGGGGACGGACAAATCTCAACCTCCTGCGCTCGTCTGCGAATCGACAAATCTGGGTTGCTAGCAACACAGGCTTGCACGATTGCGATGTTTTCTACAGAATGCATCTTGCCGGTGGTCTACGGTGCAGCAAAATGAAGTGGTTGAGAAAATTAACGATAACATGGCGAATAGCACGTGCTGATGGACGATTATGCGGTCCATAAAACTAACAAAGCGATCTTTAAGTTGGCACAACTGAATACTGATTTCGGAAATAAATTACCACGATTTGTAGATGCTGCTGCGGTATATATATCTGTCGATGGCAATTCGTCAGACCTTCCTGAGTAAAAATGGCAGGAACATTGATAGCTGTCATCAGCTCATTTGACAGTGGTGAGCTTTAAAATGTGGCACCCATAAAAAATACCCTTTATTTGAATTCTATCTGAGTCACACCCACGGTCAATCAGTCATACTGAATATTAGAACTCATCGGCAAGTCATACTGAATATCAAAACTTCACTGGGACATCCAATGTATCTTCCAGAAATGGCGAGCTATTTAAATAATATTTCAGTTCTTATTTTTTTGCTAAAAAATCATCAAAAGAAATAACATATTTTGTTTAGATTTTTATTCGCATTAAAACTACGCGACCATCATTACTATTGGAACATTCTTCAGAATTTACCCACTACATAAAAATCAAAAACAGTATCGCGGGGAAACCAATGCTGCGAATCAATGTGATTCTTACAGCAAGTACTTTCTTCTTGAGCCTATTTGCTTAAAAAATCCCATCAGTTTGTAAAGAAAATATTAGTTACTTCATTGAGGTACATCAAACTCCATTGTGAAGAAAATATTACTTAATCCATTGAGCTTAAATTGATTGTATTTAGTCATAGAATAACATTATAAACGTTTGAGTCAGACAAAAATTTTCTTCAGTCACGCTTGCTAAATATCTTTCAATTTTCGAACTACTGTCATTTCAGCACTGTATCTAAATATGATTTAATTTATAAAAATTAACATATCCTTTAAAATTGAATCTTGGCACCCGAGGTACGATGCTCTAAATTTGTATGGCAATGAAAGGATTACATAGAATTTTGGATTCTGTGTAAGCCTTTGTGTATCCTTGAAAATTTTTTAGTGCCTAGTGATCTTGAACTCAAATCAGTTTGGCTTGGGTCAATCAATTCTACTTCGAATAGGCAGTATTGTAGATTTGAAATAAATTGAAAAACTATCTGGTCATAATTTTGCATTTTCCAAGCATATGTAGAGCACCAACATTCATTTAATTTGGTCGCTGCTATAGATTACAAAGCCAAATAAGGAGATCTGGTAAAGAATAATTGTATCGAACTCTCCCAATGATAGCAGTAAAATCATGGACATAGATAAATTGAACAGAATTCTCAACAACGAGGAATTCAGGCGCTAAAATTAATGTGACGGCAGCTAGTAAATAACTTGTCAAATGTGTTTTTTAACAAAACTTAAATTTATGTAAAACAATTTCCCGATAAAAGAAGAGATAGTGCTTAAAACTATGAAGTTTACACAAAAACTTATGATGATAACTTCACTCTAGCTAAATTTCAATCTTTGACTCCCAGTTCAATGCATGGGACATTTGAAAACGTGGTAAAATAATGGAGGTTTTATATAGCGCCTACTATTACAAATCCATTATTATTTATCAGTTTTTCATAAGCTACATTTTCACTTTCTATTTTATCTCTAGTAAAATTTGCATGTATATACATACATTTTACTCGAATCTCCGTACTTAAATTAATACAGTTCCAAGTGCTAGTCTCTCCGATGCACGCTACTTTCCAAATAGACTACCGAAGAATGCCAGTCGTCTGAGCAAATACCGAAACAAATTTGACAAGGTTGATTAATTGTTTTTTGAACACGTCCTATCTTAAAAGCCTGCAAGTCCAAATAAAAAATACAATGCAGCTCGCGTAAATAGATGTTTTCGTTCACCTTGTAACTAAGATTGCATTAAAATCTGACCTTCATCCCCTCTCCCTTCATGATTTTGCAAATCATTTTGACATTAGTATGAAATGATGTGAAATGTTATGATTGAATAAAACAACCTAACATTTTAGCGTCACCAAAATGACTGTTGCATTCAAAACACAAAGTCCCCGTTTTTTTTCTCATCAAAATTGCTAGTTTAATTAAATATCACTGGGAAAACGTCATAAACCTCAGATTTGCTTCATATTTTTCTAGTCAAGGACAAGTACAAAAAAAACTAATCTCTCAGAACTATCCCATGCGTATTAGCTTTACAATCGTGATAATCCATTTTTTTCACACGTTATAAAATAATAGGACATGTTTTCAGTTCAAACTTGTTCGAACTAGCTACAAGGTCAGCAAAAACATCAGTCGAAGACAAAAAAAACCTGAGCTCAACAACTCCATCAAACCTCACTCGGAAGTTTTCCATCCATTAAGTTGAATAACAAAACATTTTGTGCTATGTGCATAGACAACACTATGACTAGAAGGAGAAGAATGCACATACAACTAGCCTGGAGCAGAAACAAAGATGACTAACATCTAAACGCAAGAAAACCACCTTGAATTTTGAAAGTTGCAAAAATCATTGTAGTTTTTGCCGGATTGCACTTTGTTTATCATCCCAATATTACTGTATACGAATTCTGATCACGATTCGTGGGCAAGATCAGTACGGACCGTGGCGTCAAGAACACGTTTTTGTAACAGGTTTGGGATATCCCCAAGTCTCGTGATCGATTCATCGATTTCCTTTTTGATTATATTGACGGCAATATGTTATTGTATTGTTTAGTGGAGATAAGTTGAGATCGGTATTCAGATCGAAACCTTCCGTGCATAGTTTTTACGATGGTGATACATGATCAAGGCCTAGCGGTTAAAATGTGCAAGTATTTGTAAACCAAGCCTCCAAACCCTTATGCATATATGTACATACATAAGTTGCATGACTGTTCAAAGCATATATTAAGTCTATACGCATGCAGATCTACTTACATCATACCACTTGCCTGGGTTCCGACGGATTGTGCTGAAAATCGAAATGACCTCTTGATGCTAATAAATGATTTGAAGATCTAAAGATATTTTTTCGACATGTTGATAAAAAAAAAGCCTGAAAACTTATTTGACTATCAGATACGCTTAAAAATATTTGTAGCTATGTTCAATAAGCCGAAAAAGTAATGATAAAAATGCACACAGTTACTCAACAGTCACCTAATTTTATAGGGGAAAATAAAATTCCTCACCACGGTGCAGATCATTGGCCCAAACCATCGATCTCATCCATCAGTTTTGCATATGACCTTCAAAGATTATAATAGCCCAAGCTAAACCCACTTAAGTGATGGATGTTAAATGAAATTTGAATAAGAACTTGATGGTTTGAAGCGGTTTCTGTATCTTCGGTGCATTATCGTTTTTTTGCATTTAAGTGTTGTGTTAAAGCGAAGCTTGAAGGTTAGTTGCGGAATTGCTTGTCGGTCGGATGTATGAATGACGTACTATTGCATGCGTCTCATCTCTCGCATATCTATTCAAGCGTCACCGCACGACGCTGCGTCGTCGTTGAGTTGGCTAAGGCTAAGAGGACTGGCCGCAACTTCCGTAAATGAAAACTTTCGCTGAACTAATATGTCAGCATCTGATTTGAATTAGCACCTTGACTGTAAACAGCTTCCTTATTTACTCTGACTAAATGAGGAAAATTGCGTGTTTATTTATAGTACTGGTTTCTACGTGTCATAAAAAAAGGGAAAAGAAAGCGGACCCACTGCTTTCCGTAATTTTACCAATCATTGACAATAAGATGAATGGAACTGACTTTCAGATAGAAAATATAACAAATTGCATAATTCACTGAATTTCAAAAACTCCTACAGATATGCGTATGGTGTTGTCAAACTAAGTTACATTCTATCATGAAAGTATCACAAGTGATTTATACGGTCAAATTACCTTGAAATTATAACTGGTCTTTAAGTATGCAGATTAAGAATAGAACTGAATTTATGAGGAAGTCTATCAGTGCCTCGGTGAAGGTTAATAAGTTTATGAATGTCGGCGTATATGGTAACTATGAAGCAAGAAAATTTAAATAGGATTCATAAAGTGCTTCAAAAATGTATTTTTGATCAAAATGAGTCAGATTAAATAGCAATATATGTATCATCATCATCGATGGCGCGACAGCCCAAGTCGGGCCTTGGCCTCCAGTAACGTCCGCCTCCAATCGTCTCGATCCTGCAACCTGGTTCTCCAATTATTGAGCCACAGTATTGACCTGCTGTCTGCGTATATCGTGTCTTCGCAACGTTTCTTCGGCTTACCAACTGGACGCTTCCCTTGTGCTCTACCTTTCAACGTTCTTTTATGTGGCCAGTCCATTGTAATTTTCGTAATTTAATGCATGCATTTAATGCGTCATATATATGGTACAACTCATTGCTGAATCGCTTTCTCCATTCTGTCCCTTCTTGTATGGGGCCAAAAATTCGTCTTAGCACTTTGCGCTCGAATACTTCCAGAGCCTTTTCGGAGTCCGTAGTCAAAGTCCAGGCTTCGCTTCCATAGAGAAGCACAGGTTTAATGAGTGTTTTGTATATGCGAAGCTTATTATTCCTGTGCACGTTCGTAGACTTGATTATGGGGAGTATGGAATAGTACGCCTTGTTGCTGCATTTATTCGTCGTAAAATTTCATCGTTTTCACTGCCTGAGTTGTCAAGGTGGACTCCTAAGTAGATGAAGTTATCTACATTCTCGATGTTGAAGTCTCCTAAGGTCAAGTTTTCTCTGCTTGGCGCCAATTTTCTTGTTTGGGTCATTGGTTTGGTTTTATCTTCGTTGACCCGTAGATTTATTTTCTAAGCTTCTGACTCCAAACTTAGGAAAGCTTCCTTTGCTTCTGGTATAGTCCGTGCCATAATATTAACGTCATCGGCGAATGCCACTATTTGCGTGGATTTGAACAGTAGTGTGCCTGTTGTATCAGCTGGTATTTTCCTAATTACGTGTTCCAGAGCAAGGTTGAATAGCATCAGGGCAAGTCCATATCCTGGCTTTAAGCCGGAGTTAGTGTGGAAGCTGTTGGTTAGGTCACTGTTGACTTTGACCTGAGATTCGGCGTTCATCATTGTCACCTTGGTCATGCGAACGAGTTTTGTTGGAATTCCCAAGTCGAGCATGATTCGGTAAAGTGTATTTCTATCTACACTATCATTGCTTGCTTGAAATCTACAAAGACCTGGTGCACGTCGATATTATACTCCCAGCATTTTTCAAGCACCTGTTTGACTGAGAATATTTTATCTATCGTAGATCGTCCGGACTTGAAGCCATCTTGATACTCTCCTATGATGTTATCATAGAAGGGCTTCATTTTGCGTTCAATAATTTTGGACAACACTTTATAGGACGAGCATAATAAAGCGATGCCTCTATAGTTTTCGCAACGTAATTTGTCTCCTTTTTTGCAAATGGGGCATATAATACTCTTTCGCCAATCGTTTGGCAACTGTTCTGCTGCCCAAATTTTCAGTATTAATTGGTGGAGAATGTTGCAAAGAAGAGTTCCACCATTTCTGAGTAATTCGGGAGGTATTCCATCTATTCCAGGAGCTTTATTTATTCGAAGGTTACGTATGACTGCCTGAACTTCTTCGAATGTTGGTGGAGAGATGTGAATGTCCTGCTCTGCTTCTGTGATATTTGGATCTGCTGAGTTTGGCGTGGGCGCGGGATTAAGCAGCTGTTTAAAATACCGTTCCCATCTTTCTTTAATCTCGACCGAGTTACTGATGATGGATCCACTTTCATCCTTACAAAGACTCGTTCGCGGTTTGTATCCCTCGCGTAGCTGTTTGATTGAGGAATACGCAGCTCGTAGATCGTTATAGGTCATGTTTTCGTTCAGTTTCTGGATCTTGTCTTTGGTAAGTTGGCGTTTCTTTCAGCGACACATTTTTTTGCCTGTTGCCGGAGGATGTTATAGTTTTCGGTTTTAGCCCGTGTTGGTCATTGGATTAACTCTTTGTAAGCCTCATTTCTCTTTGTAATATCATCTTGACACTCATCATCAAACCAGTCATTCTGAGGGTTTTGGCGTTTATGTCCTCACGTCTTTTCTGCTACTTTTGTAACCTTCAACAATTAATAGGGTCATACAATTGCTTTTACCTATTGTAAGATTTGGACAAACTGAAAATTGTATCTTTGTAATGCCATGCTTTAAGTATTTTCAATCAATTTGCTCATATTAATAATTGGCTCCACGCTTTCAAAACTTGCCACCCAAAGCAGTTTACTCACATTGTTCAAAGAAATTATTTTTTTAATTTTTAACAATTTAAATGAGTAAATCTTTGTGTAAACAGTATTTGATTGAATTTGTGTACCCATGACCAAAAACACCAGCACGTGATACCCGCAATTGTGGAGAGGAAGTTGATTTTATTTCAACAAAATTGTAAGTGGTGAGCATTACAATTGAAAAACACATCATCAACATCGTTTTCACTAGGTCATAAAAAAAACAATCAGAAGCCGAAAAATTCAAAATTATTTCGATAGAAATCAGTAAATGATAACTTCAAAACATTTTTGGAAGTTTTGTTTTTTGCTGAAGCAAATTAAACCACCTCGATAAAAAAAAAACTGCAAATTTAGTGGAGATGAAGTATGCCCAAAAATCGTTCATTTTCCTCACAGCTTTTAAGAGCCTTGAATCTTAGCAGTGTCGAAATTTTTACCTTATTCATAAATGAATTGTTTGATATTGTTGTCACAGCAAAGTTCTACAAATTCCTTAATATTTTTTAGTAAAGAAGTTGATCCTCACAACTCAAAAAGGTTGATAGTATTTGGAAAAAAATCTTTGCTTACAAATGTGTTTTGGTAGGCTACGCTAATGATGTAGCAGCGGTAATCACTGCCAGATCATGCCGATTTCCTCCAACTCGGAATTATAGCTTGGAGTCTTTTTGAGCTAGACTACACCAAAAATGCACAAAAATCACTTCCAGAGGAACGCTTTTGAAACCTTTCATTCGCTCCGCCGACCGTTAACTTAACCGTTGCTATAATTAGAACGAATTCAAATTTTTCCATGAAGCTTGATTTTTAAGTAGTTTTACTAACAAATTAAGCCGCATTTGAGTTATCTAAACTGCTTTCTCCCCTTAAATACCTAAAAAGAGTAATGAATTACGTCTACAAACTGCAGTAAAGAAGTAAAAAAAAAACAGATTTTAGTGTTTTTTTTTTGAGGTATTAATTTTCCAGACTAACAGAAGCTTGAAAAGTGTAAATTGCTAGACTCGAATTTAGATGCAAGCCTTGAAATTATCGCTATTATGCTGCGACCTGGTATATCTGCTTGTACTTTTTTACATTTCAATGATTTATTGCATATTTGTGGTTGTAATAAATATTTCTAATAAACGAGTCATAAAGTAATTCACTGTTGCTCTCTTGTTAGTAGACGCTGATTAGTAAACTGTATTTAGTGAAAGTTCATCGACTGGTGTGTGCAATGTTAAAAAAACTCTAGCGCACCTGAACCGCTAGAAACACTAATGTTCGAAGAACAGTCAAAGAATCGTGCAGGTTTTGAGAGCATATTCCACCACATGCCACATGTGCTGCTTATTACGGCCAAACTGTTTCAAATGCCACGTTTTACTTTGGTATCAAGAATGCATTATAACTCATATGGTGGAAGGTTTCAGATATTACCACTGGCATGAATTTCAACGTTTATGAGAGCAAAACACGGGTTAATTATATTCGTTATCAGTTGCTTATTTCACATAATTTTGAAAGCAGCATCTCATATAACATCAATGAAGAAAATGCTCAGTGCCTGCAGCACTGTAACTGAAGTTGGTGTTTGGGGCTGCGATCCGAAAAATTTGCAGAACTTTGCGAATTGAAACATTGATTATTTATTTTAATTGTAAATGTTTCCGGTATGAATACTAACTGTAAGCGTTTATTGATACAAAAGTAGCACAACCGACTCGTGCTGGCAACCTTCTGCCAGTATCAAAGCCAAGAATAAATCACATCTGCTTCACGTTGTTATATTACATTCGAAGTTAAAGGAGTATAAAGAAATTTAAAGTTACCTGCAGCGAGTTTTTTCAAATAATCGAAAGCTTAATATTTGCTGTTTATTGTCACTACAATATCATACCATTTGAAAATTCTACGATAAAACCGCTTAATAAAGATATTGCAATTAAACACAAAACCAACAATAGCTGGGAACCCTATCGTGGCTTTTCAACCAAATTTGGCCTGAATAATGTTTATAATAGGTTCCATTAATTGTATGAAATTCGTATTGATTTCATGACTGCACTGGAAGTTATAGTGCAAAAAGTTTTATTTTCTTGAGCGAATTTTCAAAACCAAAGACACAAAAATTATTATAGCTGGTAGCACCAATCAAATTTTTCAACCAAATTTCCATCAAACAGAGATTAGAGTTAGGTTTAGCTACTGTGTCAATTTCATGAAAATCTGGTAACTTATTCACATTTCATAGGGCAAAAAGCAGTTTTTTTTCTTTGTAATTTTTCAACATGGCACCACTGGCACAGACTTGCCCACAATTCAAAATCGCTTCTATCAAATCTGGTCTTACTTAAGTCCAACGCATTCTGTAAATTTTAGCTGTATCTGATTATTGGTTCGTGAGTTTCCGTGAACAGAAGTTTTTGATGCTAAAAATATAGGTTGACTGGGAGAGGGTTACCGTTCTTGTCCGACATGAAATTACCAAAATTTTATTTTGAACGTGTAGATAAAACATAAGATTTATATACAGATTGGTTTTATTGTAAGAAACGGACATTTTTTTGAATATTCGATGGTTTGAATGCTTTCACTTCCAAATTTTTTTTTTTCCAAAATTAAGACACCAAAATTATCATAGCTGGCAGCTCCAACCGAATTTTTTGACCAAATTTCTACCAAACGTGGTTTGAGGTAAGGTCCAGCAATTGTGTGGGTTTCGTCAAAATCGAACGATTCAATCAGAATTTATAGGGCTAAAAACAGTTATCTTTTTTAGTGGTTTTTCAAGATGGCACCACTGGCACAGAATCGCCCGCATTTCAAAATCACTTCTATCAGACCTGGTCCTATTTAAGACCAATATATTCTGTAAATTTCAAATAATTCTGCTCATCGAATCGTGAGTTTCCGTGAACAGAAGTTTTTGATGCTAAAAATATAGGTAAATTGGGCAAGGGTTACCAGGCGTGCCCGTTATACCATATCTTTTTTTTTTTTGGTTATATAAACAAAGCACAAGATTTACACATGAGTGGCTTTTTTTTGAAGAAACGGCATTTTTTCAAGAGAGACGATGATTTGGAGGTTTTCACTTTCAGTACCTGCCCTTGCTACAGGGTTGCCAGCACGCTCATTAAAAGCTATACAAATCTACAACTAAATAATATCAATATGTTCTGAAAATTTCGTAATGATTGAATAGCTCTGTCAAAAGTTATCGAAATTAAAAAATTTTCAAATTTTCCCATCCTCTTTTTAGGCACCCAGTGCATACATAGGGTTAAAAAATTCCAAAGCATTATCCGATTCATGTGTAAAACACGTTTGAAATTTATTTCGTTAACTTTATTTTTGCGAAAATTATTTGTGCACGAAATAATAGGTATATTAAAAATATCACTTAAATGGCCGCCGGCGCCAAAAGGTTAACAATAACTGACATTTAAAGAGACCTGGACCTATTCTGCATATACACCAATGTATCCTGAAAGTTTCAGCTCAATCGGATGGCGCGTTCCCGAGATTATCTCACTGAAATTTTTTGATGATATATATATATATATATATATATATATATATATATATATATATATATATATATATATATATATATATATATATATATATATATATATATATATATATATATATATATGTATATATATATATATATATATATATATATATATATATATATATATATATATATATATATATATATATATATATATATATGGAAATATGAATTTTTGGCCGAATCGATTTTAATACTAATGTTCTTCGAACATTAGTAAAAAGCTCTATTCGATATTATTTCATCATAATACAATGCATGTACATACATATGTTTAAGTAATCATTAATGGAGTATTGTACTAAATTCCTTCATTTAAGTGTTCCAGCAAAAAAAAATGAATCCTACATTACTCTTCATAGATTGAAAAACATAACAACCAAAACATATTTGCTGGCTTATTATCAATCTTTCTTATGCATTCTTTCTGGTAGACTCCACATGCCTAACTGTGCACCCATAGCAGCTGGATATCTTAGAAATAATGCTTAAATCTATTATTTAACACAAATAGCCTATTTTATTAACTACTTAAGATGAATACAAAGCTAGTTAGGGGACTATGGAAGCTAGGCTCATTTACTAAACTTTACAAGTGCTTTCATGTTTAACAACTGGCAGAACTCTCTGAAAAAAATACGTTAAATTACTCAGCTCGACAAAGTATCATTCCAAACTGCAGAGAATGGACTTCGATTCTTTTTTTAGATAGAGCTTTAAAATTATCATCTTCCTGATGTCTTTAAAATCCAGATAGGCAATTCAAAAATAAAGTATCTGAGTTCAGTTAAATTTGGAGTTTTTTAGATTACGTTAAGCTTTTCCAGCATAGTGCTTAGATCAGTGGCGCTGTTACCGTGAAAATTTCGAATCAAATCCGGTGATAGTGATCGTAATTGAGACCTCGAACCATTCCATTTTAGGAAAAAAAAGGGTGTCGATAACAATGTGAACGTTTATCAAACGTTTATTGTGTCCGCTTGCGTAGATTCCATGTTTAGTCCGTGTGAGAAGCTGCGTCTGAAAATGAATTGAAATTAAATTAATTAAATGATTACTCTAGTATCGGTACCGGAATGAAAAGTACCAGTAATTAAGTGTCTCATGGTGAACATGGCTAATTATGCTACAATCATTATACATAACTATAATTTCTAAGCTAAATACCTGAACATACATACATTGTTTCTAAGCTAACAATATTGCTAGAAAGTAATTTCAAAAAACTTAAAATTATAAGACTGTTGGTTTATGTACAGGTATGTCCCAACAAAGTTGCTGCATTCAAAGTCTCCAAAACTATTTGTGGAAATCATTAGACTTATTTTTGTCATTTGAATTTTGATCTAATAAAGATAGGTTTTTGAAGCCGCAGACATCTTACTATGGTCATACATTAGTTAAGCTATTATGCTAACATTATCAGTGATATGTCTCAGTGATAACTAACATCAGCTCGAAATATCTATGATAACGTTTTAATTTTTTTGGCAACTTCCATGAATCGTATCTGCAAAGTTATGTACATACTTAAGTATGTATGTATCAAAAGCACTCGATTGAAACGAAGGCCAAAAAAAACATAAAAATTAACCTTGAAATCAACATTACCAACTTTATCAACGGGAAGTAAGTAAATACAGACACAGATATGTGTTCTAACCCAATACTAATAGAACATTTTTCCTACTCTTAGTACACTCGTTCATGTGAGTGTTGTGCAGACACACCCTCTTAAGCGAATTACAGTGAAAATTGTCAGATATTAGCTAATTTTGGCATACGATAGTGAAATATCAATATTAGCTCATTGCGAATCAGAGGAATAATATGAGTATGTAATATTGTTTTTAATATACGTACATGGGAATATTTATTTGTTGTAACCCTGCATGCTGCTTGTTAACGAGCTTTAACGTCTGATTCATGGTCGTTAATGTAAAATTGATGGTATTTTCGATGATAAGTATTTCATTTAAAAGAAATATCATCATGCTTGTTGATAGCTCTTCATTCGAAGTGTGATTATATTTAATTTCCGCCCATTTTGTCCGAGTACCCGTACGCATAAAAAAACATGTATGAAAATAGATGCTCATATGTAAGTATAATCAATCGTTTTCAAGGCATCAATAGTATTATTTACCATTTTTTCCTTTAATATAAAAACTTAAATTATTTGCAGAAATTACTTCCCCTTTGTTGAGAACGTATTTGTAGTCTTATGAAAGTTTGTAAATTACTTGAGCTGATCACCAACAGTTGGTGCGTAATCACATGACGAATTTTGAAATAGGACTATAGGTTGTAGCGAAGTAGTAAGATTTGTTAGTTTATTATACTCGCGACCTGTGATCAATTTATTTATAGAAGGCATATTTGATCAACCCGTTAACTGCGGCATGAATAATGAGCACTAACGTGGTAGAATCCCGATCAACGTGTTAAATTATGTCAATGACGATCACATTAAGTTTGAAAAATTGCAAAAACTCGTAAGCTAAATAACCTAACTAAGCTTGTAAGATATGGAAAAGGCTGGAGAGTTTATTTAGCAAATTTTCGTTCATTAAGTAAATATAATAACTGATTTCATGCGATATTTCATTTATTAAATGTACAACAGACTATTATACAGCATAGAAACATGTTGCTGTAAATTTACATTTCAGTCTCATTTTGAAGATATTAATAGATTGAGGAAGTAAACCAGGTTGCAGAGAATTATAAGACCTTGTTAGTCTTAGTGGAAGAGAATTCAAACATAATAGACCTAGAAAACAGAACTATGGAGATCTCTGTATTCCGAGTGCCTCTAGTATTGTTCCGATATTGAATTTCATCGCATAAGAAACATATGGAACGTTTCGGTACAGTTAGAACAGGAAGCATTAATCATGAAAAATACGACGAAAGGATAATCATCGAAATTTGAAAAAAAAAATCAAGGCAGTCTATACATGGAATTTTGTGTTGGTTGAACAGAGACATCAGAATTCTTGCCACATTCAGAATGCAGTGGGCTTACAACGGAATAGTATTATAAGACAGGACGTTCAAGAGATGTGTATAAAAATTAGAAAAATTGTAGAGAAGAAAAACCTGGTGAAACGAATCCGTTTGGCCATGTCAAAATCAGCACAGTCAAACCAGAGTTTGTGATCAAACATTATACCATGGTCCTTAATATAGTTAGAAGAATATTGTGAATTGCTACCCAAAAAATAATCAAAAATTATTGGAATAGTGTGGGAAAACTAGTACCGAATGACATTTTTACGATTTGAGAATTCGCTTTTTCACCTGGCACCAGGTAACACGAAACAGGAAGGTTGGCTATAGGCAGGGTGCAATCTACAAGAGATCCTACTTTTATAAATAGTTTAAGATCGTCAGGAAAGAAAAGACATTCACCGGAGAGAAGAGAAAGAAGATCGTTGACATAGAACAGAAAGAGCAAAGGACCTAACATGGAACCTTGAAGAACACTAGTTTTGGGTTCGAAGGAGGTTGATAAACAGGATCTATAACGTGTATAAAAGGAACTGGTTCAGAAAGAAGCAATCCACATGATCAAACGCAAAGTCCTTGTAAATTGCATGTACTTCATATTACTTTTCTAGTGCTGTGATAGCACAATTTTGAAAGTACACCAAATTTGCCGATTTAGAATGATCTACTGCTCTTATACAATGAGACGACCGTAATAACTCATGATGCATAATGAAGATATCGCTCAAGAGCCTGAGGAAAAGATAAAAGAAGAGAATTTGGTCGAACACTGTGTGAAAATTATGCATCACTTGTTTTCAGTATAACATTTTCGAACAGAGTTTTGTTATAAACAAGAGACACCAAAAAGCGCAAAGCACTACTTTTCCTTTTTCTTAAAAAATAGTTGGAAATCCATCCAAGTCTGAACTAAAAGGTTACTTATTGTAGCATCAATAAAAGGAATAAAAATTTGCGATTGTCATATATCATTACGTCATTCTAAAGATGAGGTGTATATCGAAGAAAAATGTTTGGAAAGCAAGTTCTTACTATATTGGTGAGAGGTAGCTGTCTGATCGCCAAGTGTAATTGGAGGTTAGAGTGTGAAATCGCAAATGTCTATAGAGTGCTCTAAATAGTTTTAAATTATCACCATGGATTTCATTTTAGTAAAAATATATTTTTGATTTCAAGCTTAGATTTCGTAAGCCAAGAGGATCAGAGATTTTCCTACACCCCCCTAACACCCCCCTAATACCCAACCTGGAAAGTGCATACACCCCTCCTATCACGGACAATTTTCCTACACAAAGGGACCTTTGTGTCTTTTGTTCCAAAGAGTCACCCCTCCTAAAATTCTGAACACACCCCCCAAGAAAAATGCCTGAGAAAACCCCTGCAAGAGGATAGAGCTTCGTAGATAGTCAAAAGATATCAAGAAAGGAAGTATATTCTCGTGGATATTGTACGGGATATAAAAACAATTTTCACATGCAAGAAATGATAAAAATCTTTGCCAATCACCATTAAGTTCAGTCAACATAGTAACCTTTGTAAAAATTGAATTTTGAATTTTTTGGAGTTTGGGAGCTGTCGTTTGTACTTAATTTATATTTGCATATCTAGTATGGGATGATGAGCGGTAATTCTCAAATCCAGAAGCATGATTTCAGAAAAAATGAAATGCTCCACTGACATGTTAAAGAACAAACGATAAAGATTTCTGCTGAGACCATTGCCGATGCTATAGAATTAACATAGTGCAAAGCTGTTCATGAATCAAGTGAACTTGAAGAATTAACTGAGGACATTTTGTTCGATGGGTGGCTATCGCATGGTAGGCAATTTTATGTCCCCCAAAGCATGAGTATTGAAGTGGGATGCAAAAAATTTAGCATGTCATCAAAAAAATTCAAGTATTCATTAAAATCATTGATGCTACTAGCACTGGGGAAATAAACATATGAAGCAACTGGGGGTGCTAATATCGAAACTAGCATGCACCGTCAGTTGAGCTGTTCAAGGAGGTTGTTAAAAGCTCAGAACAAATTGAACTTTTGACAATTGTGAGGGCACCAATATCAAATGATTTTAAGGATATATTAGTCACGATCGGAGTGATAAATTCTAAAAGTAGAGACTGATTGCTATATGCGAGCCAAAATAATCAACACAAATGTTTATTAACTGTAACAATCTATATAAATACCTGTATTTCAAAGCATCTGCTTTTTATCCATACAATTTCAAATACTTATTCATAACGTTGCATTCAAAGCAAGATAATTGTTTAAATCGATGATGGCAAAATAACTTGTGATCGACAGCAGTGTATAAGGAAGTATAAGGAAGTCAATAAATAATTTTCTCGCAGATTTAAATAAACATAATGCAATTAGTATATCACCAATTAGTATACTACCGTATGCATCACACTTTGCTTCTAAAATGCGGCACATGTCGCAAAGCTAAAGAAAGGTGATAATTACTATACTAGTTGTTTGAACGTCACTTTGTTTCAAATGTTATATTGCTGCTACACAGTAACGATTGAATATAGTGCCTACAATGTGTCTCTCCACACAAATCATCATCCAACTAATTTATGGACTAAAGATCAAGAAATGTAACGAGCAAACGCTTGGCCGAAACTCACGTTAGGTTAGAAAATTATAAAATAGTATAATATACGAATCAAACATTGAGAAGCTTTTCGTTTCACTCGAAATATGATGTGCAGAGGCTGGGTTGGGTTAAGTGGCTATCAGTCGAAGGGAGCACTGCCGAAAAAAACACACAAGCACAGCACAAGCCCATTGAGATACCATGGCTATATCTTTCACTCAGCAACTGTACTCAGAAAACCTTGGACTTCTTAGCCTCCTCAAAGTATTTTCAAGACTTCTTAGCACCCTCAAGGTATTTTTTGCCTGATGGCTAATTTGACATATGCTATCGGTCTTCCTACGGAGGAGAGACATTACAACTCTGGCTGCAAGGTACCATGCCTTACCGGTTCATTTGTCGAAGAATTATCTTGTCTACCTCTATGTCCAGGTACCCAAATCAATTGCACTGCCGAATCTCTCGACATCTGCTTAAGAAGTGCCCGACATTCAACGTCGATTCTGGATACTGTACAAGAACGATAATTTTACCGCTATGTGCACGTCCCACAGTTAGTCCAATCAGGACTCCGTTCAATTTCAATTAGTCAAACTGAGAAACTTTGTAATTACCTTTAAATAGTACTAATTCTGTTTTACTAGGATTCAGATACAACCCGCTCTAGCGACTCCAACGTGAAAGTATATCAAAAGAGTGATTTGACCTCTCAAAATTCGTGGACTATATCGTCTGCATAAGCAGCCACTTTGCAGCCGGCACAGTATATATTCCTCAAAAGAGTATTTACCGTAATGTTGCACAGTAAGGGAGAAGAACTCCACCTTGAGGTGTGTCCGTGTTGGCGCCTCGTCGCATGCTATCATTCCCAAGCGAAAAGAGCAATACTCTATTCCTGAGGAGATTCAGGACAAAGGCTATCAGCCACATGTCAACATTTTGTGTCGCAAGTGCCTCTACGATTGCTTCGGGCCCAATGTTGATAAAGGCACCCTCAATATCTAGGAACGTATATTCCTTTAGAACGATAGATCTTACAATTTGCCCAGTGAAGGCGTGAAGAGCAATTTCAACAGACTTACCTTTTGTGTGAGCATACCTGTGACTGTGAGTTAGGTTCAACGTGTGAGACTTACTGTGAGACTTAATAAACACAATTCTTGGAGCGTAAGACAAGCACGTGTTATATATAACCACCAACTTACTTACTCCAAATGTTACTTTTACAACATAGTGGATGTCAGCGGGGAGAACGCTGTGAGGGTCTGGAGATTTGCATGAGTCGAAGAAGTTCACGGGCAATCTCAATTGGGAGTTCGAAATCCAAAGAAAGAGCGATGATGCTCCACGTACCGAGCTTCGTATATTAGAAGACTTTGATTTCCTGGGAAATGTAAGTCCATCAAGACAACTAGAGTAGCGATGCTCGAATTAGTCCAGATGCCGTCAGGGTTCTAGATGCACCCCATCATCTTCGGTGCTGAGTTTAAGCTCTACGTTGCCGGAGAAGGTTCTCCACGTGTTTTCATTCCGTCTTTTTCGCATCATTAGTTGTTTGTACACTGTTAAACTATTTCCTCTTTAACTTCACTGTTGGTTCTTGTAACTAGTGCTTTTCATTTAGCGACGGTAGATTAGCACCTATAAACAAATAGCAACTATCTGAGCTATTACTATTTAACCGTTCGTTAATCTTTTTTCTTTCTATATCCTATGTCTTCAAATCACAAATGTGTGCAGGCAAACTGCAACGGCATATCCTTACTTCCAGTAAATCCATATCATCCTCTTCTTGATATACATATATTTAATACTAAAAGCGAAGAGTATTTTGAAATACTTTATGCATAAATTGACAATATGAGCTGAGCGATTCAACTGCTGGCACGAACGTTAATATTTCGCATTATGTTGCAAATGTAATCGTACAAAATATTTTCCGTTAAAGATGGCAAGGAGTTATCATTTTTCTGAATAGTTTCCCCATGAACGTTAAAGTTTTCTTCCTAAAAAAGGCCAATTTTATTTTTGACAACATTTGCATAAATAATATGTTTAATGTACCGATTATTCATCAAGAATTTTCACTTCCATTTCCATATAGATTAATCAGGTGTCCTGAGCGTTTTCATTTACGTCACTATTCGATGAAATACTTGCAAGATTTTGAAAAGATTAAAGCGACTATTGTATTTTATACATAATATTGATTGCTTATTTTGTATTAAAAAAAAACTGAAAATTTATAAACTTCGTATTTGCTTCCTATTGAACTTCCTATTTTTTAATTATAATTTATAAACTTCCTATAAGAGTTTATCAAGTTCTTATCGATAAAAACATAAATGCTATTAAATACACACTTCTATAGATTGTATCAAGTTATTTTGTTCCGTTTATTCTAATAATTGAATAAATAAAAATAAAAAGCAGATCTGTCATTTGAATCCGATTCGAAACTTTTTATGAAACTCATGAAAAATCGTTGAAAATTTTCTTGTGGTGTATTTGTGTAAATAAAGCCATTTAAAATGGGTCATCGGCTATTGTATCAGCTATAAGGTGGATAAAAGGCGGGTTTCATTTAAAAAAGGTCTAACATAAACAAAAAACATTCTTAGATCTACTTGTATTTGCGTAGTTTTCCCCTCATTATATCGTCGCTGTGAAATCAAACCGGCATATCTGCAAAATTCATATTGTTCACCAGAGCGCTTTAAAGTTTTCGCATGTGGGCTATTTCCACATGAATGCAAAGCGGCACAACTATATGATATGCCGGTGTGACATAAAAATAGACGGGAAAATAAGGAATTTTTTGATACCAAAAACTCAAAAACTCAATTTTTGCAGATATGCCGGTTTGATTTAACAGCGACGTATGTATGTTTAGTTTAATAAATCTGCGTCTAATTACTAGCTTCGTTATGACTAGCTCAGTCTATCAGCTATTACGTAAACGGGATACGAAAGCTATCGTAAAAAATATCATTTGAACACGCACTTAAATGATACATATTTCCAAAACTTGCACTAAAATGTATGAAAGCGCAATAATCGTTTTTTACAGAACCGCGAAAAACTTCTACTTACTCATCGCCCACAACTAGATTTCCCAATCGTTTCAGCTTTGATAAACCCTTTTTTTATGGAATGAAGTATCATAAATGAATTGAAGTGTAGTTGAAGAGAAAACTTTGAAATGTGTATAATTTGGCAGCCCATCAAATAGAACAATAATAGTAGTAGGTTTGCGTGGTATTTTTTTCTTGTACGCTGTGACTGGTGAGGCTGAATTTTTCTCGTTAAAAATCGACTTTCATGTTGTAATGAATTCATATGAAAAGGAATGGATAGATTAGGTACAGTTATATGCATGCGTTAATACATTTAACCGAAAATGTGTTTAATATTAAAAAATTATAAAGCAATGCATAGGTACATTCGAATCATAATAAAATCGAAAAAATTCGCTTCGTATTAAGTTAAACAATAAGCGCTTGTAAACTTTTTGTATAATAACATGAATGTAAATTCTGCTTTACACTTTTTGGAAAAACTGAATATGTAATTGAAGGTAAAGATAAATGATATTCAGTACCTACACTTAAATGTATTTGTTCATAAACTCATACCAACTTCCTTTCGGTCACCTCGTCCCCGTTCGTAATTCAAAACAATATTTTTTGCCTTTCTATTTCCATTAAAATTCACACATCGTAAAAACAATTGATGGATCACTGAAATCGATAAATAAAGTATTGCAAAACGGTCATTGCTGTTGACGAACGGATGTGACATTATTGTTACCTCAACAATCTTAATAAACACAAATTGATAGATGGCGAACGACAGAATTGTGATATGCCATTAATGTGCGTCATTAGACGGATGTATGCGACAATGCGGTCTCGTAATTAATTAAAAATCCAAGTAATTATGCGTTTTAGTCAATATTTATATCGTCGATGGTAATTGAGATGACATCGATAAATGTGCAGAATGTTGAACACAACATCAAGAAATCACAATGTGGAAGTAATTTTCTGGAAAGGTGTCATTAGATTTCATGAAAATTGTTTTTTTTTTGTTTTTAGTACTCAATGCCAGGAACTAAATTTGTGATCACATACTTAAATAAATTATTTATACATATATTTTGATTACTTATACGTAAAGTTTTATTTTTTTCGAGTTCACGTATCATTCACTCTTATTCGTACATATCTAGAAAAAAATGTGGGATTATGGTCATTAAAAAACAAATATTCCTGAACATATCTTGTTAAAAAATTTAAACGTGCATCGGCAATAATAAAACACAAATATTCTCTTGTATGTAGGAATGATAAGATAACGCTTTAAAAACTCAAACATAATTAACCGATTGTTCACAATGCAGGAAGCAAAATTTCCGATAATATTTACAGATAAAAGTATTATCAGAACACAATCGGAAGTTTTTCCCGGTACAAAAATGATAAAATGTACAGTTGTAGTAATTTTAGCTCGTTTTCACATAGTTGGCAGTCCCTCATGTAATTTATGTACATGCAATATGAAAATGTATTCCGAATAATTTTGATTTAAAATTGGGTTTAGACGATAAAATTTGCAATTTTAGAAAGTTGTAAACAAAAATTAAATATTGGATAGCATTTAGTTGGGAAAATGTTGTTTAAATTTTAAGCATAATTGGGTATGCGTAATTTGTGCTTTGGAAGTCAATAATGCGTACTCTTTATTTGATATTTAGCGCCAGTCTAGATGTCTGCGATACTATCCAAGGTCACTGTTTACATACATATAGGCTAGTGAAATTAGATCGCAATGGATGTCATTTAGAATTGGTTAAATTTTATCATTGACCATTATTGTGTGAAACGTGCTGATTTTAAAAGTCATTACCGAAGATTGTAATGCAAATAAAACTAGAGAGAAAGAAAAATTAATCTTCAGTTGTTTAAATTTTATGTTATTCAAGCAAAAGTAACTTTTGTATTGAGAAAGCTTTCAATACAAATTCAAAGAGACACACAAATTTTGGTTGCATTGAAAGTATAGAAATTATTGTGCATGTGTTTATTAAAACAAAAAAATTACGAAATTATTGGCTTCCACTAATATCGCATTCTTTTCGTCCAACTTTCGAAATACCCACTCTACCGTTATTATTTACGTATATGCTAATAATTCACCTCACTTGCTCAAAGTCCACCAAATGTGTCCGTTCCACTACTATTCTGTATTTTAGATTTCCTAAAGGATTTTACAGTAAATAAAAGCAGTTTTCAATATACATATAACTCAATCGAAATCAAACATCTCTCGAAAAAATATACACTTGGCAGACAAATTCTGCGTTCACCTGATTTCAAACGAATCAAATATTTTCTAGATTTTGTGACGTCTATCGATTAAGTATTTGTTTACCACTCGGCACACATACTTTCATCAATTTCACCCGAGGATTTTTTGAGGTAACTGTACTTTTCACAGGATATATACAAAGTCGAGGCAGAAAAAGACTGCGTTCACTCATCGAATTATAGTCCAAGGAAATTGAACATGGTGCTTCGGAAAAATTAGGGGAAAGCTGAATTTTGGTGCGAATCTTGATACTGGCGTGCTGAGCCAAATGTCGAAAGCCCCCATCGATCCGAGTGCTGCGTTACTTTTTATACGGGGTCAAAGGTCACCAAAAGTGACGTTTCCTAAATATCTCAGTAACGGTCACGTCTTCAGAAAAACAATGCGTGACGAATTTGTAGCTTAAAAAATTTGCAACAAAAAAGATTTGATAACTTTTTCTTGTAACCATAATCGTTTTTGAGAGATATTGACCTAAACTTGAAAAAATGAAATCAACGTTTGCAGCAGTAACCGGGAAATTCATTCATGACTCGTAAACACGTACTTTTCGCAAGTTAATTGAGCACATCTTAAAAATTACAATACTGTCCTTTTTAATGATATGTCCAAGGGCTTTCTTGGAAAGATATCTACATTCTCTTGGCAATTCAATCATGGACAGTTCAATCCTATGAAAAAAGATGTTCAATGTATTGAAGTAATTTGAAATATACTCACTATCATGTCGAGCTGTAAGACTTTATTATTGCTTAGTACCCTTATTCTCCTATGTGGTGTTGTGTGTGGTGATTTCAACTTGCCTTTTGTTCGGTGAGACCTCTCGTCCTTAACGATTTTGCCTTCAACTGCACTTTCCATATCTCTCTTATCCTTTCTTTTTCTTCCTGATCTCAGTTTCATTGCATTTCTTCGTTTGTTGGACCTTGTTTTTCCTAATTTTCCTTCTTCTAATCTATCTCTTTTCTCATGATACTTTCCTTACGTTGATCCTTACCCTCATTATGGCCCTCTTTCCTTCGATTTTTGTTTATTCACAAAGAGCAGGGCTATGCCGTCTATTAACTTTTTTAAGCTGACTATGAATGAATTGCTGCTGAACTCTTCGCTATCAACCGGTTTTCTTTCTTTCGTGGAAATTGAAACTAATGAAACTCTTCCTTCTTTTTACTCTCTCGTTAATTGCCTTGTATCTAGATTTACTCCTGTGTCTTGTACTTGTCTTGATGCTTGTCCTCCTTGTTTTTCTGTGGCAGTCTCTAAATCTTTGTGCGAAAAGAATAAGGCCCGAAATGAATCTCTTCATAGTTAAACTTTTGAAATTTTTCAGCGTGATCGGTCTTAGCGACTAGTGTCTTAAAAACAATTGAAGAAGCGAAACGTAGGTACTTCGCCCATTTTGAAGTGTGTCTTTCGTTCCCTTAAAACAAGTAACCGATTTTCTGGCACTTTTTTTCTAGACGAAACTACTGCTTCTATTCCTCAAAACATTTATGATTTTTTTGTTAAGTTCTTTGCTTCTTCCTTTTCCTCTCCTAACATTGCTCTAGGGAACTCTACTAATTGTCTCGATGTGGCAATTTTTATATCCTCGTTAGATCGCTCAGCGAACAGCGGCCCTGATGATATCTTTTTTAAGTCTCTTGCATCTTCGTTATGTTTTCCTCTGTCGATTTTATTTAACCTGAGTTGTCCATTGGTGTTTTTCCTTACAGCTGGAAAGCTCCCAGTGTTTTTCTGATTTTAATGTCGGGGGACGTTGGGAATATTGCGAACCATCGTCCTATATCACTCTTGGCTTGTTTGAGTGGATCGTTCATATCACTTATTTTCTAAAGAGCAACCTGGGTTCATTAAGGGACATTCTACGGCTACTAATTTAGTGGAATTCATTAACTTCGTCGCGTGTAATTTGAGCAACGATCTACTAGCTGATGTAATTTACATTGACTTCGCGAAAGCATTTGACCCCTCATTTTCACGTTGTGCTATGTGCTATGTCTTATTTAAATATCATAGGGTATAAATTGTAATATTAGGCGTATATTTTTTGCTCCCCCTATCCATAACAGGACAGAACAGACGCATTGGAAACAACAGCAACTCCTGCACCAGTAAATTTACTTAAGCAGGAGTTGTTGTTTTCAATGCGTCTGTTCTGTTCTGTTATGGATAGGGAGAGCAAAAAACCACGCATATTGTAGACTTCACGGTAAATACATACTTCAAAGAATCTGTAAGAGCAGTCCATTCGACATATGATAATACAAGAATTATAACAAAAAACATTTACTCGGTGTTTGTTTTAGAGGTATAGACCTATAAGCTGGCAACACTTTTTAATAATACGTATGGTGTGACAGCTGTCATGTTTTTTATGATTAGTTTGGTTTGCCATTTTGTCATGAATATATTGACGCCTGAGAAACGTCTGCAAGCTGTGCAGATTTATTTCGAAAAAAAAAACGGTTCTGTTCGAGAAACTGAGAAACATGGTGTGTTTTATGGGCCGGTGGAATAATTGGTCCATATGTCTTCAAAAATGCTGCTGGGAATAAGATTACAGTTAATGGTGACCGCTATAGAGCCATGATCAATGACTTTCTCATTCCGAAATTGACTCACCGTAATGCAGGGGACCTCTGAACCATCGACTTATTGAAAGAGGCATTTGATGAGCGAATAATTTCTCAAAAAAAAAAATGCAGATAATTATCTTTCCTATAAAACCAATTTCATTGCAATCAAAACAATTTATCCGTATTTTATTGCATTTTAAAGTTCTACTATACCTCTAAAAAAACACCCTGTATTTCGGCGACGGAACTTTCACTTGCTTAGACCTTAGACCTAGCAAAATCACTTATTCAATGTCACGATTTCCATGAAAGGTGCGGGGCTAGTAGTCTGGTTTAAGACGATTGCACATGGATTTACACTCGCGCATGCTTTCAAATTTGCATATGGAAACACATAAAACAGTTCTACTAATAGGTGTATTTGCACTTATTTAAATAAGGTCGATACACGTAAGTACTACGTTCGCATGAAGTTCAAGGTATTTTCCAGATCGTGTGATAAATGCATATAGGTAATTATATATTACCTGGTTGTATGTACATGTATCCAAGAAGAGCATATGTTTCGCATCGTTTGCAAACCTGAAATGTATTTTAATATGCATAATGAATGCGCTTGCATTCGTTGTTTCAATACTATTTTTAGAACTCGACCTGAAAATGAGGAAACATTGGAGGTGTGACTGTTATTTATTACGAATATAGAATTTCCAAAAGAATGTATTCCTGATTATGAATCTCTTTCCATACATTGTCCGTTATTTTTCCTTTATAAAATGTAATGCATTATTTTAGTACGATTAATTTTTGGATTTTTCTGACCGTAAGAAAATATTAATTTTACCAGCCGAGGAAAGTAGCCTTACGAATTTGTTTTTAAAAATAATTTATTTATACAATATGACTCGTAAAT